>CM040245.1:215907034-216018813 GCA_022545495.1 Chrysanthemum lavandulifolium
ATATTAAGTAATAACGGATACAAAAGTGATCAAATAAGGACTTAAACGACCCCTCAAAATGGTACCTTTTAAAACCTTATCAGGGTCAATGCTGATGCTTTAGATGAATACGTGCAAATGGGTGCGTCAACAATCATGAGTGTCTTCAAAAATTTTGTGAGGTCATAATGGAGTTATATGGTGCAGAGTATTTGCGAAAGCCGACGGTTAGTGACATTGACAAACTCTATGCTCATCACTACCAAAGTCATGGGTTCATGGGATGATAGGAAGCATCGATTGCACAGATTGGCCGTGGGAGAATTGCCCATGCTTTAAAAGCTCAATTTTGTAGGGGTGATCACGGGCAAAGTCCTTTCATTTTATTGGAAGCGATCGCGTCCCAAGATTTATGGATTTAGCATCGCTCTTTGGTGTCGCGGGATGAATAACGACGTAAATGTTTTACGCATCGCCTCTTTCAATGATCTCAAAACGGGAGAGCACGGATGTGGAATTCGTTGCTAACGGCGTGCCTTATAAACGCGGATATTATCTTGCGATGGGATATATCCGGAATGGTCGGTTATTATGAAGTCCATTAAAAATCCGAAACGAATGATCACAAACGAATATTGTATAAAACGATGCACGAAGCAAAGCAAGAAAAGATGTGGAACGTGCTTTTGGTGTACTAAAGAAGAAGTGGCTAATGATTAAATATCCGGCTGGGGGTTTGACAAAGAGCGTCTAATATCGCATATAATGTACACATGTATCATATTACATAATATGATAATTCGGATTTGACAGCGCAATATCTCCCGTATTCTTTCCAAATGAGCAACACCGTTCTTATGATCCCATAAGACGCATGTGGAATCGTTGGAAATTACCAAGAGATATGCAACATAACAACTCATCTTAGCCTCAAAGCCGATTGGTGGAAGACATTTGGCATCGTCAAAATCAAATTAGTTTAGTCGTTGTATTGTCGTAATGTTTTAATTTTATTTGAATTATTATGTAACGCTTTAATTATTAATGAAATTTTATTTTGTGTTAAAATGTTGTTTTTTTTTTTTTTTTTTTTTTAAATAAAAATAAATGAACTTGGTCGCCTCTATCGGGCACCTAATCGCTCAAGGCCGATGGAGAGAAAGGCGACGTGGCGATGGAAAATGAAGGGATTGAATCCTCACCCAAGGCGACCTAAATGATGAAGATTAAGACTACAAAAATAATAAAAATAAATTAAAAGAAGATATTTTCTAAATACAAAACTTTTCAAATACTTTATCGCTCTCAAAATAAATGTCAACGTTTTTATTTTTAGATGTTCAAAAATAAATGTTCACTTCACTTTTTAGCCAATCAAAAGAGATGGTTTAGTGGGTGAAAATGATATTTGATTGGTAAAAAGTGCGGTTAATAGATTTCTTAAAATTTTTGTTAATACACAAAGTGGACATTGATTTAAGATGGGAGGAGTGTAATTTATAGCAAAAAAAATTCTTATTAAAGAAGAATAACTTAAAGAGAAGTTTTAAAATAATAGGGAGAAGTTTATCATAAAAAAATTTGTAATTACGTCAATATCATTTCAAAATTTATAATTAAGTTAATGTCCTTTTAAAATTTCAAAATACACAATATAATAATAAAAATATTATTTTCATATTTGATAACTCTTATACAAATATTAACAAAATGTTATATTACATATCTACCTTTCTCTCCTTCTTGATGGTGGCGGTGTTATTGAACAATGTAAATGATGAAGTTTTATTTAAAATCATTTGAGGACAAAAACTTCTTTACATACTAAGGGATCCATCTCCACCCTTTATTTGTATTAGATCTAATGGATGAGATTAATCCCAACAATTAAATAAACTCATTTTCATCATTTTTTTCAAATATAAATATCTTTCAAACCGTTAATCGTCAAGCGAAACAAAATACTATTACAACGAACATTCAATTATCTTTCTATAGATATGCAATTTGATATACTTTCGACAAAAATTTTTTTCGTGTTTTTCACGTTTTTTTAAAAGTTTTTATCGTTTTTTTACGTTACTAAAATTTGCATGAAAAAATCATATATGATTTAATACTAATTTGAATACCACATGTGATATTAGTGTTAAATCATATATGATATGTATATCATATGTGATTTATCATATATGATTTAACACTAGTATCACATGTGATCTTCAAATTAGTGTTAAATCATATATGATATTTCATGCAAATTTCAGTTTTGAAGAAAAACGAAAAAACGTGAAAAAATAATTTTTTTTCTTTCTTTTTTCTAAAGTATATATCAAAGTGTCCGTCTATAGAAAGATAATTAAACTTCATCACGATGGTGTAATTATTTTTGCTTAACGATTAACGGTTTAAGATATATTTAAATTATTAAAAATAGGTGAAATAATAAAACGCTTAATCTTAGTCATTGATTTTTTTTAGATGGATGATGGAGATGGTCCTGCAGATGTAGAAAAGTTTGGTATGTAAAATAAGAGAGAGTTATTTTACATATCAAATTTTTCTTACATACCAAGCTGACTCATCTCCACCATCCATCTAAAAAGAAATCAATTATCGGATTAAAACATTTTATTATTTCACATATTTTATAATTTAAATATCTCTTAAACCGTTAATCGTTGTGAAAAATATTTACACCGTCAAGAAAGATTTAATTATCTTTCTATAGGCAAGACTTTGATATACTTTCAAAAAAAAATCGTTTTTCTCGTTTTTCGTCTTTTACGTTACTTGAATTTTGCATGAAAAATCAGATATGATTAAACACTAATTTGAATATCACATGTGGTATTAGTGTTAAATCATATATGATATGTGATATCACATGTGATTTTACACTAATATCATATGATATTACATATCATATATGATATAACACTAATATCATATATGATATAACACTAATATCACATGTGATATTCAAATTAGTGTTTAATCATATATGATTTTTTAAAGCAAATTTCAGTAACGTAAAAAAAGACGAAAAAAATTAAAAAAATCGTGAAAAATACGGAAATAAAAAATTTTATGTCGAAAGTATATCAAAGTGCCTATCTATAGAAAGATAATTAAATGCTCTTCGCAATGATATTTTTTTTCTCGCTTAA
Organism: Chrysanthemum lavandulifolium; assembly: GCA_022545495.1. Taxonomy (NCBI): domain Eukaryota; kingdom Viridiplantae; phylum Streptophyta; class Magnoliopsida; order Asterales; family Asteraceae; genus Chrysanthemum; species Chrysanthemum lavandulifolium. Next base: position 215,910,184 of record CM040245.1, read on the forward strand.
CGGTTAATTGTTTGAAAGTTATTAATATTTGAAAAAATATGATGAAAGTGGGTTTTTTAAATTGTTGAGATTAATCTCATCCATTAGATCAAATAAAAATGAATGGTGCAGATTGATCCATTGATATGTAAATAATCTTTTATCCTCAAATGATCTTAAATCATAAAATAACTCTCCTCGATTAGGATTAAAACTACAAAAATAATAAGAATAAATTAAAAGAAGATATTTTCTAAATACAAAACTTTTCAAATACTTTATCACTCTCAAAATAAATGTCAACGTTTTTATTTTCAGATGTTTAAAAAAAATGTTCACTTCACTTTTTAGCTAATCAAAAGAGATAGTTTAGTGGGTGAAAATAATATTTAATTGGCAAAATGTGTAGTTAGTAAATTTTCTTAAAATTTTTGTTAATACACAATGTGGACATTAATTTAAGATGGAAGGAGTATAATTTATAGCAAACAAAAAAAATTCAAATTAAAGTAGAATAACTTAAAGTGAGGTTTTAAAATTTAAAAAACCTAGTAATAACGTCAATATTTTTCCAAAATTTATAATTACGTTAATTCCTTTTCAAAATTTTAAATACACAATATAATAATAATAAAATTATTTTAATATTCGAAAACTCTTAGGCGTTTGGTTGGAGTAATTTGAAATTCCGGAATTTTAAATTCTAGAAAATTTAAATTCTTGAGAATTTAAAATTCCGGAATTTAAAATACCTTCGCATGTTTGGTTGACAGAAATTTATAAATATATTTTTTATTTTTTTAATATAAATTTCATAAATATTCTTTAAAAGTTTATAAAAAAAAGTTATAAAAAAGGTTTATAAAAAATTTATATAAAAAGTTTATAAAAAAAATTTATAAAAAAGTTTTATAAAAATTTTATAAGAAATTTATAAAAAATTTATAAAAAAAGAAAAGTTTATAAAAATATTTTATAAAAAGTTTATAAAAATTGATAAAAGAAGTTTATAAAAATTTATAAAAAGTTTATTAAAAAGTTTATAAAAATTTATAAAAAGGTTTATAAAAAGTTTTATAAAAATTTTATAAGAATTTATAAAAATTTATAAAAAAAAAGTTTATAAAAAATTGATAAAAGAAGTTTATAAAAAATTTATAAAAAAAGTTAATAAAAAAATTATAAAAAAAAGTTTATAAAAAATTTATAAAAAAGGTTTATAAAAAAGTTTTATAATGTTTTATAAGAAATTTATAAAAAATTAATAAAAAAATTAGTTTATAAAAAATAGTTTATAGAAAATTGATAAACGAAGTTTATAAAAAATTTATAAAAAAAATTTATAAATAAAATTTATAAAAATTATAAAAAGTTTATAAATTATTTTTCATATATATTATATTTAAAAGTTTATAAAAACAATAAGAAAAAAGTTTATAATTTTTTTTCAAGTAAATTAAATTCCTCACTTTTTGGAGCATTATAATTCTATCCATTTCGATAATTGTGAAATTCTAAATTACTTCAAAGACCTCCATTTAAGTTACTAAACATGATATTTCAAGAATCAAACGCAAATTTCCAATATACTCCAATTTACTCCAACCAAACGCCCCCTTATACAAATATTAATGAAATGTTATTACATGTATACCTTTCTCTCCTTCTGGATGAGCTGGTTTGTATTACCTGGAAACAAGACATGTGCTTCCAGTTTTTATTTTGCTTTAAAACTGATTTGCGCGGTAATTCACAAAAGCCGAATCCCGAGTTTCTGGTGATTTCTATTTTCTTATTAATAATAATAAAGATGTTGAAATAGGTAAAACTCAATCAATATTAATCATGCAATGGTTGGAATAATCGTAGTGGTGATTTCAAAATTCTTATTAATAATGATAAAGATGTTGACATAGGTAAAATTCAATCAATATTAATCATTTAATCATGACAATTGTTGGAATTTAGTATTAGTTGAAAGTTGACGAGAGTTTGGGTTCCAATTGGATGCCCATAAAATCATTGTCATATTTACAAATTTGAGTAGGCTATTGAAACACAACAATTGCTTGTTAACAACTCAAGACTCAAGCCTCAAAATGAAGAATTTAGAACAACGGAATCATCGCGTTCAAATTATTTTTACGTTTCCGTGATCATTATATAAATAGTTTTTACAAGAAAAATGAAAAACTTGTTCCAAGATTAATTAGTAAGAACCCAATTTTAGTGTTAAAGCATGAGTTAAAGGGAGAAAATGGATATAAAGATAACTTACACTATTAATTAATATTTTAGACGAACTATAGAAATAAAAAGTAATCAATCTTTAATTTAAATGTGCTTTTTGGTATATATGAGTATTCTGAAATTTTGAAAAAGCGTTGAAGTAATTATAAATCTTAGAAGTATATTGACGTAAGTGGCATTAAAAATATTGATGTGAAATCTGATACCTGGATCTCAATGATTTAATTACATATTTCTGAAAGTTACCCAAATAAATGCTTTACAATAATCTTTCTAAAAATAAAAGAGTATAATGACTAAACTATATAATTTGTAAAAGTATAGTGACCTTCTAGTTCAATAATGCTATTTTTATTCATATGATTTTAATCATGTAAACTTTTAAATATAATTAGATGATTATCCGTGCATAACAACGAGATTTTATAGCAGCAATAGTTATAGTGATATTTTGGCACAATATACTAACCTCAACATTAACATTTTCTGATCATTAATTTCCAATTGGATATTTAACTCTTTATCGACTAAAAATATCAAAGTTTTAGGTTTGAAGTTTTTTCGATTTTTTCAAAGAAGGTAAAGTTATGATAAATAACATTGTCGATATGACAACTAAAAAATTGTTACGTGAATTAGAACTTGCATCAATATCGCAATTGAGAAGCATAAGTAGTTCTATTTATAGTTTCGGTTTTAGCCAAAAAACCGACTCAAACCGAGTCGCGCACGACTCTAACTTTGTACTTGTAGATTGAATTTGTAAAAAAGTTGATTACGTTTTCATGCTATTTATAGTTCAATACTTATAAATGACACAAAAAGCATAAAAATGAATAGTTTCTTTTTGAGAAAATATCCTGATCAATCTTTAACACTACGAATCAACGTCGAGTTGGTAACTGGTATGGTCCACCGTATCTCCATGCTGGCGTGTAATCCATTTTCATCTTTCAACCCAACTTATCATATTGACGTAAAAAGTTAAAAAGGACAATAGAAATTTTTTTTCAGTTATCATTAGATTTTGCTTTTCGCATATGCTTATCATCATGTTTTATATATATCTTCTCATATGTAGGCCATTTTCATATTCAACAACCATTTGAGATTTGGTTACGTATTTCATAGTTAAATTTATTCATATTAGTGATTTATAATAATCGATCGATATTATATATCATCCGAATAAGATAAAAGGTTTTTGAAACTATCCATTCAATACATGATCGAGCTAATTTAATAAAAACACGTACGAGTATTACATTTCAACGTCCTCCCTTTATGAACTCCAATGGAAAGGGACGCCGAACAGACATATACACACATCACGTATCTTTCTTTCCCTCCTTGTATCTAGATGTTTAATGAAAATATCATAAGATTTTTAGCTCTTAGAGTATGAGTGACTTATGAAAAATAAAGTAATTATGGATTAGATTGATCTTATGAGTATCTTATGTAAGTGTGTTGTATGTCACTAAGACGTAAAATGAGCATAAGAAGACATGTGCAAATTGAAATAAGAAACATCAACCTCAACGCTCATGTTAGTTTAACAAATTAAAACTTTCATCCAATAAAAATCTTTATAAAATATTAATTGATATTAATACATAATAAAAAATAATAATAAGTAAAAACTCGTGCGTAAGTATTAGTTGTACTTATATCATAATTATAAAATATTAAACACTGGCAAATTATTATATGCACGTATATTAAACTAAGATAGTAAAACAATTTTGATTTATCTGCAAAACTCGTGAGTGAACGGGACTTATGCAAAACTCGTGCGTGAACGGGACTTATGCAAAACTCGTGCGTGAACGGGACTTATGAGTAGTAACATTAATTAGTCTTACAATTATGATCTCTTCTTTATTTTCAACTAATGCTTCAACTTTATCATTGTATCTTTTTATTGAGCTTTTCAGTTTTTAGAATTAATTTTCAGGTATCAGAGTCTTAATTAGTTAAATACTCGCTACTTGTACCATATATTGTGATCTAAGATGACAAGTTAACTTTAACATGCATGTGGCATAGGAACAATGCGGTTGCCTCCAAAGAGTGAAGAGAAAAGACTTAGATATTCAACAATTTGAAGCTTCTTTCCTTTTCGTTAATTCATGTCGAGCAAAAATATGTTCCTTTAAGAGCACACGGTATAATAACGTGTCTCGCGTTAAGGTTTAACGCCGGGCGTTAACCCCTACCCACACCGAGTATCGCGTTAAAGGCACGTTAAAGAGGGCATGTTAGCGAGATAACCGCTTTAGAGCGAATATGGCACGTTTGAATAAAAAATCATTTTACCCCACCCTCCAAACGGGTACTAGCCGTTGGGCCCCGGTTTCAAACGGCTGGTTTGAATGAAAAAAAATCAAAACCATTTTTTAACACTATAAATACTTAAATAAAACACCATTTTTTCACACTTCCACTACTCAATCCACTCAATCTTATACTTTCATTTACTAAAAAAATGTTGGGAGGCAACAACAATGATGATTCATTCATGAATCTTCTCGGTGGGTCGAATACCTCAAACCCGGGTTCATCTTCAAACCTGAACGCGAGTTCATCATCACCCAACGTCTCTTTTCCCAACCCACTAGACTTGTCGAGCCAAGATCTTTTCCTACAACATCAACAATTTGTGTTTTGGCAACAAAGTTAACAAAACACACTAAACACCAATTCTCAAAATCTACAATTCTCACAACATTCACAAACTGAAACACATGATATTCCCGAAACACCACGCTCCACCAAAGCCCAAAATTCGTGGTAAACGAAAGTCCAAAAATCCAACCCGAACCAATCGATGAGGATGACAAAAATCTCAATCAAGCGCCTCGGACGTTGGCAACCAAAATAGGAAGAATTACTTGCCACGTATTATGTAGTCGCTACGAGGATCCGATTTTGGCGTCACAAGATCGTGATACGCTTTGGCATCGTGTAAAAATAAGTTGAATAGACTCAATTTTCAACGACGCATCAAGAATATGATAACAAGCAAGTGGAAAACGTTGAACCGTGATTGCGTAAAGGTCAACGCGTGATACAAACTTGCGAACGGGAATGTAGAGAAGTTGGAAAAGTGAGATGGATGTCCTTAAATGGGAGAAACAAATGTATCGTGACGAGCACAACCGCGCCGCTTGCTCTCGAGGAGGCTTGGGAGGTTTTATGTAAGCATAAGAAATGGGACTCTTTGATCCGGTTGATTTAGGATTGAGATCCTCTAATGTTCAATTCAACATGATTGGTAATGTTGTGCTTGTTGTAATTGTACATTGCCATTATTGCAAAGCATTTACTTTATTTTAATTCAAATGTACAATTACAACAAGCCTAACATTATCAATCATGTTGAATTGAACATTGAGGATCTCAATCCTTGATTTAACCGGCGATGTCCCAAGCCAAACAAACGAGGCTTTGTTTGGTCATGATAAAAACCACGTCCATGGGAAAAACGTGCTTTCAAGAAATCAAGATCCGAGAGCACGATAAGTACTGGGAGCGAGCACAGGAGGAACGAGCTCGTCAAACCAATTCACCAAAACTATGACAAATGAGTATCGTATCAAACGTGAAACCGCCCAAGCGGGCGATCGGGTCGCCAAGTAAAAGATGAAACGACAACAAGGTTGGAAGAGATGAAATTTTTGATGATTGACACTGAAGGAAAAGATCCAAACGTCGTGGCTTGGATCAATGAAGAAAAAGACCAAATCATCAAAAAATATAACTTGCAACCTTGTCACTAGATTGTATTTTTGCAATTTCCTTTATGTTTTAGTTTAATTTGCAGTGTGTTTTTTTATTTCGTATTTTTTTCGTGGTAATATATATATATATTTTTATTTTGCATTGTAATATGTTTTCGAATTAATGATAAACTTTTTAATAAATGAAGTATTTGTTTTAGTTTAGGGGTTGAATTTGAAAATATTTGAGTTAAGGTTTAACTTGGGAATGTTATGATAAGAGGTGTTTTTTTGTTAAGTTAAGTTGAAATGTTAAAGCTGATGTGATGCTGACGTGGCAAATGTTAAACTTTAACATAAGGTCACCACACCTAAGGCTCTAATTGGATAAAATGATTCAGTAACCTAGTAACGTCGTGTTTCCAAACTTTGTAACTTCTTGATTGCATTGGCCTAGTTCTTTGCTAAGCCGTTTTAACTATAATTTTCTTTTAAGGAAAACATATATCCGAAATATGTATGTTTAATAGGACTAGTTTATAGCCAGGGACGGATCCAAAATTCGTATACATACAATTCTTTTGTTTTAAAGGCTAAATCAAAGTTTGAATCCTTCGACATACGAGTCTAATGATATTTGTTTGGGTAGTAACAAACAATTAGTTATCCGACGGTTCTCAACTTATCCGACGCGACAAAATCGACTGAACAAGTCAATTGGTAAACGGTTTTATCGAGTTGGACGTGGCTACCACAAATAGCTAGGAAAAGGGTGTAAATTGTATCTATTTAAATATTATAGTTACAAATATAATAGAGATAATAAAAAAAAAAAAGTCATTGTTTATAGCATCTTTACAACCAAATATGTTAGACAAAATAAAAAAACTATCAAATTATGTCGACAAACAAAAAAATTTATAGTTTAAGAAAAGTTCAGTTTTATAATAAACCACAAAAAAAAAAATATAGCAAATGCTATAATCTACACCTAGCCTCCAATAGAAACGAAAGTACTAACAAATACTATATACATAGATGTGTACTAGTACATTTTTCAATTACCATAGACGTTTTATCACTTTTATCACTTTTCTTTCACCTACAAATCACCTTCATCTTCTCCGACATCTTATGGCCGGAATTCGTAATTTTTTTTCTTCTACAAATCAGCTTCACTCATCTTCTCCTTTATCTTCTCTCATATATATCTAAGGTAGTTGAGCTGGTTAATTAGGTTGTTAGGGGAGGGGAGCACCCTCCACCCTCTCAACGGCCCTTTCATTGTTTTATAGTCATGGTAGAAGGCCATACGAATCAACGAGACAACCCTAGCTTCGTAAATAGAGAGTTGAGATATATTTCTGTTTTTTACCCATCATTTTTAATTATAGACATATAGGTTCTAACATAATTCGCTTTAATAAGAACGTTTAAATTATAAGTTAATTAAATGCAATACTTTTATGGTGATACACCTAGATATTGTTGATACAAAAGTTGGGCATTCCTTATTTGGAACCGGCCCCGTATCAATTAGACCTTGATGCTTGAGACCCGCACTAAGAAAATAGAAAACACCGTTAGCTTATCGTGGGATTGTCTCCCACGATTATCCTCCCGTGAGAGTAAGTAATCGAGTTTTAGGGTTTAGTGGAGAGTTAGGTTTTGTGATCGTACCTTTAATGAGGCCGAGATGCCCTTTATATACATCTGAAATCCTTGTTGGTTTCAGGTTCCATAACCTTCGTGTATCCCGCCTAAGTCGGTTGGTTGATACATATCCCATAAATAAGAGATATCTGATATCAAGACCATAAATAACTTCGGGTTTGGGCCTTCGTGAGCCCCAACCGTTACCGTGTTAGCCCACTCATACTGTGCTCGAGTGTTAGTAGCGTCCATTAGTCGGGTTCATGACCCGAATGCGGACTATACGTCATCATGTCCCCTCAGTCTAGTATGCGCAGGGTGGAACCCGTGGATGCTAGACTAATAACTGTAGCAAATATATTCCTCGAGGCGTAGCGGGGAAACTTCAAAGTTTTCCCGCCTAAGAGAAGATACAGTGGATCTAGTCTAATTAGGTCAAATACATCCTTCGTAAAACGCGAAAAAGTGGGTGGAGGGTGTGTCACGTCAGCATCTCCTATCCACAAGTTTAGAGATAGTGGGGTCCACATGTCGATCATCGCATGGATGTGGAACCCTATATAAACTTCCGCCTCTCTTCCACTGTAGTTATCACAGTATAAAGTATTTCAACCATTGTTAAAAAAGAAGCTCGAAATATCAACCAAGAAACCCAAAAACTTTTAAAGGTAATAGCGCGTGTGATAACGCTACACGCGTCGTTCGGGGTCAAAGGAACTTCCTTTTCGTCGAGCAAGTTTTTCAACACCCTAAGCGGTGAACCTAATCGTTGTAGTGTAGTATTAGGGTAAGCCACGGAATTGATATCGTTCTCAGGGAATAGGAATTCTAGTGAGGAATTACTACGCTAAGGTTGGTGTTGAGGAAGATTATTTTTATCTTTTATGTTTTTAGAAATGGAAAAGTACAAATCTCGAGGTTTGATTTGGGGGGTTGGTATTTCACCGATTACTCTACTATCTAATTATCTAATTAACTAAGGTGAGGGTAGTCTATGTCTAATTATTGTGTGCTCATATGATGATTTAAAGATGTGTTTACTTAAGTTTTATTACTCCTTAATTATCTCCTATTGATAGTTGAATTGTCACGCCCTTATTCTTAATCACGCTGTGTGTCTAAGGTCGAAGGTATGCTTTATCCCTAACTCTTGAAACTACCAAGTGGTCTCATCTACAAAATCTCTAGGATTTATAAACTCTAACTCTAAGGTACTCTTTGGATGGTTTAGCCTACAACTACTCTAGGTGTTATAGTCTAAGGTTCACAAAGATTAATCAAGCATTAACTACACAACGAATGACATATCGCATTACTAGATCATTAACAATTAAGATAAGAGACAACCAATCAATATTCAATAGTTAAGTTTCATATTCCCTAAGCAAACACACAAGTAAATTAGCCGGACATGGAGAAAATGCAAGCATACACACAAATAATTGAAGACATAATTGAATTAATAAAGTAAAACACTTATCTTGGTATAAGATAGGGTTTAGAACCCTAAAATACTATACAAGATGCCTTGGTTCGGTTTAGGTTTTACTCCAAAAGACTACACAATCGAAAACTAAAAATTGGATTCTATATATAAGATTACATTCGCGACGCCGTCACCTTATGATTTGTGACGCCCTCTCTTGATCCTCGACACCGTCTGGATCAAATCTAGGCCGTCCGAGTTCGACGACGATACTCTTTTAAAGCCCGACACCGTCACTTGAAAATAAGCAATTTAGCTACAGATCGTCACAACATGTGCTCCGACGGTCGCAGATAACACCCGACGCCCTTGTGTTTCAAAGAATTGAGTGTCTCGATTCTTGACTTTGGCAATTTTCTTCAGATATTCGCCTTTTCGTCCAAATAAATGCCATTCCAGCAATTTGCCTTCAAAATACCTAAAAGTGAAAAGGAACGATATTAAGTAATAACGGATACAAAAGTGATCAAATAAGGCTTAAACGACCCTCAAAAGGTACATTTTAAACCTTATCGGCGTCGATTGAAATCTCGTCATGGTTCTTAGATTAACCGACTTCTCCTCCGATATAACCGAGGACGAACTTCGTCGAGTTCACTTCGAGTATTATATCCGCTCACACAGCATCCGTGGTTCCAATCAAGACGTTCTAAATCAACGTAGCGAACTTTGGATTTCCTTAAGGGAAAGTGGGGGTATACACACGTTTTTGAATTTGCAAATCAACGTGTGCCTATCTCCTTATTCTTGTGCGACGTTCTAAATTACTATCGCCTACACATATCCCAATCGCATCAGATAAAGAAAGAAAAATAACAAACTTCGAGGTGAATTGCCGTTTGTTGGCGATTAACCCCACCATCTATCTCTTTTGCGCTTTACCATAGGTCGGGTCAAACGGGTGGGTTTCTTTTGCTAAGCGCCATAGGGACGGCCGCAGTGTTACATCGAGAAATTAGTCACGCTTAGGAACCGGGAGATAAAATTTTCGGGTTGATGAGGCGTTGTTCTCTCGGGCTTGGCTTTATACCCAAAGTTCGCCATCAAGGATGAGCGCCCACACGAACGTATAAGTAGCAGATGATGCGAAACGATAAACGCCAATCGTATTCCCATCAATTCTTCCTATCCAAAGGAATTTTGGTGCACATGGGCATCATCGCAACTATTTCGATAGTCCTAACGAGGTGCCAACCTTCCTAGACGCGAATGACCAAAGGGTGCTCGTCCTTCTTTCTCCTTTGCTTTATTAGTGTGAGCATTTTTTCGCCATTGTATTTTATATAACTCTTGTTTTTGTTTGTTTCTTCTTTGTCTGCGAGATGGATTTGTTCAACGTTGTTCGCTTCAAGAAACCCCGCCAGTCACGTGGGGTGCACTACGAGAGAAGCGAGAAGTCCCATTTTGGATGCTACTGCTTGGGCGCACCATGGAGATGAATCTGGAGGAATCGGGGTGGTTCCCACGCGCTGGAGGCGACCCTGCTCAGCGCTTGCCCAGGTGGTACACACAGGTGGAGATTTCACGCACAAACGTGGCGGGAGCGTGGGGTCCTTAGGGTAGAGCCGTAAGCGGGCCGCTCAGGAGTAAAGCGCAAGAGAGCGCCTGGTGGTGATGGCGCAGGCTCATCCATGAGAAAACGTCATGTCATTCTTGACGCGGAGTCATCATCAGATGATGGATTTGGGGGGGGGGTTGGTATTTCTACCGATTACTCTACTATCTAATTATCTAATTAGCTAAGGTGAGGGTAGTCTATGTCTAATTATTGTGTGCTCATATGATGATTTAAAGATGTGTTTACTTAGGTTTTATTACTCCTTAATTATCTCCTATTGATAGTTGAATTGTCACGTCCTTATTCTTAATCACGTTGTGTGTCTAAGGTAAAGGTATGCGCTTATCCCTAACTCTTTGAAACTACCAGCGGTCTCATCTACAAAATCTCTAGGATTTATAAACTCTAACTCTAAGGTACTCTTTGGATGGTTTAGCCTACAACTACTCTAGGTGTTATAGTCTAAGGTTCACAAAGATTAATCAAGCATTAACTACACAACGAATGACATATCGCATTACTAGATCATTAACAATTAAGATAAGAGACAACCAATCAATATTCAATAGTTAAGTTTCATATTCCCTAAGCAAACACACAAGTAAATTAGCGGACATGGAGAAAATGCAAGCATACACACAAATAATTGAAGACATAATTGAATTAATGAAGTAAAACACTTATCTTGGTGTAAGATAGGGTTTAGAACCTAAAATACTATACAAGACAACCTTTGTTCGGTTTAGGTTTTACTCCAAAAGACTACACACGAAAACTAAAAATTTGGATTCTATATAAGATTACATTAGGTGACGCCGTCACCTTATGATTTGCGACGCCGTCCTCTCAAACCTCCGACACCGTCTGGATCAAATCTAGGCCGTGCGAGTTGCGACGACGCATTTTTAAAGCCTCGACACCGCCACTTGAAAATAAGCAATTTGGCTACAGATCGTCACAACATGTGCTCCGACGGCGTCGAGATAACACCGACGCCCTTGTGTTTCAAAGAACTTGAGTGTCTCGATTCTTGACTTTGGCAATTTTCTCAGATATTCGCGCCTTTTCGTCCAAATAAATGCCATTCCAAAGAATTTGCCTCAAAATACCTAAAAGTGAAAAGGAACGATATTAAGTAATAACGGATAAAAGTGATCAAATAAGGGCTTAAACGACCCTCAAAAGGTACATTTAAACCTTATCGCGTGCGATTCAAATCTCGTCATGGTTCTTAGATTAACCGACTTCTCCTCCGATATAACCGAGACGAACTTCGTGAGTTCACTTTGAGTATTATATCCGCATACCGCATCCAGTAGTTCACCGCGCACGTTCTAAATCAACGTGTAGCGAACTTTGGATTTCCACGAAGGAAAGTGGGGGGTATACACACGTTTTTGAATTTGCAAATCAACGTGTGCCTATCTCCTTATTCTTGTGCGACGTTTAAATTACTATCGCCACATATCCCAATGCCGATCAGAAAGGCGAGAAAATAACAAACTTCGAGGTGAATGCCGTTTGTTGGCGATTAACCCCACCATCTATCTTTCGCGTTTTACCATAGGTCGTGGTCAAACGGGTGGGTTTTTGCTAAGCGCGCGGGGATCGGTGCAGTGTTACACCGAGAAATTAGTCACGCTTAGGAACCGAGAGATAAAATTTTACGGGTTGATGAGGCGTTGTTCCCCACAGGGCTTCGGCTTATACCCAAAGTTCGCTATCAAGGACGAGCGCCCACTCGAACGTCATAAATGCAGATGATGCGGAAACGATAAACGCTAATCGTATTCCCATCAATTCCTATCCAAAGGAATTTTGGTGCACATGGGCATCATCGCAACTATTTCGATAGTCCTAACGAGGTGCCAACCTTCCTAGACGCGAATGACGGGGTGGGTGCTCGTCCTTCTTTCTCCTTTGCTTTATTAGTGTGAGCATTTCTTTTCGCCATTGTATTTTATATAACTCTTGTTTTTGTTTGTTTCTTCTTTGTGCAGAGATGGATTTGTTCGTTGTTGTTCGCTTCATGAAACCCCGCCAGTCACCGTGGGGTGCACCTCCGAGAGAAGGAGAAGTCCCCATTTTGGATGCTACTGCTGGGCGCACTCATGGAGATGAATCTGGAGGAATGGGGGTGGTTCCCCGTTGTCTGAGGCGACCCTCAAGAATATGCCCAGCCTGTGGTATACTCCCCGAGTGGAGATTTCACGCACAAATGAAGCGGGAGCGTGGGGTCCTTAGGGTAGAGCCGTAAGAGGGTGCATAGGAGTAAAGCGCAGAGAGCGCACTCGTGGTGATGGCGCAGCTCATCCAGAGAAAACGTCATGTCATTCTTGACGCGGAGTCATCATCGACGATGTATCGCCTGCAACCAGAGACCGCTCCCCAAGTAAGTATTGTGCCAAGCACTTATCACATTCCCTGTTTATGTTATGAAATAATCACTAATTCCTCTTTGCGTGCGATGTTGAAACCGTTGGGTTCTTGTTGAGCATTCAGGAGTCGCCACCGAGGCGAGTCCCTCGCGGCACGACTTTTCCGAGCTAAAGAACCGAGATGCGAGTTGGTATCGGGGATGCGCCCATGGACCATCTTGTTGAGGAGCTTGTGTTGTCTGCCACGCCGTGCTACATTGGTTGCGCACTAAGGTCAATGTATTCGGGAGAGTAGCCGGGCCTTGAAGGATAAGCAAATCATGCGCTGAGGCGCGGGTGGCGATACTCGGTGAAGCAGAGGCAACAGCCCTATGCCAAAAACTTACTAGGGAAAAGATGTCGTTGCTTACCCAAGTGAGCCAGATGCGCCGCATTAGAGGATTATAAGGCTACTTGCTTCGGCTCTTAAATATTTGGAGAATGGGAAGAACGAGCACTTCTCTCGGTTGGAGGAGTTTCGTGCCACCGTGGAGGCTTGCTAGAAGCGGGAGATGAATCACGCAATCTCGACATCGAATATGATGAAGAGCTATATCCTCAACTTGGTTTCCACGATTGCTCGAGGCGCAGTGGCTCATCGGCCATGGTTTGCGCCTTCTTGTCCTCAACACTTTAGAATCTCGAGTGTGAGACACCTTGAGTACATTGTTCGGTCTTGGCGTTGGCGCTGGCAAAACCGAGGCCATAGAATAGCTTCGTGAGTGGCCTCCTAACAAGACTTGCCGCACGGGTGCCTGTGTATAATGGCGTGCCTATGATGATCCGGGTCATTGCGATGGAGAAGATGAATTTGTTGGAGCTTCCTCAGTTGCCCAGCTTGGAGCGCCACGGGATTATCCAATAGGTTTGATTATGGAGGATTAACCTTGGCCGACACCGCCGATGATGCAGAGGCGCAACTCGACTACTTTTTGAATCTCGACGAGTCACGGTGCAAGCGCCTATCTTTGCTCGCCAGCGCGATATCCCCGAACCCCTTTGCGCTGAGAAGGAAATCCCTTTGAAAGAATCCTTAGAAGCCCATGCCATGAGGCTTGCAAAGAAGAAGGCGTGAAGGAAAGGCCATTCTTTGTAGTCTTGGCGCAACGCATCTCCGAGATCCGACGGGTACTGTTAGTGCGGCAACGGTATCGCGCCTGAGGATTCGATCTGTTGCTGAAGAGACTTAAAGAGGTGGGATGTCTGCACACCGTGTTGAGAGCTCACATCTTAGGCGTTGTAATAGTATATAGGCTATAGTATCTTTGTAGATATCCTTTTGTATGAACTTGTGGTCCATAATAAAATTTCCCTTTTTTGTTGAAGGTGTGTTGATTCATATGTTTTATCGAATGTGGTTGCGATTATAGTGTTTGTACTTAGTTATCTGTCTTTGCATAAAGAACGTCCTCGTTGTCTAAGAATCAAACGGTTATATAAACGCGAATAGTATATGAAGTTCATAATCGTGTATGAAAATCATGACTTAATGTACTTGAAACATAATTTCTAAGTACTTGTATCATAATCGTGTATTGTGTGATATGCAGCGTACTGTAAATATCATATCAAAAAGGCAATAATCTTGATTCCTAGTTTGTTAAACCCGCACAGTGTGCATTGTTGCGCATCCATCGTGGGATGCACATTGAACTTATTCCAACGTCTTGAGAATAAGGTGTTTAACAAGGATGCCTGATCCGATGTTGATGGGTTTGCAACCCTCTTACTCAACGAGTTATTTAGTAGGTTTACTCATCCTGTTACCATCGTGGGTTTTAGTAAGTGCATGCACGCCATGTAGGAAAAAGATAATATAACAAAAATGTTGAGACATAAATAATATGTAAATAACAAAGTGAAATGTGTATGGAGTTAGCTAGAAACATGACGTTTTATTATGTCTTGTAAGTTTTATAAAAGAAAAAACATTTGCCTAAGTAAAACATAATGTAAATACGGATACTTATTGAGCCTTGTACTAAAGTGTGGGGGTGTCCGTGCGCTAAGCCGTAGCCTTTCCTAAAGATAACATCATTTGAGATTGCAAATGTTCCATGTCGTTGTAGCTCACGACCATCCATGTCAGCGCGGTTTTTGTCGCTTACTTTCTAATGCTTCAATGACCTCATAAGGCCCTCCTTTGGTCCAAGTTTTCCTGTATCTTGCATTGCTCGCATCATTGGCGCGATATACAAAGTCGCTGTCAGTGAATGAGGTGCTTGAACTTTAGCATCGTAGTATCCTTTCATTTTGACTTAGCTCTCGCTTCGCATATATTGCAGCGTCTCGCCTTTTCTTCAACGGTCCAAGTCTATCTGAAGTCATTGTCATTGGTTGTGACATTAACTTGGTGGTCTGAATAGTTCGCATCTCAATTTGGTGGTAATGACTACATCCCGTAGACAAGGGAAAGGAGTGTCTCCCGTGCTAATTTTGATTGTCGTGCGGTGCGCCCATAAAACATCGATAATTCCTCCACCGCCTCCTCTTTGTGTTTGTCTAAGCGTGCTTTAATTCCTTCCCCAGACTTCGATTTGCACGCTCGACCAAACCATTGGTTTGTGGGTGTTTAAGCCGTAGTGATGTACAATATTTAGTTTCTCGCACCATTCCTTGAAAGGGTTGTCCGCGAATTGTTTCCGTTGTCGAAATGATTTCCCAGGTAATTCAAAATGGCAAGCGATATTCTTCCAAACAAATCGTTTTGCACGATTACCTATGATTATCGCGACCGCCTGCTGCCTCAGATCCGGCTTGGTGAAATAGTCTATTAGACCTGATAAGGAATTTGGACCTCCTGGCAACAAGGAAGGGACTGCAATGTCGATACCCATTTATAGAATGGCCATGGCGGCGTAATAGGTGTTAGCCTCTGCTTGTGGTCGACGTGGGATGGGTCACGTGAACAGCGATCGCCGCGCTTTTTATCAAATCCTGCGCGTCGCGTTGGATCGTGAGCGATGGTATCGACCGTAAGGCGGCGTGATACAACGGACCGTGGTCACGAGTGCACTCTTCTTTGGGCCGGTGTGGATCTCTCGGATCGTAATGCTTGAAGGGTCCGACACATCGAAGCCATGGTTGTAGAAATGAGCGCCTATATAATATACCATCTCGAAG
The DNA here is from genome assembly GCA_022545495.1 of Chrysanthemum lavandulifolium. Taxonomy (NCBI): domain Eukaryota; kingdom Viridiplantae; phylum Streptophyta; class Magnoliopsida; order Asterales; family Asteraceae; genus Chrysanthemum; species Chrysanthemum lavandulifolium. The sequence continues at coordinate 215,926,372 of CM040245.1, forward strand.
TTCAAACCTCTAAGATGTGCGGCGTATTGGTGAGCGTCATACGCTCTTGAGGCGATATGCCGCTTATACTCGCTCAACGATGGGAGTCATCCATGTAGACCTTGCTCCTCTATCACGCTTGTATATCTCCATCTACGAGATGGACTTTCTTAGAGTCTCCGCGAGTACTTGTTTTTGGGTGCGCAAAGCTTGTGGATGCAATCTTGCTCGGTGCATCCGCCTTCATTTCCCCTCTAGGAACTTGTTTGATGGTAAACACCTTGAAACCGGATTAGTGACTTGGTCTTGTCAGTATTGAACCATGTTTTTCCTTTTTAGCCACATATTCGCCTAACACATGGTTGGCTACTAACAGAATCGCGTTTTCTTCTGAGTTGCGTATGCCCATTCGAGCTGCAATGCGTAATCCGGCTATCAAGGCTTCATACTACGCCTCGTTGTTCGTGGATGTGAATTTAAAACCACGGTGCGTAAATGAATTCTATTCCTCACTGGACTCGTGAGGATAAGGCATCGCGCTCGTCCGATCCGCGATGAATCCGTCCGTGAATGGGATCCATGGTTCTTGTAGTTACGCCTCACTTTGTGAAGGTGCATCATCGATTACTGGTTTTCAATGATGAAATCACTGGTATCTACCCGCCGCGGTAGATGCGTGGTGCATGCGGAGATGTTATGCTGGCACTCTAGACCTTGTCCATACTGTGAGTAGATCACGATGCGTGGGTGTTTGGAGATGACTTGCTTGATGGGTTGATGCATGATCACCCGCATATTGGGTCGCTTTGGAAGTACTTACGGCTGGCGGCGAATACTAATGCCAAGACCAACTTCTTCATCTTGCTTATAATTATCCTCGGTTTTCTTGAGTGCTTTGCTTACAAAATATACTGGTGTTTGTACTAAACTCACGTCCATTCCGGTAACACCGTGTTGGGCCCTCCATAGTCGTGAATAAGTACATAATTAATTCTTCCCACAGGCGGGGGCAACTAGCGTGGGGAATGGCGCTATGTGTTGTTTAAGGCGTATAAAAGCCTTACGCTTAGTAGTCGGTGAGTCTGCTTTTGTACTTCTAGGCGTTTTGAAGAGAGAAGTAACTTATCTGCGATTTGGACAAAGATCTGTTGAAAAGCTAGTTTACATTCAAAGGCGGACTTCTTTTAACGTGCGTGGTGAAGGAAGTTGGATGACAACCATTTTTGGACACGGTTTAATGCCATCGGGCTCTCGAATATCAAGGAACATGCCTTACAGCGGCTTGAAGGTGCATTTCTTGGTTAACTTCATTGATCTCTCGTAGTGTCTTAAATGTTTCCTTAATGTCGCAGCAATTAGGTCCATAGTATGGCTTTTTATGACAAAATCGTCAACATAGACCTCTGGGTTTAAGACCGCTTTTCAAATGCATTATCTACCGATCATTGGTAGGTGGCTCATGCGTTCTTCCGAAAGGCATCTTTGTATAACAATGAAGCGCCTTGGCTTGTATGAAAACCATTTTCCTCATCTTTTTAGTGATGAGTGTCTAAATCTCATCGTTTTATTAAAATGTTGCTTTACCAAAAGCGATTCAAAACTCAAAAGTCTTAAAAAGCAGAAAAAAAATATTTAGGCGTATTTTATGCATAAATTGTCAAATCTAGTCACAGTTACTCAAAACAAGTTAATTTTTCATAAAGGCCCTCGGAAATTTTCAAGTTGTCAAAAATCGACCTTATAAAATTCAATTTTGCAAATTGGCAACTTTAGTCCTTGAAATTTCAAAGATTGACAGAATTACCCTGGACATTTTCAATTGGAAAATTAACATTTTAGTCCTTTGGTAATTCTAACTTGTCAAAATTAGTCCTTATGATAATTTTTGGAAAAAGTGCGAGTTTGGTCCACTTGGTTTTGTGGGATTGGCAAATATGGTCCTTGGAATTTTCAAAGATGACAAGATTGGTCCTTGGAAGACATTTTGAAATACATGAGTGGTCCACGGATTTTCGAATAGACACCTTTGGTCCTTGTGTTACTTAAATACCAAATCGAGCCGGATCAAAGCCTGTGAAACCCAGCACATAAAACCCAACACAAAGCCCATGGCATTGGCTCCCTTTTCCTCCAAAATAAAACCCAGCTCTCCTTTTCTTCATTCACTGAAACACTCCACTATCCCATCCTTTCCTGACAAACCATTTCCCTATCATCCCACACCTTCCCGACAACCCATCCCTATGACTCAGTTACCCATCATTCCCAGTGAAGAAAGAGAAGAGAGGGAGAAAAGACCCATATTTTTGCTTCTCGTTATAAATGTTGTAGCCATGTATAAGGCAACCTAGTTTTTTAGTTTGTAGATTTTTAATGCCCCTAGTTGTAGTTTTTAAATTAGTTGTCTTTTTCTTGCTTGTAATGTTTTTCAAGTTAATAAAAGAAAGTTTTTAGTTCCTGTTTTCATATTTCACCTATTCACCAATAAGCACCCAAGTGCTTAATTTTCTCACTTTTTAGTTTTCAATCTTTTAGTAGTTCCTAATGCTTCAATGACCTCATAAGGCCCCTCCCACTTTGGTCCAAGTTTTCCCGTGATCTTCGCATTGCTCGTGATCATTGGCGCGATATACAAAGTCGCCTCGTCCGAATGAGGTGCTCAACTTAGCATCGTAGTATCCTTTCATTTTGACTTAGCTCTCGCCTCACATATAGCCGCTGCTCGCCTTTCTTCCAACAGTCCAAGTCTATACGTCATTGTCATTGGTTGTGACATTAACTTCGGTAGTACGAATAGTTCGTGATCTCAATTTCGGTGATGACGGCTTCCGTCCCATAGACAAGTGGGAAAAGGGAGCGTCTCCTGCTAATTTTGATTGTCAAATGCGATTACGCCCACAAAACATGCGATGATTCCTCCACCCACCTCCCTTTGTGTTTGTCTGTTGCGTTTTAATTCCTTCACCCAGACCACGATTTGCACGCCCGACCAAACCATTGGTTTGTGGGTGTTTAATCGACGCCAAGTGATGTACAATATTTAGTTTCTCGCACCATTCTTGAAAGGGTTGTCACGTAATTGTTTTCCGTTGTCCGAAATGATTTCGGGTAATTCAAAATGGCAAACGATATTCTTCCAAACAAATCGTTTTACCTCGATTACCTATGATTATCGCGATCACCGCCTCAATCCACTTAGTGAAATAGTCTATTAGACACAATAAGGAATTTCGTGCACTCTCCGCCGCAACAAGGAAGGGACTCGCAATGTCGATACCCCATTTATAGAATGGCCATGGCGACGTAATAGGTGTTAGCCCTACCGTGGTCGGCGTGGATGGGTCTGTGAACTGGCGCGCCACACTTTTTATCAAATCCTGCGCACGCGTTGGATCGAGGCCAAGAGTATCCCACCGTAGTAGCGCAGGATACAACGGACCGTGGTCCCGAGCGCTACCACTGAACCGTGTGGATCTCGAGTACGAACCGCTTGAAGGGTCCGACACATCGAAGCCATGGTTGTAGAAATGAACGCCTATATAATATACCATCTCAAGTTCAAACTCTAAGATATGCGACGATTCGCTTGGGGCCCTTCTCGCCTGGGCAAGATGCCTTGCTTATAAACTCAACGATGGGAGTCATCCATGTAAGACCTTGCTCCTCTATCACCTTGTATATCTCCATCTCTCGAGATGGACTTGCTCTTAAGAGTCTCCACCAAGATTTGTTTTGACAAAAGAAGCTTATGGATGCAATCTTGCCAAGGCATCCGCCTTTCCGCTTTTCCCTCTAGGAACTTGTTTGATGGTAAACCCGTCAAACCTCGATTAGTGACTTGGTCTTGTCGATATTGAACCATGTTTTCCTTTTTAGCCACATATTCGCCTAACACATGGTTGGCTACTAACCGAATCCACGCTTTCTAGGTCACAGATGCCCATTCGAAATGCAATGCGTAATCCAACTATCAAGGCTTCACTACCGCCTGTTCGTGGATGTGAATTTAAAACACAAGCGTGAAGTGAATTCTATTCCTCCCGACTCGTGAGGATAAGGCACGCTACCATCCGTCCAGCGACGAAGATCCATCCGTGAATAGGATCCATGGTTCTTGTAGTTCGCGCCACTTTGTGAAGGCGCATCATCAAGACCGGTTTTCAATGATGAAATCGCAGTATCTACCCTTAACAGCAAGACGTGGTCCGTAGGAGATGTTATGCTCACCCAGCAACACACCCACTTCGTAGTCGCCCGATGCGCCGTGGTTTGGAGATGACTCGCTTGATGGGTTGGTCCGCGATCACCGCTATCGCGCCTGGAAGTACTGCCGCACTTTTCGGCGAATACTAATGCCAAGACCAACTTCTTCATCAAGGCTATAATTATCCTCCGCTTTTTGAGTGCTTTGCTTACAAAATATACGGCATTTGTATTTAAACTCGTCCGTCAAGTAGCACAGCAATGATCGCCCATGAGTCGTATAAGTACATAATTAATTTTCGGCGGGGAGCAACTAGCGTGGGAGCGTCATATGTGTTGTTTAACAGATAAAAGCTTAACCGCTTCTGTAGTCAAATAAAGTCTCCTTTTGTACACTTCTTGAGCGTTTGAAGAGAGGAAGTGACTTATCTGCCGATTCGACAAGAATCTGTTCAAACCGGCTAGTTTTTACATTCAAAGACTGGACTTTTTAACGCGCGTGGTGAAGGAAGTTGGATGACAACCTTCATTTTTTCTCGGACACGGTTTAATGCCATCGGTTCTCTCAAATATCCAAGGAACATGCCTTCGTAGCGCTAAAGGCGCATTTCTTCTGATTTAACTTCATGTTGATCTCTCGTAGTGTCTTAAATGTTTCCTTAATGTCGCGCACCAATTCGTCCTTAGTATGGCTTTTTATGACAAGGTCAGTCAACATAGACCTCTAGGTTGCGCCCACCGCTTTCAAATGCATTATCTACCAATCACCGGTAAAGCGGCTCATACATCTTGAGCTTCAAAGGCATCAGACCAGATAACAATACGCCTTGGCTTGTATGAAAGGCCATTTTTCCTCATCTTTAGTGATGGTGTCTAATACTCATCATTTTATTCCATCTCAAGACCGCAAAACGAATAAAACACTTTGAAAGTCTTAAAAAGACAGAAAATATTTAGAATTTATTTTATGACATAAATTGTCAAATCTAGTCCCGGTTACTCAAAACAAGTTAATTTTTCATAAAGGCCCTCGTGAATTTTCAAGTTGTCAAAATCGCCTTTATAAAATTAATTTTGCAAATTGGCAACTTTAGTCCTTGAAATTTCAAAGATTGACAATTTACCCTCGGACATTTTCAATTGGAAAATTAACATTTTTAGTCCTTTGGTAATTCTAACTTGTCAAAATTAGTCCTTATGATAATTTTTGGAAAAAGTGCAGTTTCGGTCCCTTGGTTTTTGTGGAATTGGCAAATATGGTCCTTGGAATTTTCAAAGATGACAAGATTGGTCCTTGGAAGACATTTTCAGAAATACATGAGTGGTCCCTGATTTTCGAATCGACACCTTTGGTCCTTGTGTTACTTAAATACCAACCAAACCGGATCCAAACATAACCCAAACCCACACATAAAACCCAACACAAACCCGCCCACCTTATTACTCCCTTTTCCCTCCAAAATAAAACCCAGCTCTCCTTTTTCTTCATTCACTGAAACACTCAACTATCCCATCCTTTCCCCTGACAAACCATTTCCCCATCATCTCCCACACCTTCCCTGACAACCCCATCCCCTGCAACTCCAGTTACCCATCATTCCCAGTGAAGAAAGAGAAGAAGAGGGAGAGAAAAGAGACCCATATTTTTTGCTTCTCGTATAAATGTTGTAGCCATGTATAAGGCAACCTAGTTTTTTAGTTTGTAGATTTTTAATGCCCCTAGTTGTAGTTTTTAAATTAGTTGTCTTTTTCTTGCTTGTAATGTTTTCAAGTTAATAAAGAAAGTTTTAGTTCCTGTTTTCATATTTCAGCCTATTCACCAATAAGCACCCAAGTGCTTAATTTTCTCACTTTTAGTTTTCAATCTTTAGTAGCATCACAATGTTTTAATTAGTATTCAAGAAGAAGTTCTGTGTGCTTACAGCGCGTAAGCGTGCAAGGCATGCGGCGCGGGCTCCATCGCTACTAAATAAACCAAGCGTCGTCTTTAGGCCGGGCGTGAGATAAGCAGAGAAAAAGGCGATAAAGTGCGTGAGGCGTGTAGTTTTTATTCAATCGAATTTTTTCTTTTTCTAAAAACGAAGAATATTACATGAAGGATAAATTTTATTAACCTTATTAAGTAAGACAACGCTTTTTTAAACTCGATATATAACTATGATATAAATATATAAATATTTTCATATTTTCGCCGCCTTACGTCACGCCTTAAAACGCAAAGTTTTCGCCTCAGCCTCGCCATTTGAGTGGCTTCACGCCATGCGCCACGCCACGCTATTTATAACCCTAGATTCAGTAAAAAAAATAAAATTTGTTTTAAAAAGGAATCAGTTGTAAGCACTTTTACCAATAAAAGACTGTTTGGGTCACGCTATTTATTGGTCAAGATCCATGTTTTTACCCATTTGACTTATCAAGTCAAAGCTCTTTTATCAAGTATAGGTTAGTGTAGGAGGTGGGACAATGATTGAATAAGATTTGTAAAAGTGTAGAAAGAATCAAAAAAGTGTTTTTCTGTCTTTGAGAACTGCACAGGACAGCAGCAACAGCTGCTGTTCTTGTGCCATTTTCCTAGCTTATTTGGTGGTCTAAATTGGAAAATTTGGTTTTTATCAAGTCCTTGTATGCCCAGCTCGATCTAGTTTCAGTTTTATGCATTAGTCTTGCCCCTAGCATAGTTAATTTAAAGTTAAAATCCATCATTAGTCTGTCTTTTTGGTTCTGTATCAGCAACAAATAGCCCTAGAGAAGCTGCTAACAGCTTATTTTTAAGCGATTATCAGCCCTTTTTCGCCACCCAAATCTTTTCGTTTTAATGTTTGCCATACTAACTTGAGTTTTGTAGCTTGATCTTGGTTGGAATTTCATCGGGTAGCTAAGATAATAAGCTCCAATTGAGCCACCCAAGGCTGTTTTAGGCCTGCAGTTGCAGGTGTTTTTCAGGTACCTTCGTTAGCTTATCAGCTTAACTTCAGCTCAGTAGGTTCCATTTAATGCTTGGTATTTAGCTTAGATTATGTTAGCTTAGCAGTAGCTTGTTTATACTAGTTTAGTGCCTGTTCTCCATTTCCCCTTAGCCTTAGGAATTCCCTAGTTAGCCAACTGATTTCCCTTCTCCCTTTCATTAGTTTCGCTTAATTTAATTGCTTATTTCAGAATTTAGCTTAATGGGTCATTCCACTTAATGCAAACTGTTATTTCAGCTTATCTTGTGATTATAAGTACCTTCAGGGGTGTTTGGATATGTTTTTAGAAATGGTTGTATAAACAGCTTATTGCAAGTTTCAATTAAGTCGTTATTTACAAAAAAGAAATCCTTGTTTTGATCATTAGTTTAGTTCCCAAAAAGAAAAAGTTGAAAAAAAAAAAAATTTAAGCCTGCAATGTTCTTTATTATTTTTTTTATCTGCTGTAAAAACATATCCAGATCAGTAGCGTTGTAGGATGATTTGTAGCTTAATTGGATGCTTTTGATTAGTGATTTCTGGTTCCGTAAGTGGCCCTCAGTATAAGCTTTAGTTGACTTGCTTTTGTTAGGCCTTTAGAGTTTATCAAGTAGTTTATTTAAGCTAGCAAAAGTAGCCTTTTCTGTCCCTCTTAACTGCTGTAACAGCAGACTCATGTTAAGTGCTTGTTCCATTTTGAACTTAACTTTGTTACTTATTTAGGTTAAAAGAAGTTTAATAACATAGATAGCCTTGCTTTTCTTTTAGCTTAATGTAGATTTTATAAGTTTCCTTTAAACTTTAGAGCATTAGGAGTGTTTGTTTTGGCTTGATCTTGAGTCTAATTCCATTACTGTTCTTGTAACTTTTTTTTTATCTGATCATTTGTAGTAGTAGATTAGTTTAAAAAATATTTAGTTTATCTAATTGTTAATTCCTTAAGACTAAAAGCAAAAGATCAAAAAGTTTAAAAATAAAAGCAAAAATAAAAAGGTCCACCGCTGGAGTTGAACCCACGACCTCCTGTCTGCTGCTGAATAAGCAGTTGGATGTGCTTATTTTTCAGCTTTTAAAAGTTCTAGTTTTATGAAAAGTCCTATTTTTAAGTAATTTTCTAGTTTGCTAAAAGAGAAAAATCAAAATAAAAGAAAGTGGAAAACGTGATTTTTGCCAAACTTTGTGGAATTTTCACGGATTCATTATAAGTCCATTTGAGCTCAAATTTGGGATACAAGATCTTTGGTTGGTTGTGAACATCATGGCCATTTTAGTTTATTTTTAGAAATTTTTCTAGCTAGCTTAATTAGTGCTTAAAGTAGGGCCATAAGGGCCATTTGGCATATAGTTATTAAAATCTGGTCGCGAGTTTTTTTTCTGTAGCTTGTGCTTTTTACTTCCAAATCAGTTGCATTAGCTCGTTTTAGGTTAGATTTTGGCTTTAGTAGCTTATGGTAGCTTATAGTTAGCTTTTAGCTTATTTCAAGTGCTTATTCAAACTGCTTATTTGCCCAATTCAGCTTTATTAGTAGGCTTATCTAACTTTTTATATTTTTCCCATGATTAGAATAATATTTTAGATTTTCCTGTAAAGTTTCATAATTTTACTGTTCATTTGTTATTTTTCTTAATTTTAATTAATTTAAATTAGTTTTAATTAATAATAATTATTTAAAAGTCTAAAAATATATTTTCAGTTTTAAAATAACTTTTATAATATTTTAGATTTTCTAAGTCATAATTTTATTTTTCTAGCTTTATTTCCTAATTTCTTGTATTTTAGGTAATTATTTAATAGTTAAAAATAGTTTCTAATTAATAATAATTAATTTAATAGTTATAAAAATAATTTTCTTTTTCTATTAATTATCTTTTATCATTAGGATTGTAAAATGTCATTTTCATATTTTAGGACTTTTATTTCTTAGATCTTACTTTTTACTTCAGACGCTTACGTAATTTTATTTTAAACGAAGTTTTAAGTTTTAATTTTAAACGTTCATCAATTTTAAATATAGTGATAGCGTTTATTTAATATTTTTTTATCTTTTAATTTCCTTTAATTTGCATTTAAGCCCTCAGTAATTTATTGGCTTTTTCCCGTAGTTATAATATCATTCGGATCCCTTTTCGCTCAAATCTCGCGATCACTTTACGCTTGATAATCCATCAGATAGCTCGTGGGATATAACGACCTGCGAAACACTATACTCCCGATCTTCATTGAATTGGTTCAGTCGCTTGAAGTTTGTTACGGTTGACCATTCATGTGGGTCACCAGGTGACAATCTGACGGCTTGGACCGATCATTTAGCCATTTGGATTTGGTGGTACCTTTGTATGCATCTAAGAAACATTTAAGTGGGTATCCGCACAAAGATTCTATCTTCAATTTATCTCGGTAGTGGTAGCAGCTTGTGGACATGCTTTGTTGAGATCCGTGAAGTCCACGCACATCCGCCAACTACCATCGCTTCTTCGACCATCACCTGGTTGGAAAGCCACCATGGTAATAGACTTCCCGCATGATACATGCATCCACAAGTTTGTGTACTTCCTCCGAATGGCTTTTGCGCGCCCGAGCCCGCCGCTTCTTCGTCAGATCGGGAGTATCCTTGCCGGATTCTCAACTCGTGTTCTCAGAATCGAGCGTGGCACACCACCATGTGCTTTGGTTCCCATGCAAAGATATCCAGATTCTTTTGCAAGAGTGCGACACGGCCGCCCCGCTTTATCGACGGCGATACCCCGATCGATACTTCTCGCTTTGGGTAATCGGGATGAATCATGACCCTCGTGTTTGATACTTTAGTTGCACTGCTCGGGATGTGTGCCGCCTCACATGTAATCGTGTTACATTCTCCGTGTGGTACGGTGGTATTGTAGAGTAACAATGCCCCTCCACCGAACTTGAGCATCCCATATGCCGTAGATGGTATCGCATATGGTTGATATCCCGGCCTTCCAATAATGCCATTGTATGACGGGATCCGATCACCATAAAGTTCATCCAGCCGTCGTGGAGTGTTCCTTATTACCAACATTGACTAGTAGGCATATTTTCCCTATGGGCCATATCTTTTCTCCCAGAAACCACCAACGACGCCATGGCCGAGCTTAGTCGATTCAGATCTCGTGTCGCATCGCTTGAAACAATGTTCATACATTATATCTGCGGATGCTCCTCCATCAACATACATGCGGTGGATATCGTGACCCGCATTACATTTCGATGGTAAGTGGTTCTACCACGCGCTGTCCGCAGCCAGGTGGGGAAAGAAATTTCGCCCACAGAAACCTTTTGGTCGATCTTCGCCTAGTCTTTCACGCCATGATTGTATCATGTAAATGGTATCAACCTTATCTTTGGGTGCTTTTTCTTGTTCCCGCCTTTTGCTTATCTTTCCCTCCTTGATGTTCTTAACTAAATGGTCCAATCTACCTTCTTTTACCGCCTTATCAATTAGTTGGCGCAATTGGACACACTCATTGGCGCGCCCTTTCATCCATAATAGTCGCATATCCATTCCCACGCGACGCTCTCTAGGGTGCGCATTGGTGGGGGTCTCGAAGTTCGCGCCTTCCGCTTGCGAATATCTCCTTTGAGTCTTGGTTAGCGGGTATATTTGTCATTCTTCGCCCCGCCCCGATCCGCGGTAGTTCTGTTGCGGTTGCTACTGCTCAATGGATTGCCTCTAGGTCGTTCTTGTGACCTATAGTTTGAGTAGCCTTTCTTGTTGTTCCGCAGCAGCCTTCTCCTTAGATAAAGGACCTTGTGCGTTTATAAGTTCATCAAAGGTTGGAGGACCTTGTCGCTCAACTTTTGATGAGTTCGGGTTATTGATTCCGCTCATGAACCCCGAGATCTTTAGTATTTCGGGCATGCCTTGACATGTATGCATTCGTCTTTGTAGCGCTCCCGAGCAGTGAAGGCACCTACCGGATGGAGCGCGTGGGAACCATTGTAGGTTTTCACATTACATGGCGGGCACGCGCTTCTCTTATCTTTCGAAAAATCGCCGATGCGCCGAGCTTAACGCATCCACCTTTTGGCGGCGCCGTGGAAGAGACATATCTTCATCCTCTTGGTCGCGATATCTTCTCCTAGACTTCCGTGTCCTGCTTCTCGGTCCTCGTTGTCCGAGGGGTCAACGGAGGACGAGCTTCTCTTTCGGCTCATGCCGATCGTCCTCGTAATCCGAGCTGGAAGAGCTTTCACTGGGAGTGCCATCGTCCAAGTCTTTCATGGACCCGCGGCTACCAACCCTAGCGTGGGCATTGATACACCATCCATCATCTTCGTGTTCTCCCAGACATCGTAGGTCACCGCTTCATCGCTCGCAACTTTCCTCCCGATCCGGTAAACACCGGGGCCGGCGGTCCTCTCGCGCCTCTCCTCTCGGTGACGCTATGGGAATGTCTCATACTCGGTTCAAGTCGAGCCGGGCTTGCGTGCTCGACTCGACCTCTTTTCGCGCCTCATGCATAAAGGCGCCCAAGGTTTCGTAGTTTGAGACACGAAGTCACTGGCGCTAGTTCAGCGCGACTCCTTCTAGCGGTGGTGTCTGTTTCCACCTCCTGGACCCTCTTTCGCCAGCGACCGGCGGATTTGTGGGGTCCTTTTCGCACCGATTGGTGGGGAGTGGTAAAAGGTGCGCTGTGGATATTCTGCTACCGGTGATTGTCGAAGTGGCATGGGTTGTCCCCTCGCGTGGTTCCACCTGTCGTGAAGACCGGGCCTAACCTTGGTTTCGCCTCACCGGTTGTTCCAGAGGCTCGCCAGAGGCCGATTCGCTTTGTTGCTTCTTCCTGTAGGTCACCATGCGATCGCCGCTTAGGTTTCCATGCTTTGTCATTCTAGTTCTTAGTGATTGGTCCCACGGATGGCGCCACTTTTGATACAAAAGTTGGGCGTTCCTTATTTGGACTCCTGCCCGTATCAATTAGACCTTGATGCTTCGAGACCGCACACAAAGAAAACAGAAAACACCGTTAGCTTATCGTGGGATTGTCTCCACGATTATCCTCCCGTGAGAGTAAGTAATCGAGTTTTAGGGTTTAGTGAGAGTTAGGTTTTGTGATCGCATTTTAATGAGGCCGAGATGCCCTTTATATACATACTAAACTTGTTGGTTCGTGTTCCACAACCTTCGCCAGATCCCGCCTAAGTCGGTTGGTTGATACATATCCCATAAATAAGAGATATCCGATATCAAGACCATAATAACTTCGGGTTTGGGCCTTCGTGAGCCCCAACCGTTACCGTGTTAGCCCACTCGTACTGGGCTTGAGTGTTAGTAGCGTCCATTAGTCGGGTTCATGACCCGAATGCGGACTATACGCCATCAGATATTATGTATGAATATAAACAGAAACGTACATTGTGTAATATGTACGATGTAGTATTTTTGGTATTTTTAGCTTTTGTTTTAAATAATCAGGTAATAAAATCTCACAGCAATGCACGATTTTATTCAACCTCATTCCATACATTTCTATGTTTTATCTATTTTAGTTAGGAAATAGTCAAGTAGAGAACACAGTTAGTGACAAAATGACATCGTACTGAGAGGGATCACATTGAAATTAGGGTTGTATATCGCTTTCCACGTCCTTGGGATTTTATTTGGTCACAAAAGAATGTTAAATTAGGACTAGTATGCACAAGATCTGGTTTTCCATAATAAGAAATAAAAACAACACTTTTTTTAAGGATAAGATTGAAGAAAAAATGTTGTATAGTATTCTATTTAATTTGGTCGACGAGTCAACAGAGGTTCTTCTGGTTGACCATTGTATACCTGGGACAGTTTGTAGAATTTAATGCATATGTGACGTGCAAAGGTGGAATGCCAGCACACACATACAAAAAAGAGCTATAAAGTACGTATATATCGCCATGCATGTGATTACGTAGTTTTTCACTTTTTTTTTAACTCCCAATATTGTTAGACCTCTCGGTTGAGAGGCAAAAAATTTTCCAACTAATTCAAACCTACTTGTTTTTACTTTGAAAATCAAAATATTTTATGTTATTTAAGGTTTTGAGTCGTTTACAGTAACATTTATTTTGAGAATATTGTGTAGTATATAATAACTTATGCTTACTTATGTCATGATGTAAGACACACGTTAGGAATCCACTTATGTAATAGTCGATCCATTAAGGTATTGAGCAGCGGTGTAAGATCAAATCCCAAAGATAGTAACTCATTCTTTTTGAAAGTCTTTTTCAAAAATTATACATAAATTTCTATGTGATATGAAATTGAGATAGTTACCTTTTAGAAAATGCTAATGATACACGAAGAGTAAAGGTGGGAGAAAAAATTAAACTAAAATAAACCGGATTTTTATCCAAACTTAAGATTTAAGTTTGAAACTCATTTTGTAAACTTCTTTTCATTAACTATAAAAACGATTAGTCGCTATACAATAAAGCTTTTACTAGTATTATATATCCAATGTCTTTTGGAAAAACATTATTCAAATTAAAGCATGTCTTGAAGTGTTTGTATTTGGTATGCACCTTAGGGGTGAGTTATTAAGACTCCTAATTTTTATTAAGACCCCTTATTTTTTTTGTTTTTTTATTTTTTATTTTTATTTTTATTTTTATAATATCTTTATATCAAAAGCTATAAACCCGAAAACGCGGAATCAGAATATAAAGTTTAATAAAGCCAAACGCTTAAAACTGCCGTAAATACTAACGTAAACCGACAAAAACCGCATTGATCGAAAAAAGGGGACAAAGGAATATTCTGTGGGACAAGCATGGCGGTTATGGGTAGGGAGGGTCTTAATAGTATGACCCGCACCTTATTCTCTATAATTTCTGATTTTTCGGGTTTTCAATCTGGTAAGTCTATAGGACGTGACAAAAAAAAGTCATAGTTGTCTATACTGTCATGCATGAGATCATAATCATCATATGCTAATTCAAATTGCAGAAAGCAAAGCTAGAGACAAAATGATATTGGCTAATTAGAAAGGTATTGTTTATTACATATTCACAAACACTTTTAAACTTTTTTTTTAGAACGGCATTTTTTTCCTCCAATCTCACAATATATCTCAAAAATGGCTCTAGCGAAACTTGAACCCACAACCGCTACGTTGGTGGGTAACTCACATACAAGTATACCAAAGGCCTTGAGTCATAAGCATTTTTAATTTGCTTTTCTATTCAAACACTAGTTTTAAATTATTTTGGAAATGCAAGAATCAGATAATCAGCAAGCAGATATATGAAATCCCAGACACCCCTTTAAAGATAAACAGATACTAGGCTAAACATAATAAAGCTTCAGTAGGTCGCCTTCAAACATGCTTGCCAACGGACTCATAACTTTACATTATATTTCTGTGCAATCTAATGGTTTCAGAACATGCAACTAACAAAAGGATATAGTAATACATACAAACTGTTTTTGCATGAAGATAGGGGATGCCGACGTACGTATAGTAAATAAGGTTAAAGGTAACTACCATCGTCCCTTGACATGTTATGTGTCGTGTAAAGTGGTATATATGTTATCTCTATATATGGATAATCTTTTTTTTTTCTCTTTAAATATCTCTTTTCATTTTGCACAAAAGATTTCTTGTCACCCCTTTTATAAGAAAAGACAGAGTGGGGTTGGGAATATTTGATATTTCCTGTTAAAGAAATGGCAAAAATGTGAGGTCAAGAATATTGAATTGGCTATGATGGTTGTAGCTTCTAGGGTTAAGTAAATTACCTGTTTCTTCTTCTATTCTACTTTTTGTTCCTAGTGGAGTTCAGCATAATATTGTTTTTGAAAACCAAGGCTGCCCCCACTAATGCAAGCCAATTTTTTATTTTTCCTGGCACGTCAGTTTTCTCTCTTCAACGACTTTCAGGCGATTGGGTGCCCCAGTAAAGGCGACCACAAAAAATAAATAAGCTATTCACAAAAAATTTATGTGTGTGTTTGTTATATCGATCATCTGCACGATCAAGTGGGAAGAAAAATCACCCACGATCGATTAGCAGAAGAAGGAAGCTCGAGATGTACTCGATCGTGTATGTCGATCGACATACATTACTGCGTCCAGCCTAACTAATTTTGTATAAACTAATTTATCAAGTTGAAGATAGATACAAAGGAAAATTGCATACGCAGTTAGCCAAAAATAGAAAATTTGACACTGTTGTGTATAAAAAATAAAAGTACATACTGAAACTTCAATTTTTAATAACTTAGGGATTTTTTGTTGTTGATACTATTAGTATTCCTTCATCATTTTTACAATTAATACTCTTCATAGTATTCACTTTATTGATAGAAAATATACTCCGTAGTTTCTAATTTTTCAATGTTATGTATCTTTAGACTTTTATTATTTTTAATTTGTCAAAATTTAAAATTTTCGTACCGCACTTTCTCGGCAATTTTACCAACTTTATTAATAGGACAAGACAAATTTTAATTGTTTTCTGCTTCATATTTTTATGTTTTACTAATTTGAACTTATCAAACTTTATATTTTCTGTATTTTTTTTTTGCCGTTATAGAAACAAAATTATACAAAACAACAAAATATATTTTTAAAATGTATTACTTGCAATATAAAGGGTACCAATAAAAAACCTCATTTTTTTTATAAGAGATGGGAAAAATTGTCCTTGCATCTTGGACCTCTTAATTAAAAAAAACAAATATATGTACCCTTCTAAATCCCAAACACCCAAGCTAAGCTCACTATCTAGCTAGTTCTAGGTTCAGTTACTACTATACCGTCAAAGCTTTATGTTATTTAAATGGCAATTTGATTTCTCATATTACAACTTGCATTTAAAGGACAACGCACCACACAATCAAAAATAGAACATGGGTGATGTGGAAATTAAAGAATGGTCAAGTTTTGGTTGAATAAAAAATGGCAAAAGCAAAGTTAAAAAGTTTCTTTAGCTGTTTAGAACATGCATAAGGCAATTTAGAAGATGGTCTCTCTTGTAAAAGGTTTGGCGTGTGATGTGTAGCCTACTCCCCCAATCCCAAACCTTGTATATAAAGATATGTTAACTTTAGAAATGTTTTATAGCAGTTCAACTTTTGAATCTTTCCTTATAACACTACTAGAAAATGCGAGTTTAGCTACGGCCAAGTCTTTGGGAAATGAGTTGGAAACGGTTCTTACAAAATTTCCGACAGGGAACGCTAATAAGTGAAAAAATCCCCTAGTAGTATAATACTTAAATTTCTTGCTAAACGTGATAACTGGCAATGTTGATTGACAACCTGGCCGGCCCACAATGTCGCAAGATTCAAATCAAACTCAGTCTAAATGATAATTTGCTAGATGATGACACAGAAAAGATAATAAATTCATTAGGACATATGATTTTGGGGTGATCTTCTAAGCCTATATGATAATGTGGCTTGATATTTTCAAATGGTGGAATTTTCCAAACTAAGGCTATGATAATTTGGCTGGATATTTTTAACTGGTGGAATCTTCAACATGAATTTTTACCATCTTTTGGAACTAATCACCTTGGCAGACCGAGCTAACCCGGCCTCCTTACTCCCTATATCACTTGTTTCATGCGGTTGTTTCTTTGGATTCTATAGCTAAACAGGAATGACGCAGTCTTCAAGAAAAGAAGCAACAAAGAGGTGATCTTTGATAATGTGAAGCTCATCTTCTTCAACTAGATCTCAATTAGACATAGAAAAGGCTTTTGTGATTTGCTGCATTAACCCTCAAAATGCCCTAACTATCTCATTGTAGTCAAGATTCTCTCGTTTGCTAGTTTTAATCAAAATGTTGTTTAAAAAAAGAAGTAATGTGTTGCATAACTAAGATAAGTTGATTATGTACAATTCAACACCCTAAAATCAGACTGAGAACAACCCATGTTCCGCTAAACGAACTGTTAACATGATGTTTATTTAACATTGCTATGAGATAATGCCCAGCCAACTGAGGCTCAACACTCGATTAAACATTTAGACTCTCATATATATATGAGGTAATTTGCTGAAGAGGTCCAATAAATGTCTGATATGATTTAACATTCGAGTGTGTTAATATTAATAATATATGAGACTTAATGCACATATATACATAAATGTCCATACAAACATGAATGTATACAAACATTTCAGTAATAGTAACACAAAACTTACAAACTCATCTTAATTTGTTGTGACATTTCAGCTCATTAGTATCAGAGATACTTTGTCCCTAAAAGTGTTCACGACTGTTTCATTGAATCTATCATTTTATCAAGCAAACATCAGACATCAGCAATGGAAGTTTGCCTTACCTGTTAATAGAGATGAGACAGAGATGGGGATCCTGTTGTACAATTTTCAATCTGTGTAGATGGTCATATTGTAAGAGATGGGCATTGAAGCAATCAAATATTTTCTTTTAGTTAATAAGTTAAGTAGTAGCAAGATTGTGTCAGCTGTGGAATTAGTCTAGGCTAAGACGAATTCATTAACAAGTCTAGTGAGGTCTCAATAAACATCTGATTTGAACTAAATAACCTCTATCAAAGTTGAGGAGTATAAATGGAGAGGTAAAACCCATTAAAAACAACAGATGATTGGTAGCTACTGAGGAGGAGGAGGAGTAGCGGCAGAAACAACAATAGCGAAGAAGTAATGTAAAAGAACTAAAGAAGGGTTTAATAGGAAAACGTACTGCCATCTTTTTTCTTACAACTGATCGAGCAACTAATTCATTAAGTCCTATAACTGCACAAAATAATTATCAGTCTACCTATCATAAAGGAAATTACATCATTGATTTAGAAAAATGAACCCAATGCCTTTAGTTCGTAAGGCAATAGTTCAGCTTCGTACCTCCACCACGCTTATCTTTGCCTCAATTTTTTTTTCCTGGCCAATTCAGAGCCCAAAATCCTTTAATATAGGTTTGAATGAAAAACAACCTAAGTGAATACAAGTCCTTGATGTGTTGTAACACATCAGTGAGTCATCATCAAGAAGTCCTCACAACTTAAGGCGGATCTCAGAGCGTGAAGATAAGGACCAAGATCAAGATGATAGAGTCAGTGTGTGATGACAATAACACACTGACTCCCTAAAAGATCTTCTCAAAACCTGAAGACAATCTGAAAACTCAGATGTGTAATCAAGAGTTTGATAAATGAGCGAGAAACTCCTTGGGAAGATAAGCTCAAAAGCACTTATCAAAATTCAAAGAGTACTATAATTGGTAAAAAGTACAAACAATTGTCAACACTGTTCTACCAAAAGTATGTTCTTAGCATACTAGAAATAGAAGCTAAAGTACAAAATGTACTTTAGCTTATCACATATTGACACGCACTTTCTACCCCACTGGTATCCACATTCTCTTTGCCTATAAATAAGTTGTTGTATCGAAGGAAAAAAGTATCTTGTTTACGTATGGTATGTAAATCTGTTTAGAGATAGGATGAGAATAATTTTGTTTTTTGTGTAGAACGGTAAGGATACAAAGAGATTGATGAAGATCAAGAAGTTTGGGCAACACTCAAGCAAAGACTATACTTTACAGCTGTGAGGCCGTATTTTTCCAAATGTGTGAAACTTGTAAAGTTGTGTGTGTGTTGCCTTCTATTTATAGGGAGACTAGTAAGGGATGGCGATAAACCTTTGAGGGATGATCAACGGCTGTGAGGAGGTCAGGTGTTGAGAATCTAGAGAGCAGACAAGGAGGACACGTGGTCAACGTCCCTTGGCTCATACAAAATAGTGCTTGACGTATGTCCCCACTATACAGATACAGTGTCAGATGGTATATCTTAACCACTAGTGCCACTAGTGACAGTTAAGGAGCAGTAGTACTGCATGCTCAGTCTAGCCTTATAGGTTTTACCAGGCCTGCATGGTCAGGTATTTAAGTTGGGCCGCTATCAAGTGTCTGTTGATGGGATTTTGTAATTGGATTGATTTGAGTGTGTAACTAGTGGGCTTTGGGCTACTAATATTGATACGCTATCAAGTTCTCCCCCAATCCCCCACTTTAGTATTAGATCATGCATTGATGATATGATGTTGGAGTTTTTAATTGAGTCCCCCAAAGGGTGATGCACTATCAGGTTTCCTTTTCAGACCCTCTATTTTCAGGTTGTTATCGTGTTTATTTTTTGTGATGATGACTAAATGCAGACTTTCTTTACCTTGATCAGGGTTGTAAGCTGTGCTGGGAAAGATGGGTAATTAATGTTTGCATGGGGAAGTGTAGGAAGATCCCTTTTGGGTTTATTCGATGTCTTTAGGATTTGACGTATGTGAGTCAGCTTTACTTGCGTCTTTGCAGGGTGTTTGTCACACACCTCATTAAATGTTTTTGACCCAATGGGCTTTTGCCAAGTGTAACTCACCGATTCGTTATTTTTTTTACCTATAAATAGGGCTAGAAAAATGAAGAGGTTACAACTTGAAGCGACAAAGTTTCCTTTCCTCTCTCATTTTTTCCCATCTCTTCCCCAACCCTAAAAACTTCTTTTGAATAAATTTTTTCATAGGTCTTTCCTTGTGTTTTTACGATGGCCGGTTATCTTTCTTTGTTTTAAGAAGAAATGCTTCCTCGGTTTTTACGATGGCCGGTGGGCATGTTTAAGCCTGTTGTAGACTTAATGTCACACCGTATGTCTGTGTGTCGTCATAGCGCGCTACGTAACTAGTGATGTTTGTATGGTGTCGGTGATGACATCAAATAACGACTAATTTATAGCATCATTCATCCTGTTTATATTGCTCATGTTATATCATTTTATATGAGAATTCATACTTAATCATTTATTTATGTAAATCTCAGTTATTATCGAGAAATTGGTGAAAGTTAGCATGAAGGACGTATTTTGGAGCTAAATTGATAAAGTTCAAGAAATTCTACTGAACTGACAAAGAATACGCCGTATCATTCTAGACAATACGCCGTATGCCGACTTAGACGAATTCAAGACCATTTCCTGACTTTGATGCATACGCCGTATCCACTTCTACAATACGTCGTATATGAAACCTTGGTCAACAATAAGAACAAGTATGTTTTAGTACCACTATGTCATATCCACATCTACAGATACGACGTATCCAAGCCCTAACTTCACAAGACATCCATGGCGGGAAGACTCCAATACGCTGTATCCATGTGCAACAATACGCCGTATTGGATGGCGGTTGATGAATATTCTAGAATATTATAATCGTGGACCTTACGCTAAGATACCTTGATACACCGTATCGACCCTTTTTCAAAGACTACAAATAGAAAACCTAACATACGGTTATCAGAGAGCTAGAACCACTAAGTATGATTTCTAGTCGATTTTAGAAGGCAAAAAGGTCCTGCTAAAGCATTCATTCTATGGGAAAACTCTTGTAATCATTATACTCCACTATAATCGTCCGGTTAGCGTATCGTTTAATTTATGAATCATACTTTAGTCATTCTGAATATGATATCGTGTAATATTACTGTGATTATAGGCTAATACCTGTAGGTATTAGCCAAGTTTATGATAATATAATATTTTGATTTGTCTATATCGATTGTTTACTCTTTCGTTGCATGTTGATTATGTTTATCACTTGATACATGTTTATTGCTTGATATTGTTTTGATTTGTCATTCATTTGATGCTATGTTTATTGATTTAGTCATGTTTCGTGTTATTTGGTATTGTGTTAAGTGGATAATAGACTAGACTTGTAATTACATTTAGATCTATAGATAAAATCCTGTTTCACTACTACCTGTAATCTCATTAAGTGGATAATAAACTAGAATTCGGGATAGATATTACATTTTATTAGTACCCTGATTACTAAGTGTGTTGTTATGTGGGAAAGAATAAGTACGATTGATTGTGTTTGCCTGAGAACTAGACACCTTTCTTTCTTCTTCGAGTTGTTCCAGGTAAGCCGATACAGCTAGCGTGACCTGGATGAAGTGGAACCCTTCTCCCTGTTATACCCGAGGACCTTGTCTGTTGTTATATACCAATGTAGTGAAGTCTTCTGCCCGTGATTGTACCCTAGGCCCCTCTAAGCTACCCTAACCTCTGCTTTCTTGAGCTAGTCTAACTTGATGTTCATCATGGGACCGTTTGGGTCCTCTTAAAAAGGTTGTATGAAGATTGGAATGGTCAATTGCTGCATGCATTTCTCCTTGTGATCTTCTTGTGAGGCTTCTTATTGACTGGTGTTCCTCGTTTTCGAGTGTTTGTCGACCTTTATCTATGTGAGTAAGGTCTTCCACCCAGGTTGGCCCAAGGTGGTCGTTGATTATGTCCGAAATTTGAGGAGGGTGTTCACCAGACATGTTTGGTTAAGAAACTTGTGCAAGAAGGAAAAAATTTCTAAATTTTTTAGTGAGGAATGAGTGAAAATAGGTAAAACAATTTTGAGAAATTTGAGTCTATTTGTATCATGTCCTATGGATAGCGCCATGTTTACGTATGGTATGTAAATCGGTTTTGAGATGGGATGCAAATGGTTTTGTTGTTTGGTTTCCTGTGTAGAACGGTAAGAACCCGATTATGTTGATAAAGATCAAGAAGTTCAGGTAACAATTAAACAAAGACCTTATTTTACTGTTGTGAGGCAGTATTTTCCCAAGTGTCTTAATCTTGTGAAGTTATACGTGTTGCCTTCTATTTATAAAGAGGTGAGTACGAATTAGAGATAAACCCTTGAGAGAGGATCAACAACTGTGAGGAAGCCAGTGTTGATCATCTAGAGAAGAACTAGGACAGGTGGTCGGCATTTCTTGGCTCATACAAGAGAGTTCTTTGTCTCTTATTTTGTTGGTCGTGTATTCCCCACTATATCATGTCAGACTCGTATGTCTTAACCGTTAGTGATAGTTGGGAACAGTTGTCTCTTACGCATGTACTATGCAACCAGAGAGATGTTACCAGGCCTAGCTCGACCTGGGTTTGGATAGTTCTTGTCAAGAGTTCGTAAGGCCTTTCATCCACAGCATACTTGCTAAGGCCTTATTATTGTGAGTATTTTCACTTGTGATTGATCTCCAATAATGAAGTTTCTTAAAAGTTAGGTTGCCTTAGAACCATAGAGATTACGCTGTCAAAACACACGTATAAACACCATATGGTCTACTACCTTCCATATGTAACATACCTGCTAAGGCCCTATTATTGTATGCATTATCACTTGTGATTAAGCTCTGTTAATACAAATAAGCCGTAAAAATGTTTATTTATATTTTACGATCTTATAATGTTTTGTCGATAACAAACGTAAAATCACTTCAACGAAACAAATAAAATACGTAAATGCTTTGAACCAATAGTTTACTAACACACTTACATTTTCATATGAAACGCTAAAATAGTGTTTTCATGTTATAGTAATGCATATTTATAACAACTAGTGTTTACATAATGGGTATATATATATATACTTAGTATGTATTGTATTGGGTAATATAATGGGTAGAAAACTAAGTATTTGACCCATTGACTAAATACATTGAATGTAGTTGGGTAAAACCAAAAGTTCATGACTCATACCCATGGAGCATGATCCATAACCCATGACCCATTGCATGACATCATGCATGAAGTCATAATGGGTATTATCCATAACCCATGGAGCTAACCCATTGACTAGATGCATTGCATCTTCTAGATACATTGTATCTATTTGGATACCCATGGTTCAAAGTCTACAACCCATGATCCATGATCCATGACCCACAACCCATTTAGGGGGAGCGTCCTACGGATCCCTAGGAATACACTAGACGGATCCCTCAAGCAAGGGATCTGTGGAATCCGTGGGACAGTAGTGAAATTTTATCTGTAAATAGTGAGCCATTTCTTCATTGTAAGTTGCCACTTCTTCACATACTTTCTCCTAGTATTGTAAACTCTCTAACCTCATATCCAAAGGATCTTTCTATGTAGTTTTGTGTTTTTGTTTGTGTGATCTTCTAGGTTCCTCTTAAAGGCAAGATCACCACCTCTTGAAGTCGAGCAAGCTCAAGTCCATGAGTTGCCAAGCTTCGTCATCATCAATAATACTGAAGTTCTCTTGTTGATAAGTTCTTTCCTCTCTAGAAGTGTTGTGTCTAAGGCATTAAAGGGTCAAGTCGAAGTGTTAGAATCACTCCTAAACCTTAATTCAAGTGTTAGTGATTCATATGTAATAGTTAGCTTAATATGGCCTTTATATTTATTATTAAGCTAAGGCTTATGTAGAAGGCCCATAAGCCTTGGCCCAAGCCCATAAGAAGGGAAGGATTCTAGATGTGTTGCCCTAGCTCCTTGCCCTATAAATACCTCTTGTAAACCTTCTATTGAAGGTTGGTTGTTCATTTTATCTTTCACTCTACGCATAACTATTCTTCATTTATATTCGTATGTGTGATAACGTGTTCAACCGATCATTCTCTTCTCTTGTTTCTTATATTGATGCTTGTGTTATGAATATGGGAACCTAACAGTGGTATCATTCGCCAAATAGTTGGGTGAACATCTTTTGTTTTTGAAGCATTTGGTCTTACGCGTAATACGGGTTCATACTTTGTCACGCTTAAAAACTTATTTTTTACACTTTTTAATCCAAGATTCTTGTACTTTCAACGTTTTTAGGTGTTAAAATATCTGTTTTTGGCAAAAAGTTTTAAACTTTACATGTGGATCATTGTTTTTAAGCTTGGTTTTAAGCGTGGGTTTATTTCACGATAAGGTGTTTAGAAGTTTTGGATCATCAAGTTTCACACTTTTGTATTATTTTGGTGATATTGAAGTCGTTTCATCACAAAAATCTTGTTTAGAAACATCATTGGGCGAAATCATTTTTGGTCAAGTTTTACGCGTATCAAAACCCTATTTTTACGCCGTAACTTTTCCTTGGATCGATCTTGGTTTTAGAGTTTTCTCGGTGTTTTCTTGCTTGGATAAGCACGAAACACTTCAACTTTGGATATCCTTTGCACCGTGATAGTGTAAAAGATCTTTGGGCAAAACCCAATCTTACGCATAAGCTCAAACTTGCGCGTAGAACTCATTACGCATAAGATTTTCTTACGCCTAAGATCTATCTTACGCATAAGCTAATCCTCGCCTAAGTTTTCTACGCTTAACTTTCGCCACGACAACTTTAGTGTTTCTCACCCCACGCTGAAGCTACTCCTCACGTAAATATCACTTTTACGCGTAAGTTTGGTGTTTTACGCTTAAGTGTTACTTTGCCTACACTTGGTTTCTACGCCTAAGGATACTTCATCAACAACGTTTCATTCGACTACAAAGATCTATTTATAAACACAAGTTTTCAACATGTCACAACCACCATACTCTAGCTACTTTCCTTACACTTATAATCAACAACAACAACAACAACTAAGTCCACAACATTAACAATTTAATCAACAACAACAAATTTATCAACAACAATTTAATCAACAACATACTCTACAACTAGGAGCAATTCCACCACAAATGGTTCAACCACCACCTAGTCTTCAAGTACAACCTTACACAAACTTCTACAATCAACATCCATCCAGGAATACTATGAAGGAACCGACATGGTTTGGCAAGATGTGTGAAGCCTTAAGTAGCCAACAATCAATTCATGAAGTGGCTCACTTGATAGACCTCCAATGCTCACTCCCGGAAATTATGATCAATGGGTGATAAGGTTCTTTAGGCTTTGTGATCTAAAGAAGCTACATGGAAAGTTTTTAAAGAAGGTCATTATGGAAGGACCATTTTAGATGCTCTTGTTGTCACACCGCAGCATCCGTATGCCAATCCACCAAGAAATGTTGTCACCAACATTGCAACTATCTCGAACCTCACTGGCGATGAACTTCTACATTTTGAAGCCGATGAACTAGCAATGCAATACATCCTTTTAGGATTACCTAATCCAATCCTTCGAAGTGTTGATGCTCAAAAGACTGCAAAAGCAATGTGGGAACATATTCATCTTCTTATGGAAGGCACAACACTTAATCAGGAAGACATGGAATCCAAAATCTACGTGGCTTATGAACACTTCATGATTGAACCAGGAGAGACATTAGAGTCATATCATCATCGCCGGACATCATTAATGATTTGGACAAAGACAACATCATCATGCCACTAATTGTCACAACACTAAGTTCCTAAGTAGTCTTGGTCCGGAATGGAGAAGTATGTCATTTTCTCCGTCAAGCTAAGAATCTTCATCATGCTACATACGGATTGTTGTACGACTATCGAAGCCTCACCAAAAAGAAGTTGACAAAGAAAGGGCTATCCGTGGACTCCGGCTTCACAATACTTCCGGACAATCAACAACTTGCTTTGTGGGCTCAAACTAGTTTTCCTCCCGAAACGACTCCTCAACCCGCTCCTCAACTAATCGCAACCATCACACCATATGATCCGTCACAAGAACAACCTCAACAAACTCATTTGGTTCCATACAACAACAACAATGCTCAAGCACTTTACAATGAAGTCGATGAGGACTCCGATGCTTTCGATGAATTGCAACAAGGATTTGTCATGATTGCTAAAGCCTTCGCCGGTATACAAACAAATCCAACAATCGCATTCGCTCCTCATCAAACACAAGGAATCAGTGTTGTGAACAATGGACGCGTTGAAGTTCGTAATCGTGGTTATGGTCGCGGATGGGAGGTGGTCAAGGGTTTAATGCTATGGAAGGAATAACATGGGTGCTCGCAACAACAAAGGGATCAAGTGGTTGAACAGGGAATGCTCGAGAATGGGGTTAATGGTCTTCGTTGTTATAATCGCAATGAGAAGGGTCATCCGCTAATGCATGCCCTAAGACGAGGACAAGAGGGTGTTTATCACAAAGAGGCTTTGCTCTTGGCTCAAGGATGAAGTGGTGGAACTCGACCAACAAGGAACGAGCTTTATGGCAAATGCAGATTCGATGATGATATGGAGGACTTGCAGTGCTAATGCAAGAGTGATGTTGATGGCACATATGCAAGGTCTACATGAGTGACATAGGCCCGGTGTATGACACCGAACGCTTGTCTCGTATCGAACAAAATATACTCATTATCGATCCGATATCTCACCAATTTCTCCATCCGACAAGGATCGAGTGTTCAACATGAGCCATCTTCATCTCATTCCGATGATTATCAAATAGATCCCGTAGTTATATTTGACGATCAAGATAACTTTATGGTTAATATTGATAATCAAGTTGACTCCGTAGTTATATTTGAGGATCTAAATAATGATCATGTTGAGACTCACGTTGAACAAGATGAGCTTTTGTCTAATAGAGAAATTGAGCTCGACCTTAATTAAAGACCAAGAATCTGTTTGGAAATTTGCAAGCAATTAAAAGATAAAAATGCACTGTTAATTAGGGATAATGAATGCTTAATTAGACAAATCAACATTTTTAAAACTCAAGAAAAACGTGAACATGGTTTTGAAGTCGCTTTTGCTAAATCTCATCAAAACGAAAAATCATTAGAACGACAGATACGTGATCTAGCCGCATCCAAGAATGCTTTGTTGTCTCAAATAGAACAACTGAAACATGAACATAAACAACAACTTAACGCTCTTACTTTGAAACTCAAAAGCCAAGGTCGAGTTGTTAACTTGTCAAAACAGCTCGAGTACAAAAAGCATTCCACTAAACGAATAGATAACTATCTTGAAGAAATTGTCGACTTAAAACACAAAATCAAAGAGTTTCAAATGTTGTTTATAAACATGGTGAGTCAATCACAACTATTCAAAAGTTTACTTTTAAACCAAATTCAAATGGATATGGACCAATTCTTCTTGATTAAAACCTAAGTTTTCAAACGAGCATTCAAACCCAATCTCAAGTTTACAAGTAACATAGAATTGATGATTCAATTATGGTCATTGTTGAATATAATCGCATAGAGGAATTAGATGCGATGACGAGAGTCGGTCAAAATGGAAAATGTCGCTTATAATAAACCATTTAACTATTGAAAAGCCGTAACTTTTGTCACACAACAAGATACTTCAAACAAACCTTTGGTTATCACACCAGTTCAAGTTCGCCCCAACACAATGGTGCACAAATTAATGGTCCTTTACCTTCACTTAGTGAAGTTAAAACAAAAGCGAAAGTTGTCGCGTTATCAAATATTTTGACACTTTCTTATCGACCTCAAAATTTTGGAACGTGAGATTGAATTTCATTCAAATAAAAGTTGAACATTTTCAATCGCCAATGTCGCGAGAACAAAGAGATATTCTTCAGAAAATAATTTTATCCCATGTCAAAAATTTGAAAACTTGTGCACTATATTGGGAAAGGGATTTTCACAAGGAACTTGGTCTCATGAAAACAGTTTTCGAGAAAACAGAAACATCGATTTCAAATACTAAACGTAAAGAGAAATTGTTGAGAAAAGATGTTGATCGACTCTTGGAAGATGTTATATGTGCCGATATCAATAATATTGTGATATTACAATATGTTGCATATGCATCCGATCATATCTCTCGATTCTCGCTGATTCTGTTGATATTGTTGAGAATACCGATAATGTGCATCGATCAAGTCTTTAAAAGTTGAAAATGAAGCGATCGTTAAACGAGCTTTCAAATTCAAAACGTCGTCTTCAACGGTGTCAAAAGATTGTCAAAATCGTGAACTTTCTCGCAAAACAAATTCACTCGATTAAGCTCAAAATCTTTTGATCCTAAAATTGAGCACGGATGATCAAAACGTGTCTTTGAAATGTCAAATCTCAAAATATGAACAAGAACTTGCAAAAGTTAAAAAGGAATATGGTGTCATATTTGATTTACTCAAAAAGACTCGTGATGAAGCATCAAACGAACATGATCATTATCTTACACACACTAAAGAAGTCATGAACTTTTCTGGAAATCTTCGTTCTGAAAATCAAGATTTGGTGCACACTATCTTTAAGTTAAAGGAAATGTTAGGAAAGTATGAACATGTTCAGCCTAGCATCATTAAGAAGATTGCACCTGTAACACTTAGCAAACGTGAACCCAAAATGCCTACTGACAAAACACAAGATACTAATGTGCTTCCCTCATCGAACAGAATAGTTGCCTCTTTTCCAAACGTCCGCACTTCACACTTAGAGCAATACAAGGAAGAATAGGAAGTTGCGACCTAAGAAAAGAACAATAAAGAATGTCAAGTAGAAGAACACCTAGGACTTTGAATAAGACTCAAGTTGCACCCACTTTAGATATTGCGTCGACAAATGTAATGGAAAAAGTGTTGTAAACGAATGCTAAACCTTAAGTACTTTTGATATTCGATCAAGCTTCTTGTGTTATTTGTCGTAAAAGTATGCTTTCTAACTGTCATGATAAATGTGTTGCTAAAGCTATCTTGTCTCGTTTACGAAATCCTAAGACACGGAATACCTCTAGGCCTACTAATGCTTCTAAGTCTGTGCTTGGTAAACCGCCCTCTTTAGATTCTAAGAAACGCATTGATGTCCCTGTAGCTCCACTCACACCTCCAAGGAATGTAGTACCACCTAGTGCATTCACTAT
Source organism: Chrysanthemum lavandulifolium (assembly GCA_022545495.1). NCBI lineage: Eukaryota > Viridiplantae > Streptophyta > Magnoliopsida > Asterales > Asteraceae > Chrysanthemum > Chrysanthemum lavandulifolium. The sequence goes on from CM040245.1 coordinate 215,955,034, forward strand.
GACTAAAGCAAAGACTAGTTGGAGATGGCGTAGGGATACATAGTACACTAGGATTTAAATGGATACCTAAAATCATTGATGTGTTTATTTCCACTATAATCGCTTGAACCCTCTAACTCTTCGGGTTCCACATCTACTTCTATTCCATCTCGTGTCTATGTTGAATGCGGTGATACATATCATTATCGGGTTGTTGATAGCGGATGTTCCCGACACATGACGGGTAATCTTAAACTGTTATCAAACTTTATTGCAAAGTTCATTGGCACCGCCGATTCGGAATGATCACTTCAGCACTATCATGGGCTACGGAGATTACATCAATGGAAACATCGAAATTAGCGGGGTTTATTATGTGGAAGGCCTCGGCCACAATCTCTTTTCATCGGTCAATTATGTGATGGAGACTTGGAAGTTGCTTTTCGGGAGAAAACTTGTTTCATTCATGATCTACAAGGAAACGATCTCATGTCTGGATCTCGCAATTCTAGTCTGTACACAATCTTAATGCAAGACATGGTTGCTTCATCTCCCATCTGTCTACTCTCAAAGGCTACATCTACAAAATCTTGGCTATGGCACCTTCGTCTCTTACATTTAAACTTTCAAACCATCACCAACCTTGCTCGACACAAACTTGTTGAAGGTCTCCCGAGATTCCGGTATTCCAAAGATCACCTTTGCTCACTTGTGAACAAGGAAAAGCACTCGTGCTCATTTTCCTTCAAAGGTGGAACACAACTCTCAAAGATGTGCTTCATCTTCTTCACATGGATTTGTGTGGCCGATGCGCGTGCAAACGATTAATGGCAAACGCTACATCTTGGTAATTGTCGATGACTACTCATGATGGACTTGGGTCTACTTTCTTGAAGCAAAGATCAAGCTCCACGGATGATCGTCACCTTTCTCACAAAATTCAAGTTCACTCCGAATACCGTGACGCCAAATAAGAACGAAAAGGAACCGAATTTGTAGAACCAAACTCTTCGAGAATTTTATGAGAAAGTGGGAACCGAGCATCAGACATCTATTGCACGTACACCAGAATAAAAAGGAGTTGTTGAAAGACGAAACCGTACGTTAGTTGAAGCTGCAAGAACAATGTTAATCAATGCTAAACTTCTAGATTACTTATGGGCAGAAGCTATATCAACTGCATGCTACACTCAAAACCGCTCAATGATTACAAAACGCCACAACAAAACACCTTTTGAACTTATCCACAACCGAAAACCGAATCTTAAACACTTTCCTGTATTTGGATCCATTTGCTATCCGAATAATGATCGTGATGACTTTGGTAAGCTCAAAGCCAAAGCTGACATTGGAGTATTTATTGGATACTATGAGAATTCTAAAGGTTACCGAATCTGGAATCGCCATACAACGCAGTTATGGAAACGATTCATGCTAATTTTGATGAGCTTACGTAAATGGCTTCGAGCATATGACTTGGAACCCGGTCACAACCGTTGAACTTCCTCAAACCCCATCATCACCGAACCAAGCCCCTAACTTACTCGTCAACAAATGGAAAAGCAATTTGCTCGCGGTTCATCGATGACATTGATGAACGTTTGTAGGTGTATCCATTGTTTCACCGCTCAACCTGATCAAACTCTTATACCGATACACTGCTACAACAACTATCGTTGAAGAAGCACCACCATTGACTCTACAACAACAGTTGAACAACCGCATCCAACAACGCCGAACCGGTGATGATGTTCTTAATGAAGTACCCCACCGCAGATTTTGATCCAAATGCGTTCTTTAACCCGCTTGCTAATGAAACTGTTGCACACGATATTGCGGAATCATCTACAAACCATTTGAATCCTCAAAATCGCACAATGTATATCAACATCAACCCTCTACACATCATTGGACAAAAGACCATCCTCTTGAGAATATTATTGGTAACCCGAATCAACCAAATAACGAGACAACGTCTTCACACGATGGTGAACATTGCATTTGTGCACTCACCGTCATTAACCGAGCCTAAAAACATTAAAGATGCAATGACAAAAGACAACCGGATTGAATCCATGCAAGAAGAACTCAACCAATTCAAACGTCTTGAAGTATGGGAATCGGTTGAAAGACCAACAAGGGTCTACGTCATTGGTCTCAAATGGATTTGGAAGAACAAATTGGATGTTGAAGGAACGTAATCGAAACAAGTCACGCCCGGTGGCTAAGGGTTATAGACATGAAGAGGTATTGACTTTGAAGAATCATTCGCCCGTTGCTCGTCTTGAGGTCGTTTGATCTTCTCGCGTCGCGGCTCATATGAATATAACGGTCTTTCGGATGGACGCCAAAACCGCTTCGAATGGTCAATCGAAGAAACGGTTTATGTCACCACCGAAGGGTTCGTTGATCCCGAGTTCCGAACCATGTCTACAAACCGAACAAAGCTCAGACGGACTCAAACAAGCTCCTCGGGCGTGGTACGATAAGTTATCATCCTTCCTCATTGCCAATAAATTCACCAAAGGTTCGGTCGATCCTACACTTTTCATACAATATCACGGGCTCATATTAATCGCTCAAATTTATGTGGATGACATCATTTTGGGTCAACACACTTAAAATACTCAAATGCTTTAGCAAAACTAATGACAAAACATTTTGAAATGTCAATGATGGGTGAACTCACATTCTTTCTCGGAATGCAAGTTCACCAATCACCCGTGGTATTTTCTTAAGTCGGTCCAAATATGCCCTTGAACTATTAAACAAATTTGGAATGCAAACCGTGACACCTATGCCACACCAATGGCTCATACCAAGAAGCTAGACGCCGATTTACATGGGAAATTGGTGGACCCTACCAAATACCGTAGTATCATTGGGTCTCTCATGTATCTAACAACTGAAGTGTGCTCGATATTGTGTTTTCCGTATATCTTTGCTCCCGTTATAAGTCGAGACCAATCTGAAACCCACCCTCTCGAGGCTAAAAGAATCCTCGATACATCAAGGAACCATTAACTGGGATCCGTATCCGAAGGATTCGGTTTTGAACTTATAGCATTTTCAGATGTCGATCACGCAGGATGCTTAGATTCATGGAAAAGTACTGAGAGCATTACAATTTCTTGGTGATAAACCGGTGTCATGGCAATCGAAGAAGCAGGATTGTACATCGTCGTCAACCGAGCGAGAATATGTAGCCATGTCGGCGTGTTGTGCTCAAGTCATTTGGATGAGAACACAACTCAAAGACTATGGTTACGATTCGACAGATCCCGATGTCGCGACAATCGGAGTGCTATTGCGATCTCGTGCAACTCGGTTCAACATTCAAAATCAAAGCACATCGATCTTGATATTATTTCATCAAGGACCACGTGGAACAGGTACTGTTGAATTATACTTTGTAGGTCTTGAATACCAATTGGCGATCTTCTCACCAAAGCCTTAGCTCTCCGCTAGGTTTAATGAGTTGGTCCACCGGATTGGTATGCGGTGTTTGACTCAAGAGGAAATGGATGAACTCTTAAAACATTTTTAAACCAACAAACACCAAAACCTCTTTTGTAAATATTTTCAAAACAAAATACAAAATTATAAAATCGATAAAACAACAAAAATATTCTTCTATCTATATTTCTTTTAACATGGCAAGTACAAATCTTCCGTCAAAACTCTAATCTTTCAAAATTCAATATTTTCTCGATCAAATGTTGGGGAGAAAGCGATATTTTTCGATTTCATAAAACCTTGTACTTGCATGTTACCTCATCCCGTTGTTTCTTTAATAATGGTGGTCACATTTACGGTTTATCGACACTCTCTGACTAAAATTTATAAAATTTCATTATTTCTTAAGTTGAGGGGGAGTGTCGTCAAATTTCTTTCCATATATCTTTCGTTTGGTAACCAAATTGGAAGTTATGGGCGTGGGATGTAAATGTTTAAGGTGGAGGGACTGAATGTGTCAAAAGGTCAAAGTAATGTTAAACAAAACTCCTCCACCAAAATTAATTCTTCACATTTACTTCAACATTTAATATCTCACCAAACCTCATCCACGATTCATATTCGTTTCACAAATCCGGACTTTTGATCATCAATTTGTAAGTGAAAATATGTTCTTTGTAAACATCTAAACATTGGTTTTAAATTATTTTGAAATCCATCGGCTAGATTTTTATCTAGAAGTAATCTTGTGTTCTACGCATAAGCGTAAGAACACATAATCAAGTTTGTGTGTTTGTGGTTAAAATGATAGTGTCAAAACGTTTCTATAACATCAATGATTCCATTTTTATCATTAAAACACACCCAGAAATACGAATTGTTTAATTCTTGAATTTAGGGTTTATGCGTAAATTTGGGGGTTTTTCAAATGTGAATGTTTTTGGTTAAAAATATAGTTTTATGATGTTTTTTTCAAGTTGAATTGACCATATCCATTGGTTCGGTCCAGACAGTCAAGTTTATCACACAAGCTAACCACTTGTGAATGGTCAACCGTAATAAACTTCAAACAGTCTGAGAAACCAATGCAATTAAGATCAGAGGAGTATAGTGTATCCCCGGGTCGTTAAGTCCCAACGAGGTGTGAACACTGTAGTACAACGAATCTGTGATCGGGTGATATTGAATGGGAAAAAGGTTTGTGAATTTGGAATAATTATACCTAAAGAGAAAGTTTGTAAATTACAGGGGCTTAAATGCAAATTAAAGAAAATTAAAAGCTAAATTATATTAAATAAACGCTATCACTATTTTTAAAGTCGATGAACGTTTAAAACCTAAAACGTACGTTTAAATAAAATTACGTAACGTACGAAATAAAACGTGAGTTTTAAGAAATAAAAGGCCTAAAAATATGAAAATGACATTTTTACAATCCTAATAATAAAATAAAATTAATAGAAAAAGAAAATTATGTTTAAAACTATTTATTTAATTATTATTAAATAAAAACTATTTTTAACTATTTAATAATACCCTAAAATATAAGAAAATATGAAATAAAGCTAGAAAAATGAAATTATGACTTAGAAAAATCTAAAATATTATAAAACTTATTTTAAAACTGAAAATATATTTATTACACTTTTTATCTATTTATTATTTAATTAATTACTATTTAAAATACACTTAAATACAAGAAAATACAAAATTAAACTGGAAAATGAAATTTTAACTTGGAAAATCTAAAATATTATAAAACTAATTTTAAAATTAAAAGATATTTTTATGCTTTTTATGTATTTATAATAAATTTAAAACTATTTAGAACTAATTAGAATGCTAGAAAATACTATTTAAGCTAAGAAAATTCGGAAAATTATTTTTTGCTTTTTATAATTATCTTAAGCTATGAAAATTGAAAATTATTTTTCGATGCTTTTCCGATTTATTTGCAATAAAAGCTAATTAAAAGCCTTAAAACTATTTTAAAATAAGAAAAATACTAAACAAAAGGCGTAAAATTATGAAAATTCAGAAAATTCTAAAATATTATCACTAATCTATGAAAATATAAAAGATAGGGCTTATGTGTGAGAAAATGAAACTGTAGTGATAAGCAGTTCTAAATAAGCTATTAGATTAAGCTATAAGCTACCAAATTCAACTAAATGATTAGCAGAGCTAAAGTACACTATAATAAGCCTAATGAAACTAATTAATACTACTCTAGACCACTAATGATGCCTTACTAAGATTTGAGCTTTTGAGATTAATACTATCCAAACAGCATTCATGGGGGCACCTTTAAGCACATGAATAAGCAATCCTAATAAGCTAAGGGAAAAAACAGATATTGGGTTCTCAAGATCACCTAGCTTACTACACTTGGACCAAAAATCAGTCCCTAATGAGCTCAAATGAACACACAGTCTTATCTGCAAGTTTGGTACAAACCACAAATTGATGTCACAGGGCATAAACAGGCATGTTTATGAGCTTCTTTCACTATACAAAAAGCTTATAAAAATTTTACAAAAATCAGTTTCAATATCTTGACCAATTGAACTAGCAAATGTCCAAGTTTCAGAGATTTTGATGAAGAAATTAGCTCATGAAACTTACACAAAGTTCTGTGAAAACTGCATTTTACTACTTTTGACTTTCAAAGGCAGTTTATATGAGATTTGATTCAACTTTATTGAATGAAATTGATATTATATGATGAAATAACACTGATGCAAGCTAAGTTATAAGGTTCTATACCTATATGCTAAGTTTTACCAACTGATTCCAACTAAAACCGAAATCAAGCAGATAACATGCAATTTTGACTTTCTACTAAAACAAGGACTGCATTTTATTGTTTGACCGAGCTAATAGGTTCTATTATAACATATATTAGACACGAGCAAATCCACAAACATCCTCTAATGATGAACTAGGTAAAACCAAACACCACTTTATGAGACTGATTTGAAGATTTCCAAAGACTTTCACAAATTCAGACCATGCACTAGATTCAAGAACTTATATTATCATAATATGAGACTAGATAAGCATGAAACAACAATACTAACAACATAAAACTAATAAATTACACTTAGGCTATATTAACTGCTTAAAATAAGATTTTTATTAACTACCAATTAAAAAGAACAAGTGACTGTTTTTTAATGCTTAATTATACTTAACTATGACTAATAAACATGAACAAACAGAAATTTAAGCTTATGAATGTCTTACACAGTGAAATGCCAAAATGGATCAAAAGGCTTACAAATTGGATCCAAGCACAAGACTGAGAACTGAGGCACACAAACACAACCTAAAGCTTCCCAATAAGCACTAAACCCAAGGGCAATCCTTTATTAACCCTGCTCCAGCTTCCTTCACCATATTCATTGATTTTTTATTTTCCAACTATTTTTTTAGTATTTTTCTTGTATTTTTGAATTGTTGAATAAAACTGGAATTTTAAGGTTTCTAAAAGCTTATAAGCTTTGTCAAGAGCTTATATGAGCTTAAGAAGCAATAACAATAACTAATAACAACATTTGCATATCTTGAGAATTTTTAACAAGGAAATTTGCATAAACCGAATTAGTGTACATATGTTTAAATTGAAACGTAAATAAGTTTAAAATACATCGAAAGAACTTAACAAAGTGTTTGAAAGCTTTGAAATACACCGAATTTAAATTATACTACCTACGATATGTAAAAAAACTAAACTACTCTACATATTCTTCCACACCGCTTCTTTTCTTTCTTTATAATGATCTCTAGGACTCGGGTCCCACTTGATCTTTCCCATCAATAATCTCAGCCTTTGATGGGTCAAATTCATCTTGGCCATCAAATGGTATTTTGGCGCTAAAAGTCCTAAAGGCTGCTTGGGGCGTTTATTGCAATTAAAGAACTTTGGGAGGTTGTGGAGTGGAGGGGTTGGTATACAATGGGGAGTGAGGTGGAAAGGTGGAAAACCACCGGTTTTGGATTGCAAGTGAGAGAGATAGATGAACAGAGAATGGCGGTATTCTATTTTTTAAAACTTTGGGCGGGTTGGATATTGGGATTGGGCTTTGGGTAGTAATAACAGGTCCGTTTGGTTGGATTAAGCACGAGGACCAATCTTGCAATTTTCTCGAAAGTATAGGGCTGGATGTGTAAACCTTCCAAAGTTATTCCAAGGGTGAATTTTGCCAAGCTTCAATAGTACAAGGACCTCAATTGATAATTTCCATTTTTACACTTCCAGGGACTAAATCTGCCAAACTTTGAAACTTGAGGACCAAACAAGTAAATTCTCCAAAAGTTCACCATAAGGACCAATTTTGCCATTTATGAATAGTACAAGGTTTATTTTGATTATTTTCACTTTTAAATTCACCAAGGACTATATTTGACATTTTTCAAAGTTCAGGACCAAAGTTGTAATTTTGCAATTTTGAACTTTGAAGGGTTTGTTTTGACAACTTTTGAATCTCATGGACCTTAAATGATATTTGCTTAGTTTTGATTTACCAGGACTAGATTTGACAACTTTTGAAACTGTGGGACTAAAGCGCCAATTATGCAAACTTGATACGCTTTTTCACCGATTTTGGTATTTTTGCATTTAAAACACATAAAACACTAATTTGTGATATTTTCATCATTTTGATGCATTTCGAGTGTTTTCAAATGTTTTGGCATTCTAAAGCAGACAAAATGATGAGTATTTAGACACTCATCAATCCCCACACTAAGATATTGCTAGTCCCTAGCAATCTTTTGAGAAACATAATGGATTTCATCTCTTTACCAAAAGCCATTACTTCGAGTAGCCAATTGTTTCGTTCAAGTAAGAACCTTGGTACAATGATAACCAAATGATTTTGAGCAAATCACCGACTTTCAACGGATTTGATTTGTCTTTACCGTAAGTCGCTTGCTTCGGACTAGCCAACTCTTAGATAAATTATCAATATTATCTTTGGTGAGCCGATTACCAATTATGGATTTCAACCGCCTTTACCACAAGCCATAAACTTGCGGGCTAGCCAACTCTTCACTAATTAAAGATATGGTGAGTGAACACCATACAATTTTGGGCAAATTGCAAGCCATAAACGGATTTGAGATATCTTTACCAAGAGCCGCTTGCTCTTGGATTAGCCAATCCTTATGTGGGTTAGACATGGTGGATCGATTACCATTTGTTGTGTTTAGTACATAGTACTTCCACTAAAAAATTTAAAATTTTGCCATTTTGGGGAAAAAGGGACTAAAAGGGTACATTTATGATCAAATTCGCGCAATTTCCCCCACACTTAGAAATGAATATTGTCCTCAATATTCAAAGTCCCGGTTATTATGCCGAATCCTTGAACGTAAAAAGATAACATTACTAGCCAAGTGTGGAAACACAACAATTATTCTCTTTTTTAATATTTACAATTTTTATTCATTTTTTAGATCTATATACAACATGTGGGCATCTCCCCACACTAAGGTGGTAGAAAGGGTAAGAAGATGCGAAACATGGGTGAAAACCCATGTTGTAACTATTGTTTTTGATTACCGAGTCGCTAGCTTGACTCGACCCAATTAATTTGTTCATGGGAAGTAAGTGGAAGAGACAATCTCCATCGGACTTTCATTCAAGATGCTTGTATAAACATTGAAGTACGTGAAAGTTCCACACCGATGAGATATACATAGACAGACCCGGCTCACAAATGATAAATGAAAATGCCGGGATCAAAAATAATGTCTTCATTCCCGAAGGAGTGAAGAACAGGAGAAGCCACGGATAGGTGAAGAAGAGAAAGAAAGTCATGATAATAATCTTGACTAACTCATCATCATCAGAAGGAGAATTCATAATAGCATGAATTTAATCTTTTAAGCTCAATTGGTCTAGACATATCCCGGGTGTGTCTAGATCAAAGTAGAAGTTATCATACTCCGGTAGAGATATGATATGAGTGAGTTCACAGGAGAACTCCTCAAAGGCGAATGATTCATATTCGGGATTGATTTGAGTGAGTTCACTAGGGAACTCCTCAAAAGTGAATGATTCATAATCGAGGAGAGAATTATGAGAATGAGAAGTGGTAATACCACTAATCTTCTCTCCCATATGATCAAAATGGAACGTTTGCAATTCCGGAATAGAATCATCGAACAAAAGTTCACTATCCTCAAAGGGGATAGGATATGAAGTAGGCTTTTCATTAAAAGCCTCGATTCTAGAAATGAGAAGATTAACATTCAATAATGTAAGACGAAGAGCTTCATCTTGGATTATTTCTTCATCATTCTCTTCTCCTAAGTCGACAAGCTCGTAAGGTAATTCCCCACATAACTTATGTCTCCACAAGATAAAGAATAGTCCTCATCGTAATCGAGAACATATCAATATGATCATTTTGGAAGACAAGAGGAGGAGGATATCACACATATGATCAAGAATTCCTGTGATTCTCTTGAATTTGGACAAGGTTCTCAACACTAGACTTTATGAATTGCCGATTCCTTTTCGTGAACAAGGTCAAGAAGCTCATCCCCATGTTTAGAGAGTGAGTGGGAATATCGGTGTGATAACAACAGATCGAGGAGTTGAGAAGGACTAGCATACATATGTTTTATACTTTCCATTTGTTCTTCCGCTAGTAATTCCATCATAGTCTTTTCTCCCCGATTTTTCATGGAAGGAATTTCAACCGATGAACTTGATGAACCTATACAAAATTGACTAATATCAAGGGTAACTTCATCATCATCGCCATCGGGAATGAAACGGAATCGAGAGCTAGATTTGGTCGCTTTTTCTTTTGCAATTGATTCCTAATAGATTTTTCAAAGGCAATTTGGGAATTTAATTTAGTAGCCCGCCTTCGCTAACAATTCTTCCATGGATTCTCATTTGGATTATCTTGGGAATGTTTACAATCCTTCAAATCTTTCACTAAATCCAAAAGATCAAGGAGAAGATTTTGAGGAAGTGGCTCAGCCGAGGTGGTGCCCGATTCACTTGGTACCGTAGAGGTTGGTCATGATACGAAGAGTCGAATTGTTACAAGGAAATGGATTCCTTGTTTGACAATCGAGCTAAAGTTAGGACCTCCACAATACTCACAACAAGAAACCGATGTGGTCGTGAGTCATATGTGTTGTAGTCATAATTGTTATCGTGAACCCGCCATAGACAAGCGTGTTTCCGATTGACAATCGAATCTGAGTGTGAACCACCACAAGACTCACAACAAGAAATCGCCGAGTCTCACAAAGGTGGTAGCCGATGGAATAAATCGGTTGTGTTATGGTAGGAATAGGGATCCCGGTTATAGATGCACCCGCTTCCCGATTCCACCATGCTACAACCGGGAAATTGCCACCATTATAAGGACCACCACACCATTGACAACCAAGAGGGTGAGGATGAGACATAGAAAGAATCAAATGGTTTTAGAGGGTAAGAAATGTAGAATCAAAAGATGTGAGAGGGTAAAGATGGATATTTTGGTATTTTTGAAAACATTTTGTAAAAATAAGAAAGAAAATCTTTTTGGTTTTTGTGTTTGTTGAAAACTTGAATAAAAATGTTTTGGTAATCGATCCGTCAAACGAATTAACTTCACGATAATTTTGGTTTTATATGAAAACAAGGAAATATGGACAAAGATGGTAAATATACAATGGGTGTATATTCAACAATCATCGATTCTACAAATTGAGAACGCAAAGACACCTCCCCAAGAATGCGCCAAAATTTGTTCGGTCCAGACAATAAGTTTATCACACAAGCTAACCACTTGTAAATGGTCAACCGTAATAAACTTCAAACAGTCTGAGAAACCAATGCAATTAAGATCAGAGGAGTGTAGTGTATCCCCGGGTCGTTAAGTCCCAACGAGGTGTGAACACTGTAGTACAACGAATCTGTGATCGGGTGATATTGAATGGGAAAAAGGTTTGTGAATTTGGAATAATTATACCTAAAGAGAAAGTTTGTAAATTACAGGGGCTTAAATGCAAATTAAAGAAACTTAAAAGCTAAATTATATTAAATAAACGCTATCACTATTTTTAAAGTCGATGAACGTTTAAAACCTAAAACGTACATTTAAATAAAATTACGTAACGTACGAAATAAAACGTGAGTTTTAAGAAATAAAAGGCCTACAAATATGAAAATGACATTTTTACAATCCTAATAATAAAAGAAAATTAATAGAAAAATAAAATTATTTTTAAAACTATTTATTTAATTATTATTAAATAAAAACTATTTTTAACTATTTAATAATACCCTAAAATATAAGAAAATAAGAAATAAATCTAGAAAAATGAAATTATGACTTAGAAAAATCTAAAATATTATAAAACTTATTTTAAAACTGAAAATATATTTATTACACTTTTTATCTATTTATTATTTAATTAATTACTATTTAAAATACACTTAAATACAAGAAAATACAAAATTAAACTGGAAAAATGAAATTTTAACTTGGAAAAATCTAAATTATTATAAAACTAATTTTAAAATTAAAAAGATATTTTTTATGCTTTTTATGTATTTATAATAAATTTAAAACTATTTAGAACTAATTAGAATGCTAGAAAATACTATTTAAGCTAAGAAAATTCTGGAAAAATTATTTTTTTGCTTTTTATAATTATCTTAAGCTATGAAAATTGAAAAAATTATTTTTCTGATGCTTTTCTGATTTATTTGCAATAAAAGCTAATTAAAAAGCCTTAAAACTATTTTAAAATAAGAAAAATACTAAACAGTGGCAGAAAATTATGAAAAATTCAGGAAAATTCTAAAATATTATTATTAATCTATGAAAAATATAAAAGATAGGCCTTATGTGTGAGAAAATGAAACTGTAGTGATAAGCAGTTCTAAATAAGCTATTAGATTAAGCTATAAGCTACCAAATTCAACTAAATGATTAGCAGAGCTAAAGTACACTATAATAAGCCTAATGAAACTAATTAATACTACTATAGACCAATAATGATGCCTTACTAAGATTTGAGCTTATGAGATTAATACTATCCAAACAGCATTCATGGGGGCACCTTTAAGCACATGAATAAGCAATCCTAATAAGCTAAGGGGAAAAACAGATATTGGGTTCTCAAGATCACCTAGCTTACTACACTTGGACCAAAAATCAGTCCCTAATGAGCTCAAATGAACACACAGTCTTATCTGCAAGTTTGGTAAAAACCACAAATTGATGTCACAGGGCATAAACAGGCATGTTTATGAGCTTATTTCACTATACAAAAAGCTTATAAAAATTTTACAAAAATCAGTTTCAATATCTTGACCAATTGAACTAGCAAATGTCCAAGTTTCAGAGATTTTGATGAAGAAATGAGCTCATGAAACTTACACAAAGTTCTGTGAAAACTGCATTTTACTACTTTTGACTTTCAAAGGCAGTTTTGTAAAGTTGACTAATATGAGATTTGATTCAACTTTATTGAATGAAATTGATATTATATGATGAAATAACACTGATGCAAGCTAAGTTATAAGGTTCTATACCTATATGCTAAGTTTTACCAACTGATTCCAACTAAAACTGAAATTGAAGCAGATAACATGCAATTTTGACTTTCTACTAAAACAAGGACTGCATTTTATTGTTTGAGTGAGCTAATAGGTTCTATTATAACATATATTAGACAAGAGAAAATCCACAAACATCCTCTAATACAGTGAACTAGGTAAAACCAAACACCACTTTATGAGACTGATTTGAAGATTTCCAAAGACTTTCACAAATTCAGACCATGCACTAGATTCAAGAACTTATATTATCATAATATGAGACTAGAAAAGCATGAAACAACAATACTAACAACATAAAACTAATAAATTACACTTAGGCTATATTAATCGCTTAAAATAAGATTTTATTAACTACCAATTAAAAAGAACAAGTGACTGTTTTTTAATGCTTAATTATACTTAACTATGACTAATAAACATGAACAAACAAAAATTTAAGCTTATGAATGTCTTACACAGTGAAATGCCAAAATGGATCAAAAGGCTTACAAATTGGATCCAAGCACAAGACTGAGAACTGAGGCACACAAACACAGCCTAAAGCTTCCCAATAAGCACTAAACCCAAGGGCAATCCTTTATTAACCCTGCTCCAGCTTCCTTCACCATATTCATTGATTTTTTATTTTCCAACTATTTTTTTAGTATTTTTCTTGTATTTTTGAATTGTTGAATAAAACTGGAATTTTAAGGTTTCTAAAAGCTTATAAGCTTTGTCAGGAGCTTATATGAGCTTAAGAAGCAATAACAATAACTAATAACAACATTTGCATATCTTGAGAATTTTTAACAAGGAAATTTGCATAAAATTTAATTAGTGTACATAAGCTGAAATTGAAACTGTAAATAAGTTTAAAATACACTGAAAGAACTTAACAAAGTCTTTGAAAGCTTTGAAATACACTGGAATTTAAATTATACTACCTACGATATGTAAAAAAAACTAAACTACTCTACATATTCTTCCACACTGCTTCTTTCTTTCTTTATAATGATCTCTAAGACTCTGTGGGTCCCACTTGATCTTTCCCATCAATAATCTCAGCCTTTGGATGGGTCAAATTCATCTTGGCCATCAAATGGTATTTTGGCGCCAAAAGTCCTAAAGGCTGCTTGGGGCAGTTTTATTGCAATTAAAGAACTTTGGGAGGTTGTGGAGGTGGAGGGGGGTTGGTATACAGCTGGGGAGTGAGGTGGAAAGGTGGAAAAACCACCTGGTTTTGGATTGCAGCTGTGAGAGAGATAGATGAACAGTAGACGGCGGTATTCTATTTTTTTAAAACTTTGGGCCGGGTTGGATATTGGGATTGGGCTTTGGGTAGTAATAACAGGGTCCGGTTTGGTTTGGATTAAGCACAAGGACCAATCTTGCAATTTTCTGAAAGTATAGGGCTGGATGTGTAAACCTTCCAAAGTTATTCCAAGGGTGAATTTTGCCAAGCTTCAATAGTACAAGGACCTCAATTGATAATTTCCATTTTTACACTTCCAGGGACTAAATCTGCCAAACTTTGAAACTTGAGGGACCAAACATGTAAATTCTCCAAAATTTCACCATAAGGACCAATTTTGCCATTTATGAATAGTACAAGGTTTATTTTTGATTATTTTCACTTTTTAAATTCACCAAGGACTATATTTGACATTTTTCAAAGTTCAGGGACCAAAGTTGTAATTTTGCAAATTTTGAACTTTGAAGGGTTTGTTTTGACAACTTTTGAATCTCATGGACCTTAAATGATATTTGCTTAGTTTTGATTTACCAAGGACTAGATTTGACAACTTTTGAAACTTGGGGGACTAAAGCGCCAATTATGCAAACTTGATACGCTTTTCACCGATTTTGGTATTTTTGCATTTAAAACACATAAAACACTAATTTGTGATATTTTCATCATTTTGATGCATTTCGAGTGTTTTCGGATGTTTTGGCATTCTAAACCAGACGAAAAAAAATGATGAGTATTTAGACACCTTGTAAATAAATAAATCATAACGCCACGAAACCAATAATGTCACTAATTAGCTTAAACGCTTAATAAGTTGTGAAAATAAATGAAAACATGGACTTTAAAACTTAAAGTTACTTAACTCACGAAACTTATCACGACGCCTTTAGACTATTGGACAAACAAGTGACATTGGACTCAGAATAATCATCGACATATCACATTCAATAATTAGACAATAAAACCATCTATCGACTACGTAATGTCTTTCGATATGTTGGTTCTTTTGGCTAAATATCTTCGCATCACGACATGGACGCCAAATGCGTAATGTGGATGCACCAAATGTTCTCACCGTTCGATGTCTTCCCGATTGGTTTTCCAATGAAGATCGGAAAGAATAACCTCGAGTTGATTTTGAGAACTTCTTTTGTTCGTAATCTTCATGTGAGATTGCAAGGGATATTCTCGAGGACTCACCCCTATCGTAACATGCTCACTAACTCGCTTCGCATCGAGGTCTACATACACCACCCGCATACAATGCGAAAGATCAAAGGTCAAAACGCGTGACGGTGACGCTCAATGACAAACAAGTTACCATCACACCAGCAGATTTGAGGGCTATTCTTCTTATTCCGGTCATCGAACCCATCAATACAATGCCACTCCAATCAAGAGGTAGTTCTCCGTTCATGATCGACATTGGCTATGACGGCTACCTGGGTAATTATAAAGCATTCATATGTCGATCTCAAGAACATTCCCCCACCATGGAGAACCCTACATTATGATCACCAAACTGCTTCGAAGTGATAGTGGTTATGAGCATCCCAAGCTCATGGAACTACAAATTTTTTGGGCTCGTCAACAAGAAAGACATAGAAGTTGAAGCTCTGATATGGGACGATATGATGACTTTCCTTAAAAAGCTTGGCACCAAAATCCCGATATCGATATACCAAACTGCTGATCCAACGAGCTCTGGGTATAATCTCGATATTCCTCGAGAATCGATGACCCCAAACAACACTCCATGTTGTATGAGCCCACACTCGCCGACGAAGGACTCTACAACAAAGAAACAAGGTGCAATGTCGCGGATCACCTTATAACCGATGATATCAAACAAGCGTATTCGACAAACGATATCCGTAGCATTTGAAGAAGGTAAAGTAGGTTTTCTTGATGAAAAGTCCATGGTACACCTACAAGGAAAACCGTAAGAAGGCAGGCAGAAGTGTTACAAGCACTAAGAGTCAAAGAAAGTTCCCTACTCAAAAGGACAGTTCCTCTAAGGAAGTTGTTCCTATTCCCATTCCCAAGTCTCGAACCGCAAAGAAAGCTAGTGGATGAAAGCTTTGAGGAAACCGAATCGATTTAAAAGGTCACCTACTCAAACCGCAACCGATGTCACTTCAACAGTAGCTAAACCTCCCATTCAATAGCCGACCAAGGCAAAGGAAAACTCCAGATTTGAGCATGAAGAAGAAAGCTCGGATGAAGAGCCACCGGATATCGACTACGGAAGAAGTTCAAAATCATAAGACTCCAACACGCGCAAAGAGTTCGAATAAAGAACAAATGCGTGGGCCCGGAGGGTCAAGTGGTGGTGTCCAATCTACACCAATTCTCGATGCGGTTAATCAACCCGATAAGTGGAACCGTGCCACCACTCTTGAGCAACAACAAAAGCGCTGGAGGATTCTATTGATTATGACTTTGAGGAACCGTAAAAGGAAAAGTCCAGAAAGAAAAGTCGATGGAGAGGTCAAGCTCAAGCCAAAGGTAGGAAGAGGCCCGGATTCAGTCAAGAAAAGGCTAAGTCTCGACATGATGAAGATCTTGATTATGATACTTATCTTCCGATACCCCCGCACGCCCAAGGAGGAAACTTGAGCCACCAAGGACCCCGAGTCACCTCACATCTCCTCATCATCGAATCGCCTTCTCACTCTTCACCTCCACCATCCAAAAGAATAACCGATCCACATCCAAATCGTGGAAGAAGCCAACGGACTCTTGGATATCTCGGGCAAAGACAAGGATTGTTAAAGTCATCAAGGTGTCGAAGAAACATGTGACCAATAAAAGTTAGATATACTCACGACAACATCAAACATCTTCATGACGAGATAGACAAGATGTCTAATGAAAGGGAGTACGTCCAGAAGTTCATGGAACGTGATCTTCAAGGGGAATTGAACGAGATGATCAAGGGATATACTCACAAGTTCCTTCTTGACACCGTTCTTGGAGTTACAAGGGAGATGTTCACCAGACAGCTCTATCCAAATCTCATGAAATTGGTCAAGCAAACAATGCAATCCACTCCGGTTACAATGACGATCAATCCAATGGAGCCTGCAGTTCTCTTTGATGCAGAGTTGATTTCCAAGTTGGTGCTACAAATGGCTCAACGATCTGCAACTTTCACCTCTGATGAAAGTAAACTATTTGAGGCACTACTGGAATATCAACTCAAGACTTCATGCAAGGAGCAAGCTGAAAGGCCCAAGCGTCCAAGAGACGATGAAGATAAGGATAAAGATAAAGATAAAGAGCCTAAACGCCCAAAGAAAACTGGTGAAACATCCTCCATGCAACCTCCACCCCAAAGGACTCCATCTCAACAACGATCTCCTCCATGCTCTTCTCACGACAAACCTCGTGACTCGAGTCACCACCCAGAGAGAAAACCGGTGATCACTTCGAATACACTGGTGGTGACGATGAGGAAGTCCCTGAGCCCCAACAACAACCCACCTCTCCCGCTTTAACAAAGAAACCAAGATCCTCATCTAGGCCAAAGAAGAAGAAGAATACGCCTATGTCGATGTCGCCTCATGGCTGACGAAGATGACACCGAGTATGAATGGTTTTACACTTGTTGATGCTACTCCCCGCCTAACCGATGATCAAGACATGGTATAAGGTCAAACATTGGAGCATGCTAAGTTACTTCAACAGAAGTTTCAAGTGAAGAAGATGACCAAGTCAGAATTAAAACGCATCAAGAATGAAGCTTTTCAATTGCTCAAAGACAGCTCGGAAAGTGCTATCGAAGTTGAATACCATCTTGATAACATAGCACGAGCCATGTCTAACAACATCGATTGGCTCAACCCTGAAGCTAACATTGACTTCACACGAAAAGACAAGGCTCCATACTACACCGACTGGACAAGACCTCTACCAATGATTGGCCAACCAGATCTACCTAAGATTCCATTCCGATACTTCTTCAACAATGACCGGAATTTCTTCTACATGGTAGCGATGGTTCAAAGAAATACACTACATCACTTACACTTCCGCTCCCGCACCATATACTCCAATCAGATAGCCATCGCGAAAATGCTACCCACATGTTTTCCAACATCGTGGAATAGTATGACATCGATGCAATGTAGGGATTCACCATTGGCCGGAACGTCAAGAATCTACTACAAAAGCCGCTGTGTTCAAGGTCTAAACATGAAGTGTACAGTGATAAAGGGATCGTTGTCATACATATAGCTCTCTCGCCTAAATGGGACTATACTTTCCTCAAGAACATCGTGGTCAAAAGACAAGATGAAGAGGACTATGCTTTCTGTGAAGCGGACTTTCAGAATTTGTCTCTCAATGACATTGAAGATCCGTATCTTGCCAAGGTATAGGGAAGAATGGGACAATTCTTGACTGAAATCCAACGTGAATACATCAAGTCCGTGCTCATCTACATCCGAAGCATCGTAATCCAGGAATGTGTAGAAGACTTGCAACTTGCCTTTGAATCGTATCAAACACGTGTCAACTTTACCGCACCTCATCTAGAACTTCCCGACATCAACCATCTTCCACAATACACTCTCATCAAAGAAACCGCTTGGAGTAGTTTCATCGTAGTGACCTACATCGCAATCGCTAATGGCGCGAGAGATCTTCATAAGTTGGAGATCACACATCAAGAAAGTCGTGATAGGTTAGCTTATCGGTTAAAGGAGATACATGAAGGCATCGGGTCAAGAAGAGATGGAATTCTCGTGAGAGACGGATGTTAAGAGGATCATCACCGGATCGATGAAAGGTTTGCTGAAGGGACCGCCTGTAACTCGAGAGCTTCAGAGTGGTCGCCCCAGATTACTCTCACGTGCTATCAACGCCTGCTCGCATTCCCCGAAATATTGTTGGACTTCCGTACCCCTTAAACTGCTTCATTATCTATATTGATTTGGATGTGATTATTATAAGACAATGGCTTGTGCACACATAAAGGTACAACCCGTTCTTGTAATGAAAGGACCCGTGGTACGCTCAGTGCCACAATCCTATAAAAGGAGCTAAAGCTTACTTACTTTTGAGTAAAACTTATCAAAACTTTCATTTTTCAAAGTTTTGCTCAAAAGAACAAGTACTTACCCTTACGTTTTCAAAACCTCAAAAGTTAGTATTACTTGTTGAGGGGAGTATTTACTAAAATTTTGTTCACAAATTGTTCTTCGTGATAATCTTCCCACAAAACATGAAATGGTCATATTTAATATCAAACGTTATCAAAAATAACATTTATATGCCATTTTTAGGGGAGAAAATTATTGTGATAAGAAATATGTTGATTTGCTATTGAATCGTCAGGTGAAAAGACTTAACCCATGAATTGACGGATCCGAACAAATACATTGAAAGGATTTGTCTTCCAAAGACTTATCCAAGTCAATTGTACCTATTCGAGAAGCTCTTGATAGATGTGAACTTTGACGGGTTTCACAACCTTTCGAGGTTTGTTCACACCTTCAAGGTAGTTATTAGAGCTAGTTGTCACCTAAAACCGACAATGTAACTCTTTAACTATGCAACGAACGTGTCTCGCGGGGATTGTCTGCCTTGAGTTGATCAATTCAAAGTGTGCGCTCTTCTCTCCCGTGGCAGATTGCCTAAACACTTAAGCACGTGAGGGGGAGTATTTCGCTAAAAGATAAAACTCTCACGGTGGTACAAAATGTTTTCATTCACAAACACTTTGAGAGATTTTCAAGAAAATGGTGTTGTGATAACATAGGTTAGTCATGGAGTTATAAGGTGACTAAGGTTAGAATAATCATCCTATGATCCGCCAGAGCAGGAGGAATCTACCCAAGGACATCACAAATAGTTAGTACTTAGAAGTCCTTAGGTATGATTATAAAAAGGAGAAATTGAGAATCGGAGAAAGAAGGAGTTGAAGAATTAAAAAGAAAAGCAAAGAAAAGGGTGAAAAGAAATAGCCCTCCGTATTATTCAACTTAGGGCGTACACGGGTTCAATTATATATACACGGTTGTCACTTAGTGACACCGGTATTGAAGATTAAAAGTCGTCATGGACCCAAAGGACGCATGCACTAAACCTTCTTAGCCACTCAAGTTTCTCTCAACAAAAGCTTGTTTCATTCTCACAGGAACCCCACGTAAACTATCGGCTTTCTCTTAGAGATTGCCGGTATTGAAGAAGGAGACCTCTCCTAGTCTCTCGTCAGAAACCAAAGTGCACTATTGAGTCTAGAGCCACGAGATTCATTAAAAGATCTCTTAGGTACACTTGACACCATCGCTTGTCGCTCAACAATAAGAACGCAAGTGATATATTATCGTGTCCTTCATGCATCTTAGCAACTGTCGAGAACATTTATGAGAGGTTCACATTTGTGATCCTCGTGATTGAATGGTGTAATTGCACATCGCGTTATCTCACTTGTGGGACTCCGTTCAGAACGACCTTTGTGAGAATTAGAGTTTTGTTTTCACACTATGTCGTTAACACTCTCAAGTTCAAACTTGTAAGTCAGTAATTTGCTTATCACTAACAATTCATATGTTTTCTTCTTATGGAAGCTCGAGCGGATCGATCGATCGTGATTCTCCACATGCTCGGACCAACAACATCACTAATGGAAGTTCTCTCAAAAGGCAACATAAAGTCCGAATGATTCTTCATCAAAGTCAAAGAATCTACAAAGTTTAGAGACTAAGAGAACTACATCAAGATCAAATCCAACGTTAAATGAGCGTGTGAGCATGTTGAAGAAAGACGTGGAGACACCGAGCAACGGTTGCACTGATGCATAACAACAACATACTATCACTACCATCACAAAGAACAAAGATAAAGAACAAAGTAAATATTGACGTCAAAGCAGAATACTTCAAAGGAAACAATTTCTCTACACTGGGGAAATTGTTCGAATCAAGACACTTCTTCTCACAAGAAAGAAGAATGTCAGAAGACGTCAAAGCTACTATTACATCAGCACCTATAACGTTTATCACTCTTTCATTCATCGCCAACACTTAGGGGGAGATTGTTGGAATCACTCCTAAACCTTAATTCAAGTGTTGGTGATTCATATGTAATAGTTAGCTTAATATGGCCTTTATGTTTATTATTAAGGAGTCTAGATGTGTTGCCCTAGCCCCTTGCCCTATAAATACCTCTTGTAAACCTTCTATTGAAGGTTGGTTGTTCATTTTATCTTTCACTCTACGCATAACTATTCTTCATTTACACCAAGTTTCTTAAAAGTATATTGTACTTTTAAAACTTGATACGATCCGTGTATGATTGAAAACTACAAGGAAGGAAATTTCTTAAAAACAAAAGGTCACGTTTTAAAATCATCATATTTTATAATGTTGGATAATGATAGATCTTTCTAATATTTTCCTTGTTGAGAATTCTCCATACTAGGATTTGGGCATCCTAAGAAGATCATGAAGAATTTCGCTTTAATATTTCTTTTCTTAAAAAGAATATATAGCAAAGGTATGCTCTTTAATAAATTACTTACAAATAAATTATTATTGTATATTTTAAAGATTAATTAATAATATCATTTTGTATAAACATGATTAAGATTAGTAGTCTCATTACGGTTTCTTAAAAATCACTAAAGTTGTTATCTATATAGAACTCATCATCAAGAATAGTATTCTTCGTTGATCTCTATAGACAAAACCACAAACTTGTGATAATGATATCTCGGCTATTCGAGAGCCTTGGTCATCACTCCTCACATAAGGTTATTGACATTTCATCTATGTCAATAAGTATCCATGTGAAACTCCTCATATTATGATAAAATAGGATTTTATCATAATCTTTAGAAACTTCCCATAAAATTATGATTTATTCATAAAAGGGGATCCTCATCAAATAGGACTAGTAAAACACGTCAAAACCTCAAACCATAAGTTATAGAGCATAAACATCAACCCTAGCCAATAATTAGAACTCCCAAATTAAAATTATCAAAGATTACTTAAACTACTAACTGCTGATATGCCGGATCCCTAAGTTTTCACTAGTCGGATCCCTCATTCAAGGGATCCATGGGAACCGGCACATCAGAAGACAGTTTAAGTAAAATATGATTACTGTGGACTTCTATACTTCACTTAACCTTCTCAAACTCATGAACATAAAACCTAATTTACTGTTCACATGAATTAATTCATGATCTTCTCTAAGGAAACAATCACTTGTGTAAGTATAATCTTCACTACATTGTTATTTCCATTCTTCAATTCCTAGGAGTACAATTTTCATCATTAGAAATTGAGCTCAAATGGGTTTGTCACAATTTGTTATCACATTATTTTCTAAGATAAAGTAAATCAAAGAATCAACATTGTTAATACAAATTAAACTCATTTTTTGAATTCAGTGAAGATGTATTGAGCAAAATTGTGATGAATCCCATTAGGTTACTATTCACACAATTAACACCACAATGTGGTTTTGATGTTTATGACCAATCATGCCTAGCAATAGACAACAAGATTACCAAGACACCGCACATTACATTCCCATGTATCATCGAAAGGATGGCTTGAGCCCAGATGACCGAAAAATCTTCAAAATGTTGGAAAATAGATTTTTTCACGAAGGACGAGTAGTTGAACCCTCATTCACCAACAACACCGACATTCCCCAAGTTTTTGCGGGAATCAACTTCCATTGCCTTTTGAGCATAAATGAACAAATTTGTCCGGTGTTTGTCTTAGAGTTTTATAAAAGCATGAGGATCATTCGAAATGATGATGGAACCATTTCAATAGCTTTTATCATCAATGAGCACGAGTTCACCTTCACTCTTGAAGAGTTTGTTAATACCATTTATTTATATTTTACGATCTTCTAATGTTTTGTCGATAACAAACGTAAAATCATTTTAACGAAACAAATAAAATACGTAAATGGTTTGAACCAATAGTTTACTAACACACTTACATTTTCATATAAATCACTAAGAAAGTAATAGTGTTTTTCATGTTATAGTAATACATATGTATAACAACTAGTGTTTACATATTGGGTAGATATATACATACTTAGTATGTATTATAAGGGGTAATAGAATGGGTAGAAGTTTAAGTATTTAACCCATTGACTTAATACATCGAATGTAGTTGGGTAAAACCCAAAGTCCATGACCCATACCCATGGAGCATAATCCATGACCCATTGCATGAAATCATGCATAAGTCATAATGGGTATTAGCCATGACCCATGGAGCTAACCCATAACCCATTGACTAGATGCATTGCATCTTGTAGATACATTGTATCTACTTGGATACCCATGGTCGAAAGTCTAGGACCCATGACCCATAACCCATGGGTAATGAGGAGAGTCTCACGGATCCCTAGTATTACACTAGACAAATTCCTTAAGCAAGGGATCCGTGGAACAGTAGCATATTTTGTCTATAAATAGTGAGCCATTTCTTCATTGTGATTTACCCCTTTCACATACATTTTATCTTAGTGTTGTAAACTCTCTAACCTCAGATCCAATGGATCTTTCTATGTAGTTTTGTGTTTGTGTGATTCTCTAGGTTCCTCTTAAAGGCGAGATCACCACTTCTTGAAGTCGAGCAAGCTCAAGTCCATGGGTTGCCAAGCTTCGTCATCATCAAGAATACTGATGGTATCTTCTTGATAGTTCTTTCATTTCTCATTAGAAGTGTTGTGTCGAAGACATAGGTGAAAGATGTCTAAAGGGTCAAGACAAAGGCATTAGTGAAAGGTGTCAAAGAGTCGTATCGAAGGCATTAGTGAAAGGTGTCAAAGATTTGTGTCAAAGGCATTAGTGAAGAGTGCCGAAAGTCCATGTTTAAGGCATTAATGAAGGGTGTCTAGAAGTTGAGTCAAAGGCAATAGTGAAAGGTGCCTAGGATGTACATTTGATATGGTGTGTCGATGTACAAGATAGATTAGTATTGGGTCAAAGGATATTGATATCCTTGTTGATGTTGTCATAAGGAGTGGATCTTCTTTTGGGAAAGGTGTTGTATAGTGTTGGGTAGTAGTTCCTCCTTTGTAATGGAACTCGGTATCTAGCCTTGTACCGGATAAAGTGTAGACGACGTTGTGATAGATTTGGTTCTACCTCGTGGTAGAACCCGGTGTCTAGCCTTGTACCAGATAAAGAGTAGGCAACGTTGTGAAGGCTTCTCTGCCGCAAGGAGTTTGTGTTGTGTAGTAATTACGAACTCTTGAGTAGGTGACTCGGGGAGTGGAGTAGGGAAAGGAAGGTGTCCTTGTAGCCGAACCACTATAAATACTCGCGTTGTGGTTTTGTGCTTCTTACTCTTTATCTTAGTTTTATTTATTCATATGCTTATCTATCAACATCGAACACACAGGTTTAAATAGATTGACATAAGTCGATCTAAATATTTTAAAACCAAGTTTTAATTGGTAAAACTATTCAACCCCCCCTTCTATTTTTCCACAGAGTTTGATAGGATTCTTGGTATCCCTTGTCAAGGAATTTGCATGTACTCAAATGAATGGTCTCTGGCCGAGATTCATGACATGGTAGATCATCACGAGGTATACTTCACACCCATTCCGGAAGCGGCTAAGATTAGAGATACCGTCCTCATGGAAAGAGCTTCTCCGGCAAGAGTCACTAGGAAGTCCAAAGTCATATATAGAGATCCTTTTCAAATGAAGCTTTCGAAATGTTCCTATTTTACAAGAAATGGGAACTAGTGCTAAGGGAGAACGTTCTTTGTTTGGGAGGAAATAAGGATTATCCCAATGCTTGTCTAAGCTTCATGATCTATTGCCTTGTAACCGCACTCACTTCAACCTCGCCTATTACATGGTGAAAAGAATGGAAAGTGTGAAAAGGACGGACAAGATGGTACTCCCCTATGCCATGCTCTTGACTCACCTAGCAAACTCCGTCTTTTCTCTAGATCTTTCTCCTTACTCCAATGACCACACCTTTTGCAACAAGGTTATGGTGCCCTTGTCCGATGGAAAGACTACAAGGATTATGATGGATGGCAAGAGACCTCACCCACCAACGGACTCATCGGATGAAATAGAAAGAGAAGGAGAAGGTAGCAATCTCATTGGCAACGTGCAACTCGACCCCCTAGCATACATTGACCAACTACCGGAGGTCCCGAGCCCTTCACAAGAATTCCAACAAACAAAGGGCATGTTCAAGTGTTTTTCTAACTTCCTCATGAAGAAGAAGTAGGGGTGGAGGGGTTGAGAGTGAAGAGTAGAGGCGATGGCGATGGAGATGGAGTGATAGGTTGAATGGAAGGAAGGTAAGGTCATAGACCTTAATTTGTGAACAATTTATAAACAATGGTCTGTAAACAATCTAAATAATATTTATGTAGTTTAGGACGTAGGTTGATATGTGCTAAAACACATATTATTTCTTTATCAAATGAGACCCAAAATAACCAAGAAAGAGCCGTTTATTGCTAATATTTGTTGTTTTCTTGAGTTTGTGCATGTGCAGGTACAGATTTGACAAAACAGACAAAAAGAAGCCAAAACCGAAGAAAACCGAGCACGAGAGAAAGAAGAGTGCAAAAGCCGATGCCGGGATGCTATTTCATGGATTTTGATGCTTAAAAGTGCAAATACGGAGTTCGGGACATGATTTGAGAGTTTATCACAATTTACCCTTCATTTTATCATTTTACACAAATAACCCCTCAACTTTCCCCGATACACACAATTCACCCCTCATAAATCCCACTTTACCATTTGTACCTAAACCATTTCACAAAATTCACCATGGGTCCTTTTTATTTGCAATTTTTACATAAAAGGTCCTTGTGTAAATTTGGATTACAAAATAACCAAAACCATAACAAATACATTATCCAAATCCAATAACAGAATCCCTTTACCCCATTTGTCCAGCCCAACACTTAAATTAACCCTACCCGGTACACCATAAAACCCACCAAAGTCAAATTAATCTAAAAAAAACTAGTATACCACTGACGCGCCTAAATCAGAAAATAACCACCATGGTTACTGTATTACCATCCCTCCTCTTTTACCCTGATCAAAACAAAATTAACCCAATCATTGGAACTTCTAGAAGAGCCTGACACCCTCTCTGGCACGTGCTCAGATGCCACGCTGGCAGTCCGTGGGAAGTGAGATGATATCACAAGATCCAACGACTCTAATTGATGCGTAAGATTGAAGCAGGATTGAATGGCCAAGATTAGAGTCCTAGAAGCTCCTGGAAACCCTTGAGATCCTGTGTGAAGCCTATATAAAGACCCCTTATCACCACAGATTATTCGTCCATTTTCTCATTGTATTTAGAGAAATTGTTACCACTAATTTTTCTGTCATTTACTGATTTTCCAGCATTTAAATTCAGTCGTTTTCATTAGTTAATTGTAATTTCCAATTCAGTGTTATAAATTCACTTTTGTTAATGAGAATTCTTCGTTTACCCATTTAAGTTTCAAAGCTGTTTTCGAATTGATAGAGTGTTTAATTTCTATTTGTATTAGCTCACATAAGCTTCAATAAGCTTATGTGAGTGAATTGTGACTTAAATTCTTCTGATTCTAAGTTTTGAGCAAAAAGTCAAGTAAAGTCAAAACTGCATAACTGTGGTGGAATTATTCTGTGTTGCTGAATTGGTGATGGAAATGGGATAATTGTGTTGAATTTGGGTTGAAATCAGAACTAGGATAGTGGTTATTTTATCTGTTTGGCAAGCCATAGTGGCTGGACATCTTGTAAGTTTCAATTTCATCTCATTATTTGCTTAATAGAGTAGCAGTAATTGCATTAATTAGTTCTGTTAGATTTGATGTGATATTGCTTTGAATTTGCTTGAACTAGGTCTAGTATAGTCAGTTGTAGTTATATTTTGGATTGAGTAAGCTTGGATTAGAGTTTTGGCTAGTTAAATTTGCATTTCAGTTAGTAATATAGTGATTGGATCAAGGTTAAGATCTGATATTGAGGTCTATTTAGTGGTTTATTATCATTGCTTCAGGATCATTTAGGATAATATTAGTCATTTTAGTCTTCACTTTGCATCTGAATCCACTATAAAGTCAAAATCATTTTAAATAGCTTCTAAACTTCATATCAGATAGAATTAGTATCTCATATTCTGCATATAGGTTTAGAAGTGGTTAATCTAGCTTAAGATAGGTTCATTCATTCATAAAACATCATTTTCATTTAAATTCGTAAGCTCTAAAGTTCAAAATAGTCAAAGTAAAAGGTTTTTTGTTAAAAGTCAATTTTGGTCCAAAATCTGTTTTTCTCAGTTTTCACCAGCCTTTTAAATCCATTTTTAGTTGTCATAAAAAATATTAAAAATTAAAAATCACAATTTCACCATCTCCCTTTACTTTTCCCAAAAGGAAAAAAATCATAAAAATCTGTAGCTTAATCTGTGGATGGGTGAAAGTGGGTGGTTCAGACCTGTTTTGCATCAATTTCATTTTCTTCCATTAAGCCTTTAGTTTTGATTTTTAATTTCTTCATTTTAAGTCCTTTTGAGATGAAATTTTGGACATCTGATCCTTGGTTGGTTTTCTTCTTCGTGGTATTTTTAGTTTATTTTTAAGATTTTTTATACCCTTTGAATCGATTGCTTAAAGTTGCCCCTGTAGAAAGTTTGGCATAGTAGAGTTAGAACCGATATGTAGCTTTTATGCCTCTAGCTTGTGCTATTTAGGTTCAATTCAGTTGCATAAGGCTTATCTTAGTTAGTTTAGGTCGGTTTGAGCATTTGGTAGCTTATAGTTAGCTTATAGCTTATTTCACTTAGCTTATTACATCGGCCAGCGCCCATTTCATATCTCCTGTGATCAAAAGTTATTTCAGTTATTTTCCCTGCATCTTAGTGTTATTTTATATTATTTCGAAGTTTTCATATTTTTCCTTTTCATTTGCTATTTTTCTACATTTAATTTCAATTTTAAGGCTTTTTAATTAGTATTAATACAAATAATTCAGAAAAAGGTCCAAAAAATAAAATTTAAATTTTCTCAGTTTTAGAAAAATAAAAATGTCTTAAAAAGTATTTTTTCCAGAATTTTCTTAGCTTAACTAGTATTTTCTAGCAATTTAATTAATTTAAATAGTTTTAAATTCATAATAAATAGAGAAAAGTCGAAAAATGTGATTCCGCTTCTAAAATTCTTTTAGTTAAATTTGATTTTTGAAAATAGTTTTGTAATTTTCTTGCTTGTTTTCCTAATTTTTAGTATAGTAGTTGCATTAATTCGCGCTTTATTAATTACGTTTAATCGCGTTTTTGTTTAATCTTGCATAATTAGTTGCATTTCCTTCATTTGCATCATAGATTTAGTCGATTTTATTGCTTCCCTTTACTATTGCTTATCCCGTAGTTTAGAAATCCTCAAAAATCCTTATTACCCATTCGAATCCCGAATCACGCGACGTGAGTTGTTTACTCCATTCATCCCTCGTTGGGAAAACGACCCGGGGAAAATACATACCTTTGTATTTCTTCGGAAAATATCTTGTACGAAAAAACGACAAATCATAGGTCGTAGTAGATGGCATAACATAAACTAAAACATTCTAACCTAGGAACCCGAAAAATGAGAACTTTACGACAACTTGATCACAATTAAGAAGTCGGTCCCACTCATTTTTCTTACATTCTAGTCGCCCTTACTTACTATGCATTATATTTGTTGCTTGCATATGTTTATTGAATGTAGAAATTATTAGGATGAGTATTTGCTAAAGAGTGCAAAAACTGCACATTTGCTGAGATGCTACTGGTCAGCAGTAGCCGGATCCCTGAGCTATAACTAGTCGGATCCCTCAGATGAGGGAACCGTGGGATCCGGGCAAACAGTCAAGGAATTTTTACACTTTCACTTCAATCCAATCCTCTAGACCTTATCACACTATCTAAACATGATACTTTACGACCACTTAAGTCTTCCTCAAACTCAGTAGGTCTCACACTACCTCATAGCTAACAAAGGATCACACTCTAGGTATTTTTGATTTATCACTTCACCAAAACTCACCATATTTTTGCTCCAATGCTTACACATTGTTCCTCACATCTCAAATCACTTAGTTGGCTATTTCTCTTAATTTTAGCAAATTAATTTTAGTCATCCTTACCTCAAAATAGGTTTAAAACTAGTTTTTCATTTCTTTTTATTTTTTAGGAATTTTCCAAATTTTTTAAGCCACCATCTGATCTCTAGGATCAATTATCCTCATTTGTCATCCTCAAATCAATAGTATCATCCTTAAATACTTAATTGCACTCTCAAAAAGTTCATTTTCCTACCAAAAACCATCATTAGGTATCCTCACTCCTTATCGTTGGACATTTAAGTCACATACCATTTAAGACATCTGAGGAAAGTCAAACCCTCAAGATTTATAGGTACTAGACCTTAAAAGATCATAATCACTTCACCACTTAGTTGTCTGACAGACGGATCCCTAGTTTATAACTAGACGGATCCCTAATAAGAGAGGGAACCGTGGGATCCGGGTTAGAATAGCTTGTGATCAGCTTTTCTTCCAAATTAAAACTCTCTTTGGTAATCTAAACCCTTTTGCTTACCATTTAATGACTCCCTATAGTAGAACAACACCATAGTTGACCTTAGTGCATGCCAAATATCTTAGTGATCAAGAATTTAATTCATTAACTCAACTTCATCCTTTATAAACCAAGACTCTTAGGAGCTTAAGCCACTATTCATACCACAATCTAAAAATCAGTAGCTAAGACTTCTACTACACCCTCTCCTTCACTATGACTAAAGCTTCTAGCAAGAACTCTTCAACCAAATGTTCATCCAAAAAGAATGCTCATATGGTCCATGAGATATCATCCACCGAGTCATCACCCGTAAGTAGTCCAAATGCTAGAATCCCCCTCAACAAACTCAATCAACAATAGCTAAAAGAACCGCTAGAATTAGCATTCGACCTTTTGAGTTGTAAAAGGTTTCATCAAACACTAAACCAAACGCACCTATTTCTAGTAAAACACCCAAGTCTTCATTTCTAGAACCTAGACTACATTCCTTTACCGAACCTCTTTCTCTTCCAAATCTCTACTCATTAGAAGTCTCACCACCAAGGAATTCCCATTCACCAACCTTCTCGCTAAATAGGGAACCACCTTCATCACCAAATGGTCCATCTTTGGAGATAAGGAATCACCAAAGATCCAACCATATAGAGGAGTTTTCATCTCCACCACCAACTCGGGCATCCTCACCCTCATTTTTAGTGGAACCACATCCTATGTTGGTCAGCTCACCTTCACAAGTTCCACCATCCTTTGCGAGCCTCCTCAAAACATCCCACCTCCTCCTAGTCATGACAATAATGGCTCTAATTGTCAAATCACCCAAGGACTTGTTCAAGAACTACGAAATGAGTTGCATTTCATGTTTAATCATCTCCTTGAACGATTGGACCAAATCAACAAGTCTACTCATCCTTAGACTTCAAACACATTGATGCTTTTTATCTTTCCGTCACTTCTTAGAATTAGTAGAAAATGTATCACATGTTTGATTCATTCTCTTACTTTTAGAGATATGTAGATCATTTATCGTATTTTTATTGAATGAAATTACATGTTATATGCCATATTGTCTTCAGAATATGTTTGGTGCCTTAATACATATCTCATATTTGATGTTAATTTCACATTTTACATCACCATTGTTGTCTTAAGCTTACAGGCAGACAGATCCCTCATTTTAGCCTAGACAGATCCCTCCAAGGGAGGAACCGTGGGATCCGTGCAACAGAAGACATTTTTATTACTAATTTGAGTCTTATTTGCAGGAAATTATGTATTATATACTTGTTTTCTAACCTTTGTTTTGTAGATTTTCAATATATACATGAAGACTTTGACATCCTTAGCTAGGGGGAGTTTCTTGTCAAAGCAAAACAATTGAAAAATCATTTGCAATACTTTTCACATAGGATTACCATAACTACATGACGTCCTCCTTGCAAAGGAGCACTCGTCAAGGGGGAGCATGTTCGTCAAAAAGACGAAACCATTCGCAAACAAAATTGCAAAGCACTCACTTAGTTTTTCTAATTACTTGACGCACTCACAAACGGATGGACCAGTCAAGGGGAGCTAAGACGAGAATCCTTATCTTCCCTAACTCTCTACTTTTTTTCATTTTTACTTTTCACATGTTTTTCCTTTAAAACTATGTGTTAGTTTCTTTTCGATGCTCTTTTCGTTTCGGCAAAAGGGAGAAGAGTAAAACTCAATTCAAACTTTTACTTAATTTTAGTTTTCCTTTAAATAATCTTATGTTTTGTCATCAATAAAAGGGAGATTGTTAATACAAATAAGCAGTAAAACGTTTATTTATATTTTACGATCTTCTAATGTTTTGTCGATAACAAACGTAAAATCATTTTAACGAAACAAATAAAATACGTAAATGGTTTGTGCCAATAGTTTACTAACACACTTACGTTTTCATATAAAACGCTAAAATAGTGTATTCATGTTATAGTAATGCATATGTATAACAACTAGTGTTTATCTAATGGGTATATATATATACATACTTGTAACCTTTTAGTTATTGTTTGAATCAAGAACATGTATGAGGTTTGAATCAAACAAGAAGATTTTAGAGAGAGAGAGAGAGAGAGAGAGAGAGAGATGGATGAGATACTTTTTAGAGAGAAAGATGAGAAAAAAATAGTAGGAATATTTTTATTGAATGAAAGCACCAACCCTCTACCTTGGGAGGTAGAGGGTAATTATAGTTTTACATAATATGCCCTCTGTCGGGCTGTGGATCAAGCATACAGTGGGTAAAGACCCGTCCTTCCTCCACGGTGTTGCTCTAAACTAAATAACTAACTAAATAACTAGTAAATAACTGTCTACGAGCTAACTTATGCTAGATTATATTTGGGGTATGCTAGATTATATTTGGGGTGACCGACACTTCACAATGGAATTTCTAATTCTTAACAATCTCCCCCTAAGGGAGGTCACCCCATGTTTTACATTTCGAATCCTAGCATTCTATCTTTGTCTTTATGCTCGAGCTCGTAGACTTCAATTCTTCAATGTCCGCATTCTTTGTGCTTTAGCAGTGACTCTTCATAGTCCGATGATTTTGTACTTTCAGTGGAGGTCTTTGAACTAATCCACATCTTTGATGATCTTCGAGCTTTCTTTGAGATCACCAGCCATAGTAAATCTCTGGATCACCCTTTTTTGTGTTGCCTTCATGTGATGTTGTGACTTTAGACCGACATGCTCACACTTTCTGGATCATGACATCTTTTCATTAGAGTAGCAGAAGCTTTATTGGTTCATGATATTTGCAGTAGTGTAGCAGAAGCATAGTATAAAAATATCGAGCCGAGTTATGCGGATATGCACTAGTCATGATTTCTTCAATTAAGTGTGGATCTTTGTGAGCATGTGGCTTTGGATTGACTTTCAATTCGATCACCGCAACCGTCAAATGTACCGTAAACAATATTTAGCAATAAAACACACAAAAGTGTCTTTGATCACTTTCGTTGAATTGAGGTACTGTACCACGGTTCCCCATTGATCAAGACAAGTCACGCTGTGATCGGTATAATTCAAGAATCTCCTTGATAGGGTTTCGTAGTTGCTCTAGCCGTTCTCAAACCGGAGCGCCTCAAAGAAGACAACACGGAGTGAGTGAACCAATAATTGAGATTCATCGATTGATGAAAATTGATTTGAAAACAATCAGTATTGCTTGAATAAAGAGTTTTGCAATACGACGAAGGTTTTATGAGAAAGATCAATTTTCAATCAAAAATACCTTTCGTATTTGAAAGAGAATACACATTCGATGTGCTAGAGAAAAGAAGATTTGCACATCGAACGGTCTTTTCAAAAGTATTCGTCAATTCATTTCCTGGACCAAGGTTGATTCAAGAGTGAATCGCCCCATCGTTTCGTCCTGTTGTCACAAGCTTGATCTATTGAATAGATCTCACATGCCACCCACCAAGAGCTTGTTTGATGTTGCTCTAGAAGGATTTCCATCTTCATCGTGAATGTTTTACATATCACTCGGATGTTCTGGCAATACCACAAGGATAATGCGTAGGACTCTTAATATATTCTTACTTTCCACATTGTGTGAAACAACAAGTCTTCATCAATTTTGTGTCCTAATGAGATATTGTGGATGATCTCTTGGCTCTAGACTCAATAGTACACATTTGGTTCCTATGCCGGAGACTAGGGAGAGGGTCCCCTTCTTCAATATCAACAATCTCTAAGAGAAAGTCGATAGATAATGTAGGTTCCTCGTGAGAATGAAACAAGCCCTTTTAAGAGGAACTTGAGTAGCTTGGGAAGTTCGATGCGTGTGTCCTTTGGGTCCATGACTTCTTGTCTTCAATCTGGCGTTACCTTAGTAACCACCAAGAGTATATGTATTGAACCCGGTTTCTACCCTAAGGTTGAATGATTGGAGGCTATTTCTTTTCACCCTTTTCACATTCATTTCTTTTCATTCTTCAACCCCTTGGTGCTTACCGAGACTTCATTACTAGAACCTTGTTGAGTTTATTCCAGTTCTAGCTCTATCTCATCGGCACTCTTCCCATATTCTCATTTTATCCTATTTTCATCATACCTAAGGACTCTACACTATCTAGTGGATTGTCCTCGGTAGATCCCTCCGACTCTGGCGGGATCGTGGGAACGAATACCTAACCTAACCATCCTTATAACTCCATGCATAAAGTAAATTGGTCGGTCTTTTGGTATTGTTCTTTCCTTCTCAAAACCAATTGAAAAATTATTTGGAAAATCAATCAAGGTACTTGTAATATAAAATCAAAGCATTTTGTACCTTAATTGTTTTTGATCTTTTAGAAATGCTCCCCCTCAACATGTGCATATGATTTTGAAATTGTTTAGCACATGGAGGCAAGAGTTCTTTGAAATGATTTCTTGATCACAATTTCCTTAGAAAAAGTCATTTGAATTTCTTTGGTAAATTCTCCCCCTCAATATGTGCATAGGATATTTTAAATCATTTTATCACATAGAGGAAAAAGTTCTTTTGAAGTACATTCACGATCACAAAAGCGATTAAGAAACCATTTGCTCCCCCTCAATATATGCATCGATAAACGAAAGAGTTTAGCACATATTAGAGAGAACATGCACTTTGAATAAAAAAGATCATCATTTAGCAAATTTCATAATTAAATCACAAATTCTCCCCCGATCAAAAATATCAAACCCTTTGAGATTTTGGATCTCAAGTGATTTAATCAGGTTTAGAAAACATGGGAGAAAATGTGGCATGGTTTAAATACTCATCTTGTTTTTGGATAAATGCTCCTCCTCAATCATGTGCATCATATATTGAAATCGTTTGGCACATGGAGGCAGGAGTGCCTTTAAAGGACTAAAACAGATTTGAGATTTAAATCACGATCTCTCCCCCGATCAAAAATATCAAACCATTTGAGATTTGTGATCCCAATTGATTTAAATCTTTTAGAAAAATTTGGGGAAAGACGTGGCAAAATTTAATTTTGAAAAATGACTGATAAGGATCAATTTTAGACATTAAAGATTGTTAGTGTCAGGTATGATACTTTTAAGAGATCTTTAAGTAAAATAAAACAATTTGACAATCAAACAAGAACAGAAAAAATTTTATTTTGTAAGATCTTTGAGTTTTAAAGAAAATCATACCATGACATAACATTAAATCTTTAGATCACCACTTTTTTTTTGTACAAACGGACTTTAATGATGATATATTGTTTGAAAATACTTAATTTGAAATCACTCTCCCCATCAATCCATGACCATAGTCGTTGATTGAGTGACTTATGTTTAAAAATGAAGTCTGGTTGATTTCCAAAGTTTGAGTTCAATTTATTTTCAAAACAATATTTTTCCCATTTTCAAAACAATTTTAACAATTTTTTTGAAACATGGTATTATTCACTACTTGTCCTGCACAATGATACGTTAGGTGGTTCAGAAGCTTATGTTGTTGCTGTAGAGCTGGAAGAAAACCGTCTGCTGATGCAGTGAGACCTCTGACGTTGCATTTGTCATGCCAACTCTTCATAGAGGTCCAATTAAGCTATGTTTCTTCATTTGTCGACCCAATAAATAGTTGCCCTTTCCTTTCGGCATCCAATCATATTCTTTAGTGGGATCCGGATCGGGAACATTCTTATAAACCATCTTATCTGCATACGTTAGTCAACACAAACAAATATATGGTGGTCGACAACACCGAAACAGCAATCGACTAATAAAAGTCAATTCAACATATCAATCAGTTCATATAAGGCATGGGATTTATGTGTTCATCAAACTCTAATCATCTAATCCTAACAATCATATCCTAAGCACCTAGTCCTTCAACGTAGGTTAACATGTTTTACATTTAAGTATATAGGATAATTAGATAAGCTCATTAGATGATATAGATTTGAAAACATTCTCCCCCTCAATCAATGACTTATTTTTCTGAAAAGTTTAAAAGCGCTGAAGTCATTGATTGAGTTTTCATTTTTTTATGAAAGCTCTGAATCTGATTGATTTACAAGCAACTCATTTACCACCATTTTTGAAAACAACAAATACTTTTCTGAAGAATTTATAGAAGGAAAAACATTTGTGTCGGAATAGCAGTCCTTCGACATACTTTCCTCAATTTGTTTTAGGATAAGTGCACGAAATATTTGAAAATTGGTTAAGCGCATCACTTTCCTTTCATGAAGAACGTGTTGCTATCTGAAATAATAGCAAACCATAGTTTAAGCACGGGTTACAGTCTGAAGTAACTGCAAGCCATATTTTGAGACATGTTTTGAAAAGGAATATTTACACCTCCTGCTCGAACTTCATCTATGGTCCCGTGCCATTATTGAATGACATTTCTAAGACCGTAGATGTTATCGATACCAGAAGACATGTCTTTGAAAAACAATATATTTTTGTCTTTTTCAAATTTTCTGATTTTTATGGGTTTTTTGATGGTTTTATAATTTTCTATTTTTTTTTGTTGGTTTTATATTTTTGTATTTTGTTTTTTTGATAAATATTTACAACGATAGAGAAATAGTTTAAGAAGATGATGATACGAGTACCGAGGTAAGGAAATCATTTAGTACTTTGTAGAAGATAGAAGTCATCATCTCTTAAACTTTCACCACCAAAGCATTCGAGGCTCTTGAATCGTCGCAAGAACTTGAGCCTTCAAAAAATGAATCTTTGGCAGCTTCCCCCTAAACCGACAATCTTCGAAAAAAGACCATTTCCCCCGAGAAGAAGAAGTGAAGCAAACAGTCTAATTGTATGAAGCTCAAGAACCCGAAGAAGACGATAACAACAAAGTAACAAGTTAACACGGATCATTTCTGCGGTTATCAAACCCGAAATAAATGATTAAGCCCGATCACATGATCTTGTTGTGCGTCCTCGATGTACACATTACTCTTCAAGTCTGAGCAGTTGTCTATTCGGGAGAGCAATATATCAACATCTTCATTTCACCAAATGCATTCTAGTTATCTAACATATAACCAATCAGCCCATAATGTACACATGTACCCAACAAGAGTAGAGACAACGACATCACGAAGAATCGGTTGAATCATCGATCTTCTCTGCGGATGTCAACTCCGAATAACCGATTAAGCTCGATCATGTGAATATGTTGTGCGACCATGATGTATACATATCTATCCCCTGATGGTTGCGATCTCATCGGAATCATCATTACATTGTGTACATGAAGCACTAACCGGAAGCACTTTATCATAAATTATATAGAAGATGTCGATCAGCAATATCATCTCACGTTCCAAATATTCTTCTCATATTTCTTCCTACTAAAGGCTGATTTAACACATACCAAAAGTATCCAGAGACCACTTCCCCCCAAATAATTAGAATAATACATCCTTCCCCCAAATAGTTAGAATAATATATCCTTCCCCCAAATAGTTGGAATAATATATCCTTCCCCCAAATAGTTGGAATATCACACCAAAGGCCACGAGTTAAACACTGAGTTTCTCTACAGTTATGACATTTGTCTTTCCGGGATTACTTCAATAGAGAAGAAGTATTAAGTTCATCACGTGTACTGTTGTGTGTTTAGATGATATGTCTCCTTCCCCTTGTTTGGTTTTGATACCTCGTAATCAAGAACACATTGTACATACCCAAAATTCTTGAAATAGATAAGAACAAAATTAGCTCAAATGAATCATGTGAGAATCAATCGCCATGAAACTCTCTCGACTATCTTTATCAACCCATATGTAGACAATTTGAAGTGACCATTGTTGAAGAAAACCAGATATACCAAACTTGAACCTGAATTCGAATTCACCACATTTGTATCTTAAGCTTGCACTTAATGATGGAAGAACGGTGTTGAGAATTTATGCTTCACGCAAATCTCTAAGTACTCACTACTCAAACAAAGTATGAGACATTAACACCTCTTGCGATTATCCACACCGTCATAGCGTGTGACACTGAGTAAAACAACGTAACTCTTAAAAGTGATAGTTAACCAGGTCTTCAACCGTCCACCCCGACAGCTAGTAACTAGATAAACCAAGTCTTCAACTCAAATTCTTAAGCCCGAGCAAATTATCAAATAAGAACACGCCTTTGTGAAAGTCAAATTCAATCTCAAATAAGTGATAAATGATTATCTCCGAATTAATCAACTTGTGTCAAATGTCCAACACGTGAATAAACATACAATCGGGTGTATATTGACTCACTGAATAAATTGGAAAAAATGATTCCTCAACATCAATGCATTATTCCTAGAGGTATACATGTAGAGATTGATCTGTAAGATTCACTAATAATGTTTTCGAGCGGATGAGGTAGTCATTTTCCTTAATGTTCATGTGGTTGATTTATAGCGTGCACATTGAGAGGAACAATAATCCGTGAAGATTTGGCAAAGGAATACCAAAGAGCGGATCATTATTCATGAACAATAATCCGTGAAGATTTGGTAAAGGAATACCAAAGAGCGGATCATTATTCATGAGTGCAACTGCAAAATTATGATAGTCATTATCAACGCCTTGAGGAATAACTGGAGATTGGGCTTCTTGAGTAGTATGAGTTGTACTTCTTAGATGATAAACATTGGCTAGCAGCTGGAAATACTCATCAAACATATCTTGAAACAATGAATCCCAATCAATAAATCCCATTTATCCTTATGATAGCATCAAATAGTCCTGAGTTTCTAAGCGTTAATTTCCCCTTTTATCATCACATTTTGAATATATTATTAGTGAAAACATCCTTATTCCTTGTTATTTCATTTCAGGACGCATTCGAAGTAAGGAAACTGCAATTGGACGTTTTCAGGAACTATTGATTCAACTTTCTCTTAATTACGGCGTAACCAAGTGATGAAGTTACGACGCAACTAGAGATTTCGAAGACTACGGCGTATCCCTCAGCTTAGGTTACGTCGTAACTACCGATTACTTAGACTACGGCGTAGCTATCAACTTAGGCTACACCGTAACCAAGATTTACACTGGATTATAGCAGCTACGGCGTAACACCAAACAAAGTTACGCCGTAGCCAATGGATAAGCACTGAAGATTGAAGGAAGTTACGCGTAACTACCTAATAAGGTTACGCCGTAACTATTTTGAAGCCTATAAATAGTCGATGATTTCATCAGTATTTGATATCTCTCCTTTCCCAAACCTTCTAGGGTTTGGGGAGATCAAAACACAGAAGAAGAAGCATGGTTTAGGAGCATGAATAACGAAGTCCTGGTCTACGATTTCCCTTGTATTCGAGTTTGGATTCTTTTTATATTTTTCTGGATCTTATATTATGAATTCATGTTATTAATTAAAGTTTGCATTTATGTTACTGTTATTCTCTATAATTCTTTATAGACATTTGCTAGTCTTTTCATAGATCGCTAGCCTTGGTAGTATTGTAAGCTTGGTAGTATCTAAAGGGCTGGGAGATATGACCAACTGACCCCAGTCTGATAGATAGCGAAGTATGGAAGGAATTGGCCATAGTACGACCACTCTTCGTGTGCGAATTGACCAAATGATCACTTATCAAGTGGAGGTATTTAAGAGGTTAGGAGGAATCTAAGTTCCTAACGGTCGGGTTCCCACCGTCTAGATCTAGTAGATTTGGTGCTTAATGACTGCTATTAGGTTGCCGAATGATCCCGGGTGACCTGCTCATCTTGGTGAGGAATCTAAGAACCATAGGCCATGACGAACCGACCAAAGGAGTCTGGTGATAATTAACCACTACATTGAATCTTGGTATCGAGAAGCAATTCATATTTGTAGTCTCTATTAAGCTTCGTTTATCTATCTCTTTTACCTAAATTTCTGGTGTCTGTGTGAGTAGAATATTAGCATATCTACGGATTACATCAACCATTGTCCACCAATATATTATCAATATTTTATCTAATCATCTTAGTTCTTTCAAGGTCACAGCTCTCTTGGGACGATACTCGGATTTACCTAAGGCTTTACTACATCTGATCGAGTACTCTGGCCGTTAGTATGTGTTTATCCTAAGTTATCCTAAGTTTTATAAATATTAAAAGCATGATGAAATAGCACATCAGCTTAGTAAGTGAAACATTAGGCGTTGGAGGAGAGTCGTATGACCATTATTCAAACATCCATCAACATGTAGTATATTCACTCTTCTCCCCCTCAAAAATTTTATTCGAAGTTGCCATTTTTGATTTAATCAAGTGAATACGAATATGATAAATGGTAAGTAGATTCCTTGATGATTGACATTTAGTTTCTTCACTCTTCTCCCCCTCAAAAATTGCAAATGAAGTTTGCCATTTTTGATTGAGCAAGTGAATAAGAATATACACTAATGAACGTAGATCCACTTGATGACTGAATGAGCATGGGAGAAACATGAAGCTTTTTGATGAAGAATGCCGATGAGAATGGTCATAAACATGAAGATTTCTCTTCTTCTGAAGATAAAGCGCACTGAAGCGTACACCTTTCTTTTCTTTGAGAGACGGGGCCTGAAGTGTTATCTGCAGACGCCATAATGATGAAGTACGAGGCCTGAACTGATGTGAACAAACGTCATAAGAAGATTTCTCTTCTTCATAAGATAACGTGCACTGAAACGTACACATTTCTTTTCTTTAGAGTATGAGGCTTGAACTGTTGTGTTCAAACGTCATAGCAGATTGAATATCAAGGTTGAGTTACTTGAACCCGTGAGTTATAAGAAATCAATCCATTTGTTATCCATACTTTAAGCCAGTCCATGTAGTGAAGGATCGAAGTATCTGCAACTAAGTAGGGAATACATGCACTAACATTACAAGCTTGATTGCATATATATTTGTTAGTGACATTAGTATCCAAACCCTTTGGGGTTTCACGGTCAACCTTGATTTTGCCATCGGTAAACAGCTTTCCGTTAGGTATCCACCTAAGTCCAACATCCTTAAACATTCTACCAGACGGTATCCACTTATGGCAAGGTCTAGGATTGTTGATATTCTTATGCACAATGGAAGACTTATTGGTATTCCTAGACTCCAAAGATTTAGAAGTTGGGATCCATCTAGGTGGAAGTTTAGGTTTGTTTTGCTTCATGACATATTGAACCCTAGCCATGCTAGTAGTCTTAGTGGATTGTACCTTAGCATGTGAGTTAGGAAAATCTTTCTTATTCGAAAAAGACTCAGAATTTCTAATTTCATTTTCTAAATGCAGCATTCTTCTTCATATAACTACTCTTAGATGCAAGCCAACCCCTAGTCTTTTGAATGTTTCTAGGTAATGGTTTACTACTACTAGCAGTGCCTTGAAATCTCGTGAAATTCATCACCCTAGGTATTGCACCTAAAATTCGCCTTTTCGAACTGCATGCCTTTTCCTAGCTTCTTCTAGATAATAGTTCTTCCACAAGTCATTCATATCATATGAATTCTGGGTTTTAATGCTTGGTTTTGACATTGTTTTCTAACTAATCCTAGAGGTGCTAGGAGTAGAAGTGGCTATTTGTTGAGGGTTAACGGAGCTAGAAGCCTTATTCTTAGGTAACTCAGGTGAAGTGACTGGTTTTGACAAAACTTGTTTCTCATCAACTTGGGAGGCAAACCGTGTTTTTGAAAATTTTGGACTTTCGAATATAAACGCAGTAGGCTGACTAACAACGGACCGGTTTCTAATTGGATGAGAAACTGGCTACCCCAAGGTTGACGGTTTTGTAAACTTAGTGTTCACACTGTTCCCTTTGGTTTTTCTAAGCTCATTCTTTAAGGCAACAATAGCGAAACGCTTTTCCTGAAGTTGAGCTTTGAGATCATCAATTTTTGCTATCAAAGAGTTTGTTTGCTCTATTGACATAGTTCTAGCATCTTTGACAGAGTCACTTAGTTCTATGTAATGCTTTCTCAAAGACTCATTTTCCTTTAGTAATTTGGCCACACAAACCGCTAATTCATCATTTCTCATTTGAATATCATCAATAGTATTAACATCAGAATTACTTGTAACCAAATTACTTTTCACATGCATATTAGATATATGTTTCTTCAAATTGTTGATAGTTGACTTTGTCTTGAAGTCGAGCTTTCAAGGTGTTAATTTCAAAAGTTCACGAATTCGTGAAGTTCGATTTTTACATGGTTTGTTGTTGAAAACTTTCTTCTTTATTCGTATCGCAATTTCAAGTGAAATGCAATGTTTTCAAGATTTGAGAATTTTTGAAAGTTCATCAAAAGCCTTTTATCAACCATATCTTTGTTTTGAAACACTTAATCTCGGACTCACCTCGCCATGTAACATTTATCAAAGTCATGTTCAAGATCATGATCGCTTGTTTAAGTACTTTAGCGGATGCACTATGTTAAACAGCTAAGGGTACCTCATTACATGTCACCTGCTTAATTTTCGGTCCGA
The DNA here is from genome assembly GCA_022545495.1 of Chrysanthemum lavandulifolium. NCBI lineage: Eukaryota > Viridiplantae > Streptophyta > Magnoliopsida > Asterales > Asteraceae > Chrysanthemum > Chrysanthemum lavandulifolium. Next base: position 215,997,286 of record CM040245.1, read on the forward strand.
TATCTCGCATCCACATCATGTGTAACAAGAGTCACCGACTCATCGGTCGTGTCAAGCTTATCTATCTCGAGCCTCAGATTCAAGTGTCAATCGATCCATCATCCGGTGCTTTACCCGACTCAACACTACAATCTTTTGATTGTGCCCGACATACATTCCCCTTCTCGACATCGCATCTACTGTTGTGTGTTAGAGTAATCGAACATCTAGTTACATCATTATTTGTTGTCTTTGACATTCTCGCATTCAACAACACCCGATTCTTCAATTGATACATTACCCAACTCATCACAACTTTCTGTCAACCGCACCAGACTCTCATCAATTTTTTCTTCATTCTGAGTAACTTCCTCAATATACTTATCCACATTATCCATGAGATGGATAAGTGTCTCTATGAACACGCTAATTTCCATTCCAAAGTGTCTCTTGAAAGACATTTCACCATGTCTTGATCATAATCGATGTAAATTCCCACCGATGAATGATCGAAATTGTTTGTGGATCACCAAGTGCGACTCTAGAAATATCTTCTTGAACCTTTTCTTTGACAAGTTGTTGTTCCAATTGTTCTAAGTTCAATAATAATGTTCCCGTTAATGTGGATAAATCTTGACGGAAAAGAGCATTGCACGTTCGTTCCATACCAAAAGGTAGAAGTAACATGAGGTGTCAGTGAAGTTGTTGATAGGGTATAATGCAACATTCCTTTTGCATGGCATTCTGTAGCATTAGCATGTGCAATTCATTCTCATTGTACTCAGAACATGAAGATCTCACATCCTCATTGATTAATTCAAACATCTTTAATCGTTCAGTGTAGCATTCATTATCATTGTTGTCCACAGCATCATACAATTTAAGCACATTTGAAATTACTGTGTCAGTAGTGTAAGACATGATGTTGTAGTATACACGGGATTTTACAAGTCTATGATTTAAACCGAGAAATAGAATCTTTCGCGGGATTTTACTAAAATCAAGACGAAACCGTGGGACAAGATAAATTAAGAAGGATTGTGTGAAATGAATTTACGGGTCTTGTAGACGATAAAGAAGTAATTTTTGTTATCGAATCGAGTTATCCAAGAACTAGCACGATAGTTATATCCAATGAACCCGAAAAATTCAATCCCAAAAGAATACTCAGTCTCGGATTATCGAAGCTTAATCACAACCGTGGTCTCAAGCACTGAAATTCAAACCTTAACAAAATATGCTTCTCTTAATGTAATACATTGCTCAAGTCTGAAAGTAATATCCCAACCCAAAAATTCGAGTAAGCCCAACTGCCCAAGCTTTTGATCACTCACAAAAGCCCAATCCAAAATCGGCCTTAACCCTAATTTTTCGTATATAAAAGACACTTAGGGCCCGTTTGGTTTGTAGATGGGTTTAGGATTAGGATTTGGATTTGAATTTAAATTTGGATTTGGATTTGGATTTGGATTTAATGAGTGGAGAGAGAAAAAAAATTATATGCTTTAAAAATTAATTATTTTTAGGTAAAATGCAGTTTTTGAAATACAAAAAGTAAAGATAAGACATAATTCACTTTAGCATGTGGCTGAGAATTTTTAAAATTAAAAAATATGTGTAAATATTGAAAACCCAATAAGTGGGGGAAATGAGAATTTGGGGATCAACCCTCACGTCACATCAATTTAAGCAAACCAAACAACTGAATTCATATACCTTTCAGTCTAAACCTAGTGAACCCCACGAACCAAACTGGCCCTTAACTACTTTTTCCCTAGTCTTAAAAACCCTAATCCTATTTCACCTAAAAGAAAACGCAATCAATCTTTTCTGCTATCAAAACTTATTTGAGTTCTCACCTTTTTATATCAAACCAACCGCATCAATCAACAAATCTGAACACAAAAAAATCGACCCTTTGTATTTCTTGAATCAAACGAACAACAATATGTTCTCAGGTAGGTTTTTGATTGATTTTCGATTATGTTTTAGTTCAAACCGAATGAAAGAAGAAACCTTAATAATATTGTTATTGTTTCTATCTTTATAACTTTCGAAAATTAAGATGAAGTGATGCTTCAATACAAGATCGATGATGACTAATCTTTTTGGCTCAGATGTAACACGAATCAATTATATTGCAAAAAGATTAGTTGAGATCTTATGATTATTTTTCTTGTTAGTTGATTTACCGAAAGTAATGAAAGATGAAACGTTTTCGTTTTGATTTGTTGGTTTTGATTGTAGATTGAATATGGGTCTGATGTGAGAACTATTTTAAGGTCTCGTTTTTTCTTTTTATGTTCGGATAGTGAAAGAATTGAAGGCTTCGAAGTGGATCAATGATGGATATTGTGTGAATAATCTTATAAAGATTTGTTTTAATCCTTTTAAAGCACAAATCTGAGATCCGGTCACTTACTTTTTTTTTTTTTTTGAAACACTAGTTGTTTTGATGAAACACAAGTCGCTTTTCAAAAAAAACGCACAAGTCGCTTTGCAAAAAAAAACACAAGTCGCTTTTTTTTTTTTGTAACTAAGTTTTCCGGTAATGTTTTCCGACCAGCGTTTTAAGACTACAAGAGCCAAAGAAGATAAGCACAATGCCTTTTTGGACAAAAAAGAATATTTTAGATTGGGGGACAGTTTGGACAGAAAATATGCTAAAAGACTAAACTTGTAAAAACGAGGTTTATGCTAAAAGACTAAACTTAGACAGGAATAAGCATATAATAAGCAGAAACGAGATTAAAGAGTGCCAAAACAAAAAATTTATAGATGAGATTTACGACAGTTAAGACACGATTTTTAAACAAAACAAACACGGTATCCATGATCAAATCATGGCTCTTGATACCATTTGTAACCTTTTAGTTATTGTTTTAATCAAAGAACATGTATGAGGTTTGAATCAAATAAGAAGATTTTAGAGAGAGATGGGTGACATACTTTCTAGAGAGAGAAAGATGAGAGAAAAATAGTAGGAAGATTTTTATTGAAATGAAAGCACCAACCCTCTACCTTGGGAGGTAGAGGTATTTATAGTTTTACATAATACCCTCCGTCAGTCGTGGATCGTGCATACAATGGGTAAAGACCCGTCCTTCCTCCACGGTGTTGCTCTAAACTAAATAACTAACTAAATAACTAGTAAATAACGTAATGTCTACGAGCTAACTTATGCTAGATTATATTTGGGGTGACCGACACTTCACAATGGAATTTCTAATTCCTAACAATACTTAGTATGTATTGTATTGGGTAATATAATGGGTAGAAAACTAAGTATTAGACCCATTGACTAAATACATTGAATGTAGTTGGGTAAAACCAAAAGTTCATGACCCATACCTATGGAGCATGATCCATATGACCCATTGCATGACATCATGCATGAAGTCATAATGGGTATTATCCATAACCCATGGAGCTAACTCATGACCCATTGACTACATGCATTGCATCTTCTAGATACATTGTATCTATTTGGATACCCATGGTTCAAAGTCTATAACCCATGATCCATGATCCATGACCCACAACTCATTTAGGGGTAGCGTCCTACGGATCCCTAGGAATACACTAGCCGGATCCCTCAAGCAAGGGATCCGTGGAATCCGTGGGACAGTACTGAAATTTTGTCTATAAATAGTGAGCTATTTCTTCATTGTAAGTTGCCACTTCTTCACATACTTTCTCCTAGTATTGTAAACTCACTAACCTCAGATCCAAAGGATCTTTCTATGTAGTTTTATGTTTTTGTTTGTGTGATCTTCTAGGTTCCTCTTAAAGGCAAGATCACCACCTCTTGAAGTCGAGCAAGCTCAAGTCCATGAGTTGCCAAGCTTCGTCATCATCAAGACTACTAAAGTTCTCGTGTTGATAAGTTCTTTCCTCTCTAGAAGTGTTGTGTCTAAGGAATTAATGAAGGATGCCAAAAGGGTCAAGTCGAAGGCATTAGTGAAAGGTGTCGAAGGTCCGTGTCTAAGGCATTAGTGAAGGTGCCAAAGGTCCATGATGAAGGCATTAGTGAAAGGTGTTGAAAGATCATATCTAAGGCATTATTGAAGGATGCCAAAAGGGTCAAGTTGAAGGCATTAGTGAAAGGTGTCGAAGGTCCGTGTCTAAGGAATTAGTGAAAGGTGCCAAAGGTCCATGATGAAGGCATTAGTCAAAGGTGCTGAAAGATCATGTCAAGGGCATTAGTGAAAGATGCCAAGGGTGTGCAATCGATATGATGAATCGATTTACAAATATAGATAAGTTATGTCCAAGGATATTGATATCATTGATGATTTTGTAATAAGGAGTGCGTCTCTTTTAGGATAGGTGTTGTGTAGTGTTGGGTAGTTGTTCCTCCTTAGTAATGGAACTCGGTATCTAGCCTTGTACCGGATAAAGTGTAGGCGACGTTGTGATAGTTTTGGTTCTACCTCGTGGAAGAACCCGGTGTCTAGCCTTGTACCGGATAAAGAGTAGGCGACGTTGTGAAGGCTTCTCCGCTACAAGGACCTTGTGTTGTGTAGTGATAACGAACTCTCGAGTAGGTGATTCGGGGAGTGGAGTAGGGCAAGGAAGGTGTCCTTGTAGCCGAACCACTATAAATACTCGTGTCGTGGTTTTGTGCTTCTTACTCTTTATCTTTGCATTACTTACTTACGTACTCATCTATCAACATCCAATATACACATTCAATAGATTGACATAATTTGATCTAAATATTATAAAACGAAGTTTTAATCAGTATAACTATTCAACCCCTTCTAGTTTTCCACAAGCTCTTATAATGAAATTTGTTACATGTTAAGTTGCTTTGGAACCATAGGGATGGATTGTTGTTTTAGGCCTTCTATTTTGTGTTTTTAAATCAAAACCAACGCATTCACAATTTCAAAACAAAGTTTTTAAAACTAGGGCTACTTTTACGAAAGATTTTATGGAATTAATGGCCACATCTCCTTATATTGTGAATGCACCATCTGTGTGAAAACAGTAAGAACCCCCAATCAACAGTGTCATATGCTTTTGCTATGTTTATTTTCAATGAGCATCTCTTAGGACCATTCTTCCTGTTATATCCCCTTAAAAGTTCATGTGTAATCAACAAATATCTTGTATGGTCTTGCAAGGGATAAAGGCACTTTCGTTCAAGTTTACCAATTTATACAGCCCTTTTTTATACTGTTTGTCAAGATCTTACTAATGCACTTTTAGATAACATTGCAACATGCTATAGGTCTGAACTCAGAGACTTTGGAAGGTTGTTGAACTTTTGGTACAAGAGTGATTGTTGTAGCATTGATCTCCTAGCAGTTTGCCATAAGAGAAAAATTCCTTTATGGCATCACAAACATCTTTCCTTGTGAACTCCCATGACTTCTTAAAGAACAAAAATGAAAAACCATCAGGCCCTGGTGCTTTATTGTCCATAATATCAAACATAGTCTCCTTAATTTCTTTTTTACTTACTCCCTTTATCATTTCTAAAACTTCATTCTCATCATCATCTATTTCCCTTACATTCCCTGTTTTACCAAGAAAATCTAAAAGTGTTCTACAAACTTTTCTGCAACTTTTCCTCCTTCATATATGTTCCCCTGATCATCACAAATACTCATAACTCTATATTGGTATTCTTCTTCCTTTGACCACTTCATGGAAATAGTTGTTGTTTTTATCTCCTTTGCTCAACTATTCTACTTTAGCATTTTTGAAATAGCAATTTTTCCTCATCCTCAACTGCTTCCATATATTCCTCCAAAACGTTTGCTTCTTTAACTTTTATAACATGATCATGAGGATACTTGTCAACCTCTTGCTAAGAATTTTTCAAATCCTCTCTCAGCTCGCTCACTTTAACAAACAGATTACCTTTTTTCCAAATCAACTTATTCATGTGTGACTTCATATTCTTTAGTTTCTTAGTAATTTTGAACATGGAAAAACCTTCAACCTATATATTCCATTCTTTGTTTACAATTTCCAAAAATTCAATTTTATCAGCCACATAATTTGAAAACCTAAAAGGTTTAATCTTCATTTCGGTTGCTTGGAATATTTAAAACTGATGCACTATGATTAGAGGTTACATAAGGCATAAAATTGACAAAAGCTTGAGGATATTTACTCACAAAACCTTCATTAGCCATGCCTCTATCAAGCTTCTTCATTATGTTATTCAAAGGATTCTTGGGAGACTTAATCCATGTGAAGAACAAACATGTGCATCAAATGTCCTTTACTTCAATAGAATTGACACAATCTTTGAATTCCTGCATATCATTAGTTAATGAAGAACCACCAGCTGAATGCTCTTGAATATTCATTGTAACATTAAAGTCACTAATAAGCACCCATAGAGCATCAGCCACAATTCTCCTAGAAATATCTAGTTCCTTCCGAAAAGCTTTCTTTTCAACACCAGAATTTTTTGCATACACAAAGCGACAATACAATTTGAAATTTGTACTAATAGCTTCAATGATGCACAACATGGATTGGTTAGACATATGCACAACCATGACATTCACCATATTCATGTCCCATCCCACTAAAATTCCGCATCCTTGTTGATTACGAATACTGTTTGAAATCCAATCCCAACCACCAAAAAGCTTTCCTACTAATATCTGTCAGCTTATTAGCTTTCACATGAGTTTCCAGGATACCACATGCTTGTAATCTTTCTTCTCAAATCAGTTGCAATACGCCATCTTGTTTTTTATTCTGATTCATACTCCTAATGTTCCAACTAGCTATTTTTAAATCAATATTAATGCATTTAAAATAAATAAATAGTATTGTCAATTTAGAACAATATCATCCTTACCTAACACCTCATTTGCGGTACACATTTCTGCAATACCATTCCTGACTTCCATAACATATTCCTCTCCTTCTATCCTCCTCCCATTTTTCCTTGAAATACCTTATCATATCTTGAAACCAATTCTTTGTCTCATTTATGCTAGTTGTATTTATTTTCATATGTTGATCAACAATAATTATGTCCTTCAACAATTTAGTTTAGTGTTTTTCCCCATATCATTATGGTCTAATACAACATATTTATTAGCTGTGATTTTGATTGCCTCAACTTGCTCCTTTCTAATAGTCCATTTCTTCTTATTATTATTCACAGCAGGATACTATCTTGTTGTCTTATTGTTTACTACATTTATAGTATTGTTCTGCATCTTCCCATCTCTGCTCCTCCCAACGACATCTCTAAATCCATCATTGTCAGCTTTAGTTGCATTGCTTTGCTTTGTTTGTTTCTTACATTCCATAATCTCCTCCTCTGTTCTAGGTCTCTTTTCACATAAAGCCACAGAATGCCCAAAAACTTTGCAATGACTACATGATTCTAGCTTCTACTGGTATTCCACAAGCACATTTTTCTTTCCCTTTGTCATTTTTTACTATCCCTATAGTGAACGTCAATGACATTTTTAAACCCTTTCTCCACATCAAATTCAACTAGCACTCTAGCAAATTCATATTTCCCAACACCCTCATGACACATTTGTATTTTAGCCTAAATAAGTATTTATTTTTTACACTTTCTTCAAACCATCTAAAGTGTCCCATTTTTGAACAAACAGGGGTTTGCTATTTACAATCCATGGTCCTTGTTCCAACACCTTATCCATCCTTTCTTCATTTCTAAATTTGAAATAACAATGGCCATTAGCAGTAACATCAACATCAACATCAACAAGTCCAAATTTACCCTACATTCTTCTAGTATGATACCTCAATTCATTTGAAGACATTTTATAACCAACAAGTTGTCCACAAACAGTTAGTTTCCATTTTTCACTACTCTTATCAGCTAATTCATCATCAAACACAACAATTTCACTACAATCATCACCTAATTCAGTTTGCTTAAATCCCAAACTAGTGTCAAACTTCTTATCATTATTTTGAACAACAGATGCATATGTTTTCACAGTATTCACAGAAGTATGCTCCACTACACTATTATTAACACTTGTATTACTATCAACAATCAACTCAGGGTGTGCTTGGTTCAAACTCGAGAAAGGGAAAGGGAAAGATAATGATAATAGTGGGTAAAGGGAGAAAAAAGAATTCCCCCAATTTATTAGGTAATGATCCATTACCCACTATTGGGTAATGATCTATTACCCACTATTCGGTAATGGGTCATTCAATTATATAGCACCAAGCATTATTTTTTATTACGTTTACCATTACCCATCCTAAAAACATCCTACCAAGCACCCCCTCATTAACATTCATATAACTAGTATTCACAATATCACTTACATTGGGTGTATTTTGTTCATCACAATCCGTATCCGTATCACCAATCAAACTTTCTACTTTCTCTTTCTCACCTTTGTCAATATCCTAATTTCAACATTTATGTTCTCTTTCTCAACCCTATTTTCCTTCACAATATCATTCAATCCACCCATATTATTCTTCTGCTTCACATTGCTTATACATGCCCATTAAACCTTATCAAAATCTTCACTTACTTTTCGATCGCACCATTCAACCAGTAGAATGATATAGTACCAATTTTGAATTAGGGTTTGCAAAATTGCAAATAAAACAAAATTGAAACGGATAGAACTATGTAATCTAACATACTTAATCAAAATTACGGTTTAAAATTGAAAATTATATAGGAAGTGAAGTAGTATTGAAGCTTTTTTTTGTATTTTCATGGTGGATTTAGATGGAAAATCAATTAGATGAGAGAGAAACGGGAGCCCACATGCAACGAAGACTTTTAGTTGCTGATGTTGGCAACTTTTTCTTTGATTTACACGAAGGTATAATCTACTAAAGTATGAAGCTAAACATGTATGTATATTTTTTTAGAAAGGCAACAATATCATTAAAAACCCCAAACAAGAAACAAAATACAAGCTAAAGGCATCCCACCTCAAATAATCAAGATAATTAAAAGAGGATGGGACCCAAAGAAAAATAAACCATTATCTAAGATTTGTCTCTAAACATTCATTGTATCTGAATAATATCATACGTGATACTAGAAGATATTGAATTCATGGTACCAACTTACACTTGATATTAAACATAGTACCAACACTAGAAACTTACACAAATAACTTGTCATATCACAACGTGATAACCCAGACCCACAAGAGAAGGAAAAACTCCCATTTACCTTACTTAATTCAATTTCAACCAATGATAACCTATTTCATGCCACAAATAAAATGCTTCTGTGAACCTGAACTAAGAGACAATCTTGCAGATGGAATGATAGCCACTTAAAAATAATTGGCGTACATCATAGAAAAACTTGCAGCTGAAACTCTATCCCAATCTGAATAGTGCTTATTGAAAACGACTATTTGTGCGGTCCCGTAACCATTGTTGACAATATATCTCTTCATATTTATTTGATCTTCGCGTAATCCACTCGTAGCTTTTTAATTGAATTTTTTGAACAATTTTGTTAGTACTTGAAACCTTGCTACCGAACACACGAGCATTTCTTTCTATCCATATGAAGTACCCGGTGCTCCAAATAACCGTTTGCCATACACGATAATAATACATAGGGACATTAACGTTTCCATTTGATGAGAAGAATTCAACAAGAGAGAAAGCATTAACGACCCCCACCTTCCACCAATTAAAAATCTTCTCTCAAATGACCATGGCTAGATCACAAATGATCAAGCAATAAGTATACGTTTCCATGATATTCTTACAACTTGGACAAAGAACTGAGTCCAAGTCAACACCTCTTCTATCAAGTTCCGCACGGACCGGTAGTCGTCCACTTAACGCCCTCCACATGAATATGTTTACTTTCTTAGGCACCAACTTGTTCCAAAGAGTTTCATGACCTTCAATATCTGACACTACAATCTTTTCCTCAATCAATCTTGACAACTCTCTAACGGTGAATTCACCATCTTCTCTAACCGTCCACTTCCACCGATCACTACAATTACTATTCAAAACAACATGTTGCAAAGCATTAAGTAGATACTCGAACTCCCTACTAACCCTTCCTCTAGTACTGTTAGGTCACTATGTTTGTAACACAAGCCTCAATATGAAAGAAAGAAAGATAAGGTGATAGGATGAACAAACACACACACACATGTTTGATATGTGAGAAGAGTTATGCCTAAAGTAATGTGTGAATTGAACAACCAACCCTCAAGTGAGGGTTTACAAGGATTATTTATGGGGCAAGGAGCTAGGGCAACACTACTAGCATCCTTTCCTTCTTATGGGCTTGGGCCAAGGCTCATGGGCCTTCTACACAAGCCTTAGCTTAATAACAAATATAAAGGCCTAATTAAGCTAACTATTACATATTAATCACTAACACTTGTAATATAGTTTAGGAGTGATTCCAACAATCTCCCCCTAAGTGTTGGTGATGAATGATAGAGTGATAAACGTTGTAGGTGCTGATGTAATAGTAGCTTTGACGTCTTCTGACATTCTTCTTTCTTGTGAGAAGAAGTGCCTTGATTCGAACAATCTCCCAAAGGTAGAGAAATTATTTCCTTTGAAGTATTCTATTTTCACGCCATCATTTTCTTTGTTCTTGATCTATGTTCTTTGTGATGGAAGTGATAGTATGTTGTGGTTGTTCGCATCAGTCCGCTTCGCTGCTCCAAGTGTTCCATCGCTCTTTCTCCAACACGCCATACGCTCTTTAACGTTGGATTTCAAGATCGATGTAGTTCTCTTTAGTCTTTAAACTTTGTAGATTCTTTGACTTTGATGAAAAATCATTTTGACTTTGTGTTGCCTTTTGAGAGAACTTCAATTAGTGATGTTGTAGGTATAAACATGTGGAGAATCGCACGATCTTTTCCACCCGCAAGCATCCATAAGAAGAAAACATAAACCTAGGTTAGAAATAATCCGGTACACAAGTTTGAACTTCGAGAGTCTTAATAAAGATAGTGTGAAACACAACTCTAATTTCGTAAAGGTCGTTCTCGAACCGAGTCCCACAAGTGAGATAACGCGATGTACCAAAGTACACCCACAGCTCGGATGAGTCGAGGTACATCAAGTATCACCCCACAATCGAGACCGCTTGAGGCACACAAGCGTAATCCACGGGAGTTACCGGAGTGACCGCTCGTCGGTCGTTTGATGTTGACCGGCAGAGTTTCCATTCAATCACTAAGGATCACATGTGAACCTCTCATAAATGTTCTCGACAGATTGCTAAGATCTGTGAAGGACACGATAATATATCACTTGTGTTCTTATTGTTGAACGACAAGCGATGAATTGTCAAGTGTACCTAAGAGATCTTTTGATGAATTGTCAAGTGTACCTAAGGACACGATAATATATCACTTTGGTTTTCCTGAGGGGAGACTAGGGAGAGGGTCTTCTTCTTCAATACCAGCAATCTCTAAGAGAAAGCCGATAGTTTACGTAGGGTTCCCTGTGAGAATGAAACAAGCTTCTTTTGAGAGAAACTTGAGTGGCTAAGAAGGTTTAGTGCATGCGTCACCGGGTCCATGACGACTTTGATCTTCAATACCGGTGTCATCAAGTGACAACCAAGAGTATATGAATTGAACCCGGTGTATGCCCTAAGTTGAATAACTGAGGGCTATTTCTTTTCACCCTTTTATTTACTTTTCTTTTAGTTCTTCAACTCCTTCTTCTCCGATTCTCATTTTCTCCTTTTATAACCATACTTAAGGAGTTCTAGATTCTAACTATTGGTGGAGTCCTTGGTAGATCCTCCGCTCTGGCGGATCATAGGACGGTTATTCCTAACCTTAATCACCTTATAACTCCATGACTAACCTATGTTGCCATAAAACCATTTTTATGAAAAATCTCTCAATGTGGTTATGAGTAAAACATTTAATACCACTATTGAGAGTTTGAGACTTTGCATAAATACTCCCCCTCCACACGTGCTTAATTATTTTTACGTAAATGCACGGTGAGAGAAGAGCGCACTTTTGAATTGATCGACTCAAGATAGACAATCTCTCCATGAGACACGGTTACGCTGCATAGTTAAAGAGTTACATTGTCGAATTTAGGTGACAACTAGTTCTAATAACTACCTTGAAGGTGTGGACAAACCTCTAAAGGTTGTCAAACCCACAAAGTTCATGTCTATCAAGAGCTTCTCGAATAGGTACAATTTACTTGGATAAGTCTTGGAAGACAAATCTTTTCAATGTATGACTGTTCGGATCCCATTAATTCATGGGTTGAAGTCTTTTCACACGAGGATTCAAATAGCACCACAACATATTTCTTATCACATAATTTTTCTCCCCCTCAAAAATGGCATATAAATGTTATTTTTGACAAATTTTGATATCGAATATGTCCATTTTGAGTTTTGTGGGAAGATTATCATGAAGAACAATTTTGTGAACAAAGTTTTAATCAAATACTCCCCCTCAACAAGTGATATAAACTTTTGAGGTTTTGAAAATCGAAGGAAGTAATTGTTCTTTGAGCAAAACTTTGAAAGTGAAATTTTGATAAGTTTTACTCAAAAGTAAGAAGCTTTCGCTCCTTTTATAAGATTGTGGCATTGAAGCGCACCACTGTGGTCCTTTCATGACATGTACGGGTTGTACATCGTTATGCAGCACAAGCCATAGTCATTAAATAATCACACATCCAAATTAATATTGAAAATGAAACACTCAAGCGGGTACCAGAGATTCTGTAGTCCAAAGAATAACTCCGGGAATGCGAATCGGGCGCTGATAGCCGTGAGAGAAACTCGACGACCACCCACGAAGCTCTCCAAAGTTTCGAATCGTCCCTTCAGACAACCTTTCATCGATGCGAGTGATGATTTTTTCACATCCTGCTCTCTCCTCGAATTCCATCGCTTGGTGACCCAATGCCTTGATGTATCTCCTTCAACCTATAAGCTAAGCCATCCCCGACTTTCTTCATTGTGTGATCTCCAAACTTATGAAGCTCTTTACACGCCATCAAGCAGCTATGTGTAGTTCACTACGGAGACTACGCCAAATGGTTTGTTGATGAGAGTGTATCGAGGAAGGTGGTTGATGTTAGTAAGGTCTAGCGAGGTCCGTGAAGTTGACACATGTTTGATACGATTCCACGGCAAGTTGTAAGTCTTATACACGCTCTGGATCACTATACTCGATGAAGATGAGCAAGGACTTGATGTATTCACGTTGGATTTCAATGAGAATTGTCTCATTCTTCCCCGTACCTTGGCAAGATACGATCTTCAATGTCGTTGAGAGACAAATTTTGAAAGTCCGCTTCACGTAAAACATAGTCCTCTTCGCTAGTCTTTTGACCACGATTGTCTCGAGAAATGTGTAGTCCCATTTAGACGCGAGAGTTACATGCTTAATGAGAACGATCCCTTTATCACTATACACTTCATGTGTAGACTTTGAACCCAGCGCTTTTGTAGAAGATTCTTCGCGCTCGTGCCAATGGTGAATCCCATACATCGCGTCAAGGTCATACTTTTCCACTGCTGGCAAACATGTGAGTAGCCTTTTCCTCGATGGCTATGCAGCTTGGAGTATATGGTCACGGAATGGAAGTGTAAGTGATGTAGCGTATTTTTAGACACATCACTACCATGTAGAAGAAATTCCATGTCTTTGTTGAAGAAGTAGCGGAATGGAATCTTAGGTTGATCTGGTTGGCCAATGGTAGGTAGAGGTTTGGTCCATCTGTAGTATGGAGCCTTGTCTTTTTCGGTGAGGTCAATGTTCGCCTGTGGTCGAGCCAATCGATGTTGTTAGACATGGCTCGTGCTATGTTTTCAAGATGATATTCAACTTCAATAGCACTTTCCGAGTCAGTTTTGAGCGCTTGAAAAGCTTCATTCTTGATGCGCTTCAACTTTGACTTGGTCATCTTCTTCACCCAAACGTTTCTTGAAGTAACTTAGCATGCTCCAATGTTCGACCTTCTACCATATCTTGACCTTCGTGTAGAGAGGAGTAGCATCAACAAGTGTAGAAAACCAACATATTCGGTGTCATCGTCGTCAGCCATGAGACAACATTGGTCTTTGTCTTCTTCTTCTTTGGCCTAGATGAGGATGTTGGTTTCTTTGTCGTGTCGGGAGAGGTGGGTTGTTGTTGGGGCTCAGGACATCCTCATCGCCACCACCAAAGGTATTCAAATGATCACCGGTTTTCTATGTTCTGGGTGGTGACTCGAGTCCCGAGGTTTGTCATCAGTAAGAGCGTGGAGGATTGTCTTGTGTTGGAGTCCTTTGGGGTGGTGGTGGCATGAGGAGGGTTCACCGATTTCTTTGGACGTTTAGGCTCCTTATCTTTATCCTTATCCTTGCCATCATCGCCTCTTAGATGCTTAGGCCTTTCTTTGACTGCATGTCGCTTTTGAGTTGGTATTCCAAAGAAAGCGTCAAACATTTTACCATCGTCGAAGTAAATGTTGCGATCATTTTGACATTTCGTTAAAAGCCCGGCAACCAATTCAAGATTGGAGAATACTATAGGATCGTTGGGTTGATTGTTACGGTTAGAGGTGTTGATCTTATAGTTTGCTTAGCCAATTGCATGAGATTCGGATAGAGTTGTCTGCTGAACATTTCTCTTGTCACGCCGTGAACAAAGGTTTAGAAGGAACTTTGAGTATATCCCTTAATCATCTCGCTCAGCCCCTGGACATCACGCTGCATAAACTTCGGATATACTCCTTTCACTTGACATCTTGTCTATCTCGTCATGTAGAAGATTGATATTGTCACGAGTTGATTCACTTTTTGTTGGTTACGCTTTCTTCCCGACTTGCTTGACAAAGATTGACAATCTTTGTCTTAGCCCGGATATCCAAGAGTCGGTTGGTTTCTTCACCGATTGGATGTGGATTGGTTGTGCCTTTGGATGGTGGAAGTGAAGAGTGAGAAGACGAGTCTGATGATGATGAGACATGAGGAGACTCGGGGTCTTTTGGTGGCTCGAGATGTTTCTTCCTTGGAGCGTCTTTGTCATGTCTAGAAGAAAATCATCATAATCAACTTCGTTATCTTGTCCAGACTTAGCCAATTCTTCAGCCTTGATCCTGGCTTCTTCATCTGCTTTAGCTTGAGCTTCTTTAGCAGCAGCATCTTCATCAGAAGTCTTCTCAGACTTCTCTCTTTATGGTTCCTCAAAGTCATAATTGATAGAATCCTCAATCTGCCTTTGTTGTTGTTCGTGGGTGGTGGCACCAGTTCCCTTATCGGGTTGATTAACCGCATCAGGAATTGGTGTTGATTGGACTCCGCCACTTGACCCTCTGGGGCCACGCATTTGTTGTTGTTCGAACTCTGTGGCAAGATGCTTGAGTCTGAGGTTCTTCAACTTCTTCTGATAGTCTCTTTCCTCATCAAATGGCTCTTCATCTAAGCTTTCTTTTCATGCTCAAGCACCGGAGTTTTCCTTTACCTTTATCGCCTTTTTGACCGGGAGGTTTTGCTACTGCTTGAGTGTCATCGATTGCGGTTTCAGAGTAGATGACCTCTTTCTCGATTCAATATCCTCGTAGCTTTCATCCATTAACTTTTGTTGAGGTTCGTGCTTGGGAATTGGAATGGCTTTTTAGAGGGAATTTTCCTTTTGAGAACATGTGTCCTCTTAGAAACTTTCTCGACTCTCGCTCGTAATGCTTCCTCGCACCGCCTCTCCTAGTTTTCCTAGTAGGTGTACCAGAGGACTTTTCATCAAGAAAACCTACTTTGCCTTCATCAACCGCTACCGATACCTTTTTATGAATAAAGTTGTTTGACCGCATCGAAGAAGGTGATCCGCAACACCGCCTTGTTTCTTTGTTGTTGATTCCTTAACCGATCGCGAGTGTAGGTTCATACAACGCGGAGTGATTGGTGGGGTCATTGAGTCTCAAGGAATATCGGATTATACCCTAGAGCTCTTTAGATCAACAGCAGTATATCTCGATATATGGGATCTGGTGCCAAGCTTTTGAGGAAAGACATCATGTCGCCCCATATCGAGCTTCAACTTCAATGTGTTTCATGATGACCAACGCCAAAAGATCTGTAGTTCCATGAGCTTGGGATGCTCATAACCACTATCACGCCCGTAAACGGATTTGGTAATCATAATGTAGAGGGTTCTCCATGGTCGGGAATATTCTTAAGATCCACGGATGAAGGCTTTGTGATTACTCCTGTAGCTTCGTCATAGCCAATGTCGACCATGAATTGTAGAATGACCTCTTCGCTGGTGTGGCATTGTATTGATTGGCTCGATGATGTGAATAAGAAGAATAGCCCTTAAATCTGCTGGTGTGATGGTGACTTGTTTGTCGCTGAGCGTCACCGCCACAAAGATTTTGACCTTGATTTTCGCATTGTATGCCGTAATTGGTGAATGTAGATCTCCAGATCGTAGCGAGTTGGTGAGCATGTTCGATAAGGGTGATTATTCGTAATGTCCACAACAATCGACAAGAAGACTCGAGCGGTGAAACTATCAAAATCAACTCTAAGGTTGTTCTTCCGATCTTCATTGGGTAACCATGAGGAAGATATCTTCAACAGTGAGAACATTTGGTGCTTCCACATTTTGCATTTGAGCGTCCATGTCGTGATCTGAAAGATATTTAGCCAAAAGAACCAACATATCGAAAGACATTACGTTAGTCAACAGTTGATTTTATTGTCTATTTATTGAATGTGATATGTCGATTATTGTTACGAGTCCAATGTCACTTGTTAGTCCAATAGTCCAAAGACGTCGTGATAAGTTTCGTGAGTTGATTAACTTTGAGTTTTAAAGTCCAAGTTTTTCACTTATTTTCCACAACTTATTAAACATTTAAGCTTATTAGTGACAATTTTTGTTTCGTGGCGTTATGATTTATTTATTTACAAGTTTGCACGCGTAACAATTCATAATTTAGGTTAAAACTAGGCTTAGGCGTAGGTTTTGCAAGCTTATGCGTAAACAGGAGTGGTTATACGCGTAAGCATAAGCTTATGCGTAGGGTCTTGACTTACGCGTAAGAAATATTACGCGTAGGAAAAGAGGTCCTTAGGCGTAAAGCTTACGCGTAAGCGTATATGGAACCTTACGCGTAAGGCTTACTCGTAAGAGTGAACCTTATGCATAGAGTTTATCGCTTATGCATATCCTTCACGGGATACACGTAGTCCCCATTGTAGAACTCACGCGAAGATTTCTCTGACAAGATAACATTCTACGCGTAAGGTAATCCTTATGCGTAGAAGTTCAAGTAACCTTAATTCTGAATTTTCATGCGTAATAACCTGAAATAAATTCATCATATCACCAATATTAACATATACATTCATTCCTTTTCAGTTCTAAACATTAAAACTCAGTTAAACAATTACGCGTAGAGTTACTTATGCGTAAAACTTAAACCCTAATAATTCAAGAATTACGACTAAGAATTCTAGCCATAGGATTGACACCAAACTTTTTCTGGGATGTATATGAAGCCTAATGAGTTGTCTTATCCAAGTTTTAACATCAAAATCTAAGCGGATAAAAAATACCCAAATACTAAGAACATAAACCCTAATTTTCAATTATAACATAATTGGTGTTTCTGGGTAAGTTCTAATCCTGGATATTATCAATTCATCATATAAGCAACATCATGTAACTATCCTTTTAACCAGAAACACTCACACATGAAAACACCCAATTCACGCATAAACCCTAACTTTTAAAATCAACCAATTTGAGTTTCTGGGTGAGTATTGATGATAGAAATGGTATTAATGTGATTAGACAAACGTTTTGACACAACCATTTTAACCAAAACACTCAAACTTGATTATGTGTTCATACGCTTATGCGTAGAACACAAAATCACTCCTAGTTTAATTTCTAGCCGTTGGTTTTCAAAAAGATTCAAAACCTATGCTTAGATGATTACAAAGAACGTTATTTCACTTACAAATTGATGATCAAAAGTATGGTTTTGAAGGGTGAATCTTAGGCGTAGGTTTATGTTAGTTGGGTAATAAATGTGATGAAGTTAATGCATTTTGAAAAGTTTTATTAAAAAATACTTTGAGTATTTGACACATTTAGTCCCTCCACCTTAAACATTTACATCCAACGCCCATAACTTCCATTTTGGTTACCAAACGAGATATATTTGGAAAGATACTTGACGACACTTCCCCTTCACTTAAGAAATAATGAAATTTTATAAATTTTAGTCCGAGGAGTGTCAGTAAACCAGAAATGTGACCACCATAATCAAAGACACAATTGGGATAAGGTAACATGCAAGTACAAGGTTTTATGAAGCTGAAAAATATTTACGTTCTCCCCCTCAACACTTGACAGAGAAAAATACTGAATTTTGAAATAGTAAAGTGTTGACGGAAGATTTATACTTGCCATGTTAAAAGAAATAAAGATGGAAGAATATTTTTGTTGTTTTATCAGATTTTATAATTTTGTATTTTGTTTTTGAAAATATTTACAAATGAGGTTTTGGTGTTTGATCGGTTTTAAGACCTGCTTTTAAAAGTTCATCCATTCCTCTAGAGTCAAACACCGCATACCAATCCGTGGACCAACTCATTAAACCTAGCGTGAGCTAAGGCTTTGGTGAGAGATCCGCCATTGAATTCAAGACCACAAAGTATAATTCAACAAGACTGCTCCACATGCTCCTTGATGAAATGATATCAAGATCGATGTGCTTTGATTTCGAGTGTTGAACAGAGTTGCACGAGATCGCAATAGCACTTCGATTGTCGCAAAGACATCGGATTCATCAAACACGTAACCATAGTCTTTGAGTTGTGTTCTCATCTAAATGACTTGAGCACAACACGCCGACATGGCTACATATTCGCCGTTGAGGACGCCGATGTACAATCCGCTTCTTCGATTGCCATGACACCGCTTATCACCAAGAAATTTTAATGCTTCGAGGTACTTTTCCGTGAATTTAACCATCCTATGTGATCGCATTCGAAAAGCTATTAGTTCAAAACCGTAATCCTTCAATACCGGATCCCAAGTTAATGGTTCCCTTGATGTATCTGAGGATTCTTTAGCCTCGGAGAGGTGGGTTTCGATTAGTCTTGACCGATAATGGGAGCAAAGATATACGGCAAATACAATGTCGTGTCTCGTCAGTTAGATACATGAGAGACCCAATGATACTACGGTATTTGGTAGGGTCAACCAATTTCCTTGTAAATCAAAGATCTAGTTTCTTAGTGTGTGCCATTGGAGTGGCATAGGTGTCACAGCTTTGCATTCCAAATTTGTTTAAAAGTTCAAAGGCATATTTTGACCGACTCAAGAAAATACCACAGGTGATTGATGAACTTGCAGTCCTAGAAAGAACGTAAGTTCACCCATCATTGACATTTCAAAATGTTTTGTCATTAGTTTTGCAAAAGCATTTTAGTATTTTAAATGTGTTGACCCAAAAATGATGTCATCCACATAAATTTGTAGATTAAAATGTGTTCCCCGTAATAATGTATGAAAAGTGTAGGATCGACCGAACCTTTGGTGAAATTATTGGAAATAAGAAAGGATGATAACTTATCGTACCACGTCCGAGGAGCTTGTTTGAGACCGTAAAGAGCTTTGTTAAATTTGTAAACGTGGTTCAGAACTCGATCAACGAATCCTTCCGTTTGGTCGACATAGATTGTTTTTTCAGTTGACCATTCGTAAAAGCAATTTTGACGTCCATCCGAAAGACCGTTATATTCATGTGAGCCGCGAATGCCGTAAATATCCTAATGTTTCAAGACGAGCAACCGGAGCGAATGATTCTTCAAATTCAATACCTCTTCCTGCCTATAACCCTTAGCCACCGATGTGACTTATTTCGATTACGGTTCCTTCAAGATCCAATTTGTTTTTCCAAATCCATTTGAGACCAATGACGAAGACTCTGTTGGTCTTTCAACCAATTCCATACTTCAAGGCGCTTAAACCGATTGAGTTCTTCCCGCATGGATTCAATCCATTGTCTTTAGTCATTGCATCTTTAATGTTTTTAGGTTCGATTGGCAGAGCGGTGAGTGCATAAATGCAATGTTCACCATCCGTATGAAGACGTTGTCTCGTTACGATCGGGTTGATTCGAGTTGCCAATAATGTTCTCTAGAGGATGGTCTTTTGTCCAACGATGAGTGGAAGGTTGATGTTGATATACATTATGCGATTGGGAGAATTCAAATGGCTTGTAGATGATTCCATAAAATTAGGTGCGCAGCTTCATTAGCAAACGGGTTAAAGAACGATTTGGATCAAAATCTGCAGTGGGGTACTTCATTGTTCGTAACATCATCACCGGTTCACGTCGTTGGATGCGCTTTGTTCAACTGTTGTTGTAGAGTCAACGTGGTGCTTCTTCAACAAGAGTTGTTGTAGCAGTGTATCGTATTCGAATATGAGCAGTTGAGCAATGGAAACATTAGATACACCGAGCACGCTCATCAATATCATCACTAAACAAATGAGCAAATAGCTTTTCCATTTGTTGACGAGTAAGTCGGAGGCTTGGTTCACCGATGATGGGGTTTGGGGAAGTTTAAACAGTTGTGACCGGTTCCAAGTCATATGCTCGAAGCCATTTCGTAAGTTCATCGAAATTTGCATGAATCGCTTCCATAACCTCGCTTTGTACGATGATTCCGCATCCGAAACCCTTAGAATTTTCACAATATCCTATAAAGACTCCAATGTCACTTTGGCTTTGAGCTTACCAAAGTCATCACGATCATTATTCGGATAACAAAGGGATCCAAATACATGAAAGTGTTTAAGATTCGGTTTATGGTTGTGGATAAGCTCATAAGGTGTTTTGTTGTGGCGCTTGGTAATCATTGAGAGATTCCGAGTATAGCATGCAGATTGACACGGCTTGACCCATAAGTAATCCTAAGTTTAACATTGATTAACATCGTTCTCATGGCTTCCACTAACGCTCGGTTTCATCTTTCAACAACCCGTTTTGTTCGTGTACGCGCAATAGATGTTTGATGCTCAATTCCCACTTTCTCATAAAATGCACGAAGAATTTGATTCACAAATTCATTTCCTTTGTCTGCTCGAATTTGTCGACGGTTCCGGAGTGAACTTGAATTTTCGTGAGAAAGGTGATGATCATCTCGTGGAGCTTGATCTTTACTTCAAGAAAATAAACCCAAGTCCATCTTGAGTAGTCATCTACAATTACCAAGATGTAGCTTTTGCCATTAATCGCTCCTGCAGACGCCAAGATCGGGCCACACAAATCCATGTGAAGAAGATGAAGCACATGTTGTGAGTCAGTGTTCCACCTTTGAAGGAAAATGAGCACGAGTGCTTTTCCTTGTTCACAAGTCGAGCATAGGTGATCTTTAGAATACCAAATCTTGGGAGACCTTCAACTAGTTTGTATCGAGCAAGGTTGGTTATGGTTTGAAAGTTTAGATGAGAGACGATGGTGCCATAGCGAGATTTTGTAGATGTAGCCTTAGAGAGTAGACAGATGGGAGATGAAGCAATCATGTCTTGCATTGAGATTGTGTAAAGACTAGATGTGCATTGA
>CM040245.1:216018913-216308391 GCA_022545495.1 Chrysanthemum lavandulifolium
ACAAGAATTCTTAACAAAACTTGAATTGATAATCGGAAAGAGTTTATAAGGATACAATACACTTAATTTGATACAAAGAAACAAGAAATTCTGATTTTCCACTTAACTAAGACTTTTAATATAAAACGACATTAAATAAAAACTAAAAAACTATATGACACCCTCTACTCTTCCTTCTTCTTTCTTTTATAATCCAAACTCCATTTCTCTCTCTTCTGAATAGTTCCCACCATGTTTCTCATCCATTGGATTGGTAAAACTGATCCTGGCCGTTTAAATGGATTTTGGCGCCAAATCTTGCATATGACAGTTGGGGTTGAGTGAAGAGGGGGGAGGTGCATTAAATGCATCTTGGATGTTAGTTGAGGTGGGGGGAACATGTTTGAGTGGAGGAGAGGATGAGGGATGGGAGGGTAGTGTGTTTGCAGGCAGCAGTTGGAGGGGGTGACTTTTGGCGCCATTGGAGTGTTTGACCGGTTATTTGACCAAGGGCTTAATAATACAAAGGGGTCCAAAATGTATTAATGACAGGGGCCAAAATGAAAGGCAGGGTCTTATGGGTTAAATGACAAGGCCAAAAGGTTTAAATGACAAGGACTAATATTGCCATTTCTGAAAAAGCAAGGACCTATTCTGCCAATTTTGAAAAGTTGCTCCAAGGACTAAAAGTGACAATCTCAAAATTACAAGGACCAAATCATATTTTCAAATTTCAGGGCCATTTTTGCCAAATTTCAAACTTCAAGGACCACTTTGCTATTTTCTCAAACTTTTACATTTTTCACCAAAGGACTAATTTTGACAACTTTTGATTTTAAAAGGACCTTTGGTGATTTTACTTTGAAATTATGTGCTGTGGACTGCTTTTGACAACTTTTGAAACTGGGGACTGAAACCGCCAATTATGCAAACTTTGCTCATTTTTCATCCGATTTTGAACATTTTGCATCCGAAACATATAAAATGCAATTTTGGAATATTTTCAGATTTTGATGCATTTGTGAGCATTTTTAAACGCTTTTGCATTTCGATTGATTAAAATGATGAGTATTTACACACTCATCAATCCTCAAGACTAAACTATTGCTAGTCCCTAGCAATCTTTGAGAAAAACTTAATGGATTTGAATCTCTTTACCAAAAGCCATTACTTCGGAGTAGCCAAATGTTTCACCAAGTAAGAACCATGGTACACCGATAACCATGTGATTTGAGCAAACCACCGCTTCCAACGGATTTGATTTGTCTTTACCGAAGCCGTTTGTTCAGACTAGCCAACTCTTAGATAAATTATCAATATTATCTTTGGTGAGTCGATTACCAATTATGGTTTTCCATCGCCTTTACCACAAGCCATAAACTTATGGCTAGCCAACTCTTTACTTTTTAGCATATGGTGAGTGAATACCATACAATTTTGGGCAAATTGTGTCAAACGGATTTGAGATATCTTTACCAAGAGCCGTTTGCTCTGGATTAGCCAATCTTTTGTTTATTAGACAAGGCGGATCGATAACCATAAGATGAGTCGATGTAAAACACTTACTCCAAAAAAATTTTTTTTTTTTTTTTTTGCCAAAACGGGAATTAGGCGGTATAATTACATGATAAAATTCATGAGAATTCCCCACACTTAGAAATGAATATTGCCCTCAATATTCAAAGTACCTGCGGTTATGCCAAAACAAAGAACGAAAAGGAAATACTACGGCCATTATTTAGCAAGATGATTTTTTTTTTTTTTTTTTTTTTTTGAATAAGACTTATATACAAAACATGGGGCAACCCCCACACTAGGGTGGTAGAAAGTAGAAAGAAGAAGCTAACCGTCAAGTTTTGTCACACAAGCTAGCCACTTGTGAATGGCTAACCGTAACAAACTTGAGACAAGCTCGAAATATGGGTGAAACCCATATGGCATGCTCTTATTTTTGATTACCGAGTCGCTAGCTTGACTCGATCCCCGCATTCATTGGTTCATGGGGAAAGTTTGTAAGTCCAGGACAACCATGGATGGAATGTCCTCTCCAAAATAATGCTTCACCGATGACCATTCACTTTAAAATTAGGACCATCGGGTTGAGATAACTCAATGGTACCATAAGGATAAACCTTAGCGATAGTAAATGGACCGCACTAACGGGACTTGAGCTTTCAGAAAATCTTCAATCTTGAATTGAAAAGAAGGACTCGATCACCAACGTTGAAAACGCGGTTCTTGATTTTGAGTCATGAATCTTCTTTGTCTTTTGTTTATAGATCAAAGAGTTTCGTAAGCTTGATCACGAGTTCATTTAATTCATTCATTTGAACTTTCCGGTGATCACCACCGTCTGAATATCAAAGTTAGCATGCTTCAAGGCCCAAGATGCCTTGTGCTCGAGCTCAACCGGTAGATGACATGCCTTCCGTACACTAGCTTGTATGGAGTGCACCGATGGTTGTTTTGTAAGTCGCACGGAAGGCCCGAGTGCGTCATCTAGCTTATCCGACCAAGAGGCACGGTTTTCGCCAACCGTCCTCTCCAAGATTCTTTTAATCCCCCGGTTAGAAACTTCCACTTGCCCACTTGTTTGTGGGTGGTACGCAGTAGAGGTACGGTGAGTTACACCATACTTTTGCATGACTCTTTCAAATTGGTCATTGCAGAAATGCGTACCACGATCACTGATGATGGCTCGTGGAGTTCCAAACCTAGCAAAGAGAGATTTCAAGAATTTCACAACAACTCGGGCATCGTTGGTGGGTAAAGCTTTTGCTTCAACCCATTTTGACAAGTAGTCAACGGCCACGAGTATGTATTTGTTACCACGGGAAGAAGGAAATGGCCCCATAAAGTCAATCCCCATATGTCAAAAATCTCACACACTTGAATGGCGTTGTGGCATTTCATTCCTTTGTGAGATATTCCGTGACGACGACAAGCGTCCACGTGTTTGACAATTCATGGGCATCCTTGTAGATTGTGGGCCAATAGAATCGGAATCAAACACCTTCTTGGCGGTGTAGTTGGGGCTATGATGTCCCCAAGAGGTCCGAATGGCAAGCTTTGAGAATGTCAATAGCTTCCCGACCATATACACATCGCGGATGACTTGATCCGCACAAATTTTAAACAAGTAGGGTCGTCCCGAAATAATGTTTCACATCTTTAAAGAATTTATTTTTCTGTTGGGACGACATCCCTTTCACCACAAAGTTACCCGCATGGTAATTTGCAAAGTCAAGAAACCATGGGGTAGAAGAGTCTCCACGAAAAGAAACTATATTGAGTGATTCGAGAGGAAATGTTTCATTTATTTCCTTTTCTCGAACACATTTTGGTGAGGTTCTCTAATCGACAGATGATCGTGATTGTGTTCTCGGCTCCTTTTATCACGAATAATGATATCAAATTCTTGTAGGAGGAGAACCCAACTGAGCAATCTCGGCTTTGCATCTTGTTTTGCAAAGAGATATTTGAGGCCGAGTGATCCGTATACACCACGCATTTGGTCAAGATGAGGTATGGCGAAATTTTCAACGCATACACCACGCCTAATAATTCCTTTCTCGTAGTGGTGTAATGGGTCCGAGCTTCACCATAGTTTTGCTTATGAAGTGGATCGGTGAAAATGCTTGGTTTTGCGTTGCCCCAAGACCGCACCGATAGCAAAGTCACTTGCATCGCACATGAGCTCGAAGGGTAAATCCAATCGGGCAACTAGAATGGGTGCTTCGTAAGTTTTTCTTTAGTGTTTTAAAAGCTTCGATGCACTCGGGAGAGAAGATAAAAGGAGCATCTTTTTCGAGAAGATGGGTCATAGGTCGAGCAATTTTAGAGAAATCTTGAATGAATCTACGATAAAACCGGCATGACCTAGAAAACTCCTAATACCTTTGACGGTAGTAGGATGAGGTAATTTAGCAATGACATCAACTTTTGCTCTATCAACCTCAATCCCATTCTTGGAAATCTTATGGCCAAGGACTATGCCTTCTTTGACCATAAGTGGCTCTTCTCCCGGTTTAGACATAGATTGGTGTCTTCACACCGTTTAACATTTTGTCTAAATGGAGATACATGTCTGAAATGAGTCCCCAATGACCGAGAAGTCATCCATAAACACCTCCATAGTTTCCCGATCATGTCGTGGAAAATTGCCATCATACATCGTTGGAATGTGCCGGGAGCATTACATAAGCCAAAAGGCATACGCCCAGTAGGCAAACGTCCCGTATGGGCGGTGAATGTGGTTTTTCTTAATCCGGCGGATCAATGGGGATCGAAAGTACCCGAGAAACCATCAAGGAAACAATAGTATTCGTTCCTCGCTAATCTCTCAAGCATCCGGTCCATGAAGGGTAGAGGAAAATGGTCTTTACGGGTGGCTTCGTTTAACTTGCGATAGTCAATACACACACGCCATCCCGTAACCAATCGAGTTGGAATTAACTCGTTTTCTTCATTCGTGACAACAAGTAATGCCACCCTTTTTGGAACATAATGAATGGGGCTAACCCAAGGACTATCGAGATCGGGTAATTAAACCGGCATCAAGAAGTTTGAGAACCTCTTGTTTGATAACCTCGTGAATCTTAGGATTCACCCTTCTCTCGATGTTGACTGCGGTTTGAAGTCATCCTCCATTAAGATTTTGTGAGTACAAAACTCGGGGTTGATACCTTAATATCGGAGAGTTTCCAAGCAATTGCTTGCTTGTGTGACTTCAAGACCTTTATGAGAGCGTTTTCTCCTCCTCGATCAAGTCTTTAGCGATTATGACGGGTAATTTATCATCACCCTCCAAGAATGCATACTCGAGATGAGGAGGTAGGTCCTTAAGTTCAACCTCGGAAATTCTTGAGAGATGTTTGTCTTGATTTGATTTCCTCAATTGTGATTTCTTTCGGAGGAGTGAAGGTAATGGATCTTCATTAAGCAATTGCTCAAGATAAAGAATATCCCTCCGAATCATACACACCATCAATTCCATGCGAATTGATTCATCAAGAGCAAGAAATTCATCGATCTCTTCCGGAGGAAGTCACCTCCTCAAACGGAGTGAGAGAGGGAAGAGTCGGCAATGATAGGTTGAGAAGATGTGGTGGAATCGAATTCTCACTCACGTAATTATGAAGATAACCAAGAAACTCTTGAGAGTACTCCTCTCAAGCAATATCAATTAAATCGACTAGATTAAGCGATTCAAAGATCATAATTTGAGGAGTACCTCAAGTTTGATCGAGGTTAAAAGTATGACTTCGTTACACCACACGTAAAGTGATTTCTTGCTCGAATACATCAATAAGATCACGCCCGTTCTCGTGAATCCTCGTCCAACAATGAGAGGAACCCGATGATCGACATCGAAATCAACAACCACGAAGTCACCGAAAATGGAACTTTCCTACTTTCACGAATACATCCTCGGCGATGCCAAGAGGACGCGAGATAGAACGATCGCAAGCTCAAGAGTCATGCGGTAGGAATAAGTTCCAAGAGAAAGTTTCTTCCACATCGAATACGGCATCGATTGATGCTTGCACCAAGATCGGCAAGAGCAAAGCATTCAATCATCCCGGAAAACACAAGGAAGAAGAAATTTTCTCGGGATCTCCTAGCTTCTCGGGAAGCTTCTTTAACAAGACCGCCGAGCAATTCTCATTCAAAGGAGTCTTAGCCATTTCAAACGATTTTTCCTTGTTGCTCAACATGTGTTTGAGTAGATGCAAACTTGGGCATCAACATGATGGCATCCGCGAAGCTTATGTCAAAGTGAAGCTCATGGAAAATTTGAAAGAATTTTTCCATTTGATGACTAGCTTTCATGAGCTTTTGCTCATGTAAACATGAGGGGTAAGGAATAAGTTTTGGATTTAGGTCACCAATTGGAGGTTCAAAACAACCTGTGCTTGGTTTTGGGGACAACCCGAGGATGGACATTGTTGGCACTTCCGCTATTAGTAGGAAGTTCCTTGTCCTTTGTCGCCTCGTGTTCGCTTTCCACTACCTTCGGAGAGAAGAAGAAGAGTAGTAGGAATAGCGGGTCCAGCATATGAAGCACCACTGGTTGTGATCGCTTTGCATCGCCTCGGATTAGCGATCGTGTTGCTAGGTAAAGTACCGAGCCCGAGGGTCGATCATTTAAAGACTTCTTGATGTCGTAAATCTGGTGACCAACAACCGATTCATTTCCTCTTGGGATTTCATGAATTGTTTCAACAACTCATCGATGATGGTCCAGTTGGAACAATGGCTCGAGTTTCACAGAAAATTTCGCCTCTATTGTTAGGATTAGGGCCTTGATTACGAAAATTTCCTTGATTGTTACCATGAAAATACCGGGTTGAAATTTCCTTGACTGGTTTCTATTGAAATTTCCTTGATGTTGGAAATTTTGATTTTGATTTTGAAAACCGTTGTTTTGATCGAAATGACCTTGGTAAAACCTTGGTTTGGTCTATTCGATTCGATAACGGTTTTGGTTTTGATTGAAACCGGGAGGTCCGTAGTAGTGGTTAGGACGGTGGTTCGGTCTCTGAGGAGCACGATATTGATTGCCTCCACGACAGACATCCGCCCACAAAGATTGGCTTTCAAAGGGTTACCATCGGTGGCCATACGCTTATAATAAGCATGGGGGCCACCACGGGTAACACGACTTCCACTTTCTTAACTTCAGGAGGTGAAGTTTGTGGAAAGATACTTTCTTCGGTTGGAGAGAACCAAAGCTTGAATGGCTTCCGTGAGTTTATCAATCTTAGCATCGGTGCTAGATCGACTCACAGGCGATGAAGAAGAAGAAGGACCAACACCGACTTGGGAAACAACCGCTTGCCGTGCAAGGCGGACTTTAGACTTGTTTTCAATGATCGCTAAAGCTTCTTTGACAGCTTTGTTTAGGAAATTTCCTCCATGAGGAATTGAGAGAATCTTGATCGATTGACTCACCCATTGTAGAAAGTATCGAGTTGCATCAACTCGAGAAACCGTGGTGAGGACATTTATAAGCAATTCCTTGAAACGATCCCACGATTCATCGAAGATTCATCAAACTTCGAGTGAACTTGATGATTTCATTTTAAGGCTCGTGGTTTTGGAAGGTGGATAGAATTCATTCACAAATTTCTTCACCGGATCTTCCCATGTCTCAATAGACCGAGGGGTTGTTTTTCAAGCCAAACCGGGCTTGCCCTCAAGAGAAAATGGGAATGGAAGAAGCTTAACAAGATCGGTAGGGACATTCTTATACTTGATGGTAGATGCAATCTTGTTAAACCATCGAATATGAGCATGAGGATCATCCCGCCAAAATCGTAGAATTGATTTGAGGTTACAAGATTCGAGAACCGGTTTTGAGTTCAAAATTTTCACCACGATGGTCGGTATAACGATAGCATCTCCATACCCGTCGATGGGTGCCCGGAGAAGCTCACACATAGGCGTTCTTCCGCCATGATAACGAGTAGTGTGAGCATCCGGATCTCGATCCGACCGATGGAGCGAAAGTTCACGGACACGCCTTCTTGGAATCTTGACAAGCTCACGAAATGGGCTCACAGATCTAGAAGAAGTGCGCATACACTAGAGTTAACTCTAAGGAAACTCGAGTTAAGGAGAGAAATGGGAATTATGAAGACGTTTATAAAAATGGTGTGAGAAGAATCTTTATGGGTTTTCGGTTCGACAAGTAGATATCACAACAAAATCAATTAACACAAAATCGAGGCAAAACAACAAGTGAACTTAACCAATAATCACAATATGAATGGCTTCTTTGAAAAGGTACACCAATCACAAGGACACAAAGGCAAGTTTTAAATCTTTAGTTCAGAACTTATTATGGTCGCACCCCCGTTAGGTAGTGCATTGCCTTGGTTTCATGGTGGTAATCTTTTAAGTTGTTATTATTAAAGAAAACGACAAATCTTTTGTATTTTATATTTGATACATATATATAGAAACAAAAGGAAAATATTTTGTGTTTTATACGCTTTTAGTCGTTTTGGGTTTTGGATTTTTATAAGAAAATATGGATATATATATAGATAGATAGAGATGGATGATATGAACAAATGAGTGAGTATTCAAACAACTAATCGCTAAACGAAGACAATTAGCACACTCCCGGCGTGGCGCCTAAAATTTGATTCTGTACAAACCGCTGTTTTATCACTCAAGTCCGCCACTCAGGAATGGCGGATCCGTAACAAACTTAAAACGGCTCAAGCACGAATGCAATGAAGATCTCGGGAGTATAGTGTTTCCCCGGGTCGTTATGTCCCAGCGAGCTATGCAATGGATTATCAAACGTAAAGTGATCGAGATTTGAACGAATAAAGGAATTGAGAATGATATTATAACTACAGGAAAAGCCAACAAATTACAACGGCTTAAATGCAAATTAAAGGAAATTAAAAAGATAAAAAATATTAAATAAACGCTATCACTCTTTTTAAAATGATGTTTTTGATTTTATGTTTTTATAAAACTTAATTTAAAAACTACGTGACGTACAAATAAAAATGTGAAACTTACACAATATTAATCCTAAAAATATGAAAATGATATTTTTACAATCCTAATGATAAAAGAAAATTTATAGAAAAAGAAAATTATTTTTATAACTAATTATCTAATTATTATTAATTAAAAACTATTTTTAACTATTAAATAATTACCTAAAATACAAGAAAATATGAAACAAAGCTAGAAAAATAAAATTTTGATTTAGAAAAATCTGAAATAACAAAATAGAATTTTCAAAACTATTTTTGTATTTTTCTGATTATTTTTCTATTTTTTATGAATTTTAAACTATTTAAAACTACCTAAATTACTTAAAAATACAAATTTAACAAAGAAAAATCTAGAAAAATATTTTTTTGGCTTTTTATATTTATCTAAACTTAAGAAAATTGAAAAATTATTTTTTTGAACCTTTTCTTAATTAATTGTATTAAATGCTAATTAAAAAGTGCTAAAAATTGATTTAAATGCAGAAAAATAGCAAACCAACTTAGAAAAATCTGAAAATTTCAGGAAAACTCTAAAATTATATTTGGAATCTAGGAAAATTATAAAAACAAGTGCTTATGTGTAGGAATTTGAAACTGATAAGCCAAGGGCTTATAAATAAGCACTTAAATAAGACAAATGGACAAAACAAACCACCAACTGTTTACAGAAGTTACAATATGCTAAAATAAGTCAAAATCAACTTATAACAACTATCTTACACTACTGAATTGCTAAATGCCAAGATTTGGCTTATTTGAATTTATAAGCTAAAACAGTTTTTGGTACTAACTTTAAGCCCAAGAATAAGCAATCAAATAAGCTAGCAACTAAAACCAAAACTTAGAACTTACACTAGACCTAGGTGAGACCTTGTAAACCAAAATACGCACCAAGGTGAGCTAAGATTAGCTCTGTGCAGGTCTGCAAGAACTACTGACAAGTCCTGCAGATTCAAGCACTGTGCACAGGGCACTGAACACCTTCTTGACAAGCATTTTTGAACCTTATAAAAATTCCACAAAAATATATAAAAATGCTAATAAGAGAGTAGACCAGTTGGAGATTTTAAAACATCAAGTTTCACTGAAATTGGATTAGAACTGAAGCAATAAAAAATCCCTCTCAGTTGGCTCAAAACAAGATTTTCAGTTTTGACTTTTTAGAACAGTTATGAAGATTTGACTTATTTGAGTTTTGAGCTCAATTTAAGGACTGATCTTGGTGTTAATGATTGAAATGAGACTAAAGCAACCTTTATCTATGTATTTTAAACACAATACAAGTGATTTGCTTTTCAAAAATTCAACAGTGAGCAACTTAAGACAGTTTTATAGAGATTTTGACTTAGAGCTTGTGCAGGCTCAAAACTTTTACAGATATGAGTCAAAATGAGTTAAACCAACTTAAACAAACAAACTTCTACCACTGCACAACCCTTAAACACAGATAAAAGTCCAAATCCAAACACACCTTAAATTATGAAATTGCAATAAAAACTGAGTTAAAAGCTGAACAAGCCTAATTAATTGATCAAACTGAATCCATGTATCCTAAATACAACTTAATGAGCAGACTTAAACCAGTTATAACTACTAATGAGGACAATGCAAAGAAAACATTGAAAATCACTTACAAACAGTCCATAGCCACTATGGCTTGAAACATGTGAAACAGAGAACCACTATCCTAAATATCAACCCATTAGCTCAAAATCAACCCAATCCATCACTGCATCAACCCATTATCCAATTCATAACCATATTGACCCAGTTTGACTTTCTGTTGACCAAGAACCAAAATGAATTGAAACTTAGATTTAAGCTTTCAAAAAGCTATGATAAGCTTGTATAAGCTTATTGGAGCTGAGAAACAAACTATATGAAGCTTTTGTATGAGAATTGGAAATGTAAAATTTTAACAGTAAGCTTTGAACAAGAATTCTTAACAAAACTTGAATTGATAACTGGAAAGAGTTTATAAGGATACAATACACTTAATTTGATACAAAGAAACAAGAAATTACAGATTTTCCACTTAACTAAGACTTTTAATATAAAAACGACATTAAATAAAAACTAAAAAACTATATGACACCCTCTACTCTTCCTTCTTCTTTCTTTTATAATCCAAACTCCATTTCTCTCTCTTCTGAATAGTTCCCACCATGTTTCTCATCCATTGGATTGGTAAAACTGATCCTGGCCGTTTAATTGGATTTTGGCGCCAAATCTTGCATATGACAGTTGGGGTTGAGTGAAGAGGGGGGAGGTGCATTAAATGCATCTTGGATGTTAGTTGAGGTGGGGGGAACATGTTTGAGTGGAGGAGAGGAGGAGGGATGGGAGGGTAGTGTGTTTGCAGGCAGCAGTTGGAGGGGGTGACTTTTGGCGCCATTGGAGTGTTTGACCGGTTATTTGACCAAGGGCTTAATAATACAAAGGGGTCCAAAATGTATTAATGACAGGGGCAAAAATGAAAGGCAGGGTCATATGGGTTAAATGACAAGGCCAAAAGGTTTAAATGACAAGGACTAATATTGCCATTTCTGAAAAAGCAAGGACCTATTCTGCCAATTCTGAAAAGTTGCTCCAAGGACTAAAAGTGACAATCTCAAAAAGTACAAGGACCAAACTTGCCATTTTCAAATTTCCAGGGGCCATTTTTGCCAAATTTCAAACTTGAAGGACCACTTTTGCTATAATCTCAAACTTTTTACATTTTTCACCAAAGGACTAATTTTGACAACTTTTGATTTTAAAAGGACCTTTGGTGATTTTACTTTTGAAATTATGTGCTCGTGGACCTGCTTTTGACAACTTTTGAAACTGGGGACCGAAACGCAATTATGCAAACTTTGCTCATTTTTCATCCGATTTTGAACATTTTGCATCCGAAACATATAAAATGCAATTTTGGAATATTTTCAGTATTTTGATGCATTGTGAGCATTTTAAACGTTTTAGCTCAGATTTGATTAAAAATGATGAGTATTTACACACTCATCAACAATTTATAATGTCTCGCCATCTCCGCTTTGATTACCTTCATATCTTCACACCATACCTCATCGACCATTAGACCTTTAAGATTACATTTATTACTCCTCCTAAAACATGTGTGTATATTTGACCAAGTAAATAAACATGTTTGTATGATTAATGTGGGTTAAAACCACCCACTATCCATGCCTCCTAATTTTTATGAGATCATGAGATACTTCATTTTCTCTAATACATATTAATATAAATATGGAGGAAATATTTTTGGTTTAAACTTTTAGAAAACAAATACACATATAAAACTAAGCTACCTCAAATCGTTATTCTATATACTGCCATTCGCAATGGAAACAACTGTTCTTGCTACCAATTGCTTGCACAAGATGAACTATATAAATCCTGGAGTGCACGGCTAGTAGACTCCAACAACTTTATAGGGTTCCGTTCATACTTAAACGGATAGGGAATCCGATCCCAAACAAGAAATTATGGAGATCGATTACGTTGCTGTCCATTCATGCTCTTGATGGTACAAGCCACTGATACGTTGCTCTTAACAACATGTACGAAATTTTTAATTGTTTTGCTTACGAGACTAGATATTACGATGTGCTACAAACTTTGGACCCATGAAGTATGCATGTGATCAGCGATGCATTTGATTTGTTTACATATACAACAGTTACATTCAGGTGCATTATCAAAATAAAGTTTGTTGCCATATTTATTAGGGATGTAAAATATAGGTCAAACCACATCATATTTAAAGTGGAGATAAATAGTGATCCAAACACTACCTCTACTCAGCAGTCAACAATGAAAAGTGTACAAAGTATATACTGAGCTTCTCAGTCTTCAAAGATGAAAGTCCTTCTCAACAACAGCTTAGTGTATTGTAGTGTAATGTAATGTTACTTTGTATTAGATGCTAGTTAGTTAGTTTACTGTTTTATTAGTATAGTTGACTTTTACTAGTTTGACTTTTTCATGTATAAGTAGTTCATGATGTAGCCAGTTCAGTTTAATGGAATGAAACATATTTTATCATTTCCTTCATTTGTCAATATTGTATCAGAGCCAAAATCCGCTCTAACGAACTATGACCATCACTAACAAACTCCGGCCACCACTATAACAACTTCCGGCCACCATAACTAACTCAGACCACCACTACAACCACCATAAATCATTACAATTCATAAAAAAATCATAAATCCGTTCAATTCACCATCAAGAACACAATCACATCAACCAAAACACTCAAAATCATCAAAATAATCAAAAACTGATCACCTTTTCATCACTAACTGATTTTCACGCCAAAACTTCAAATCAAACTTCATAACAGATTTTGGTGCCAAAAGCTTTAATCACCATGGTTAATTAATCCACAACTGATCATACCTCATCTTCTTCTCAAACCACATTCAATCTTGATGATATCAATTCAATCCATCACCCACTATACATTCAGCAGAATAACCATCCTAGACTTGTCCTCATCTCCAAGAAACTAACAAGATCTGACAATTATAGTTCATGGAAGAGATCTATGATGATATCCTTGAATGAAAGAAACAATTTGAAGCTTATCAATGAAGAGTTTGAGGAACAAGAGATCACTTCACCATTAAGGTCACTTTGGGAAATGGCTAATGATATGGTAATTTCTTGGATACTCAATATTGTTTTTGAACAAATTGACAACAGTTTAAGCTTTGTTAACTCTGCTTATGCATTATGGGGTGAATTGAATGAGCATTATGCCCAATTGGATGGTCATAGAATCTATCAAGTGTCTAATGAGATTGAAAATTTGAAACAAGGAAACGCAACCATTGAATTGTACTACCACAAATTGAAGGGGCTTTGGGATGAATTGGATGCCTTAGAGGCACCCCATGCATGTGTTTATAGATGTGGTTGTACCAATGGCAGGACAAATGGTGAAAGGGGTCAAAGGAAGAGACTGATCCAGTTCTTGATTGTACTTAATGAAATCTACACCAACATTAGGGGCCAGATCTTGCTTATTCAACCTTTCCACTAGTCTCAAAGGCTTACAATATGCTTAGACAAGAGGAGAAACAAAGGAATGTACCTAAACCAACTATGCACATCCCTACTGCCCTCAATACTACCAGTCACTACAAACTCCATCACAGTCAGTTTAAGCCAAACACCCCTTTCTCGCCCACCAACACCTCACCCATCCCCTGCAACAAGAAAATCTCCATTCAAAAAGGGTGTCTACTGCACTCATTGCAACAAAGAGGGCCAAAGAGGTGATGAATACTACAAAATTGTTGGCTACCCACCAGAACATCCACTACACAACAAGTACATTCCACCCTCTTAGAGAACCAATGCTCCCAAACACAATGCAGTGAATATGGCAGTTGTTAATGAAGACTCCTCAGACTCAAGCAACACTCCCTCTACTTCAGCTGATCCTTTTGTGCACACAAGGATGAACCAACTACAGAATCAACTTAACCAAATCCTGATTATGTTGCAAAACAATCCAAAGGAGTTCACTGCCTCTACCATGCCTCACATGTCAGGTAGATACACCTTCATTGCTTTTTTTACATCAAAGGTTAAGGAATTTTGATTATTCAAAATGGTGCTACTGATCATATATGCATTTCCCTCACAAGAATGCACAACATTCACACATGTACACATTTCCTTGTTTCACTTCCCAATGGTCAACAGGTAACAGTCACAACTGTTTGTTCAGTTTTCATTAACTCAAACTTGACACTTACCAATGTTTTATACACTCCCTCTTTCATATACAATCTCATCTCAATAAGTAAACTCACAAACTCAACACATTCAGCTATTACTTTTACTCACAAATAGTGTATCTTTCAGGGCCATGATGGCTTAATTACATATGGATCTCTCTTTGGTGGAATGTATGCTCTATCCTCAACACCTACAACCACTGCAACCTCACATTCTGCTGCTCTCACTCATTCCAACAACACCAAGCTGTGACATGCTAGATTAAGACACTCCTCCTTTCTTGTAATTCAAAGAATTAAACAACTCTCACCTTTGTCATCATGTAATATAGACTCTACTTGTATTATATGCCATTTAGCTAAAAAAAATGTAATGCCATTTCCTTTAAGTGATTCTTATGCATGTGCAAAATTTGAACTTGTTCACATGGATGTGTAGGGACCCTATAGACATCCTACAATCAATAAGTGTAAATATTTTTTCACCATTTTGATGACCACCCAAGAGCTACATGGACATACCTTTTACCATCCAAACACCATGTTTCATCAACTTTTCAATCATTTTATGTGTATGTCCAAACACAATTTAACTACAACATCAAAATAGTAAGAAATGATAGTGGCACAGAATTCACAAACAATATATACACCACATTCTGACAGTCAAAAAGAATAATCCATCAAACCTTATACCCCTACACACCTCAAGAAAATGGCAGAGCAGAAAGGAAACATAAACATCCACTTGAAATGGCCAGATTCATATACTTTCAAGCACACTTTCCCATCCATTTTTGGGGATATTACATTCTAGCCTCAACCTAAATCATTAACAGACTCCCTTCAAGAATACTTGACAACAAAATTCCTTATAAATTCTCTACAACCAACCTCCACCCCTTGATCACCTCAGAGTTATTGGCTACAAAGCTCACACATATACACACAACAATGACAAAGTTGGTCCAAAATCAACACCCACAGTCCTAATTGGCTATCCACATAACTAAAAAGGTTATCTTCTTTATGACCTCCACACACACAAAACCATTATCAGTCGAAATGTTCTCTTTGGTGAACGTATCTTTTCATTCCTTCACAATCATCAGAACCCTCAACTGACCCATGTTCCCCACCCTTATAATCCATTGCATACCCACCTTTCATTCCATCTCCAACCAAACCTATTAACACAAACATCCCTACTTCACCTCCACATAATACATCAGACAACATTCCACCTATACCAAATCCACCTTCATCTGCACCCTCTTCTGAACCAAACACAGATACAATACCACGCACACCACCCTCACCTACACCAACAATAGCTACAACCTTACCTACACAACAACCAACTCCACCAATCCCACCTTTAAATCCACCTATACCACCACCTCAGAGGGAGTCCACCAGGCAGAAGTCCATTCCTTCCAAACTCTCAGGTTTTCACTACACACTTCAAAAATCTTTCACGAACTCCATATTATCTAAACATCATCATTCTAACTTCATTAATTATAGAAATCTCTCACAATCAACTATGCACTTCATTAACACTGTCACTAGCATCAGTGAACCACATTCATACCTCCAAGCTTCCAAAGACCCTAGGTGGCAAGAAGCAATGAATAAGGAAATCCAAGCCTTGGAACAGAATCATACTTGGGTCTACACGACTTTACCTCCTGGAAAATCACCAATGGAAGCAAGTGGGTATACAGAATCAAACTAAATGCCAATGGCAGCATTGAAAGATTCAAAGCCAGACTTGTAGCCAAAGGATTCAATAAAAGAGAAGTTGTTGACTTCAAAGAGACATTTGCACCAGTAACGAAGATGGTCACAGTGAGATGCCTTATATCCATTGTAGTCAAGAATAATTGGTACATAGAACAACTTGACATCAATAATGCTTTTCTCCATGAAGATCTCCATGAAGAAGTATACATGACTGTGCCACAACGTTATTCTAAGTCTCTACCTCCTAACACAGTTTGTAAGCTCACAAAGTCTCTTTATGGATTGAAGCAAGCAAATAGACAATAGTTTGAGAAACTGACAACATTTCTCAAAGGCCTTGGTTTCAAGCAAAGCTATGTGGACACACTCTCTTTACCATTAAGTACAATAGTACCATCACTTCTCTTCTTGTCTCTATTGATGATATACTTTTGGTAGGCAAAGATGTAGGCTACATCAAAGAGATAAAGACTAAATTGCATGACAAGTTCAGAATCAAAGACTTAAGCTCTCTACATTATTATCTTGGAATTGAATTTTTGAGAAACAAAACTGGTCTTGCTATGTCACAAAGAAAAATGCATTAGAGTTGCTTGAAAGTGTTGACTTATTGGATGTCAAACCTGTTGATACTTCACTGGATCCCAAAGTGAAACTAAATGACACAGATGGCTATCTTCTTCTTGATCCTTCTACTTACAGAAAATTGGTTGGCAAACTCATGTATCTCACCATCACAAGACCATATCTCTCTTTTGCTGCATAGGCTTTAAGTCAATTCTTCTCGTTAGGATTTAGAAAATCCATGATGAAGTGTCGGTCACCCCAACAATAGTCTAACATATATTAGCTCGTAGACATTACGTTATTTATTAGTTATTAGCTTAGTTTAGTAACACCGTGGAGGACGGACGGGTCTTTACCCACTGTATGCTTGATCCACAGCCCATAAGGGGCGTGTAGTTTGTAGTATAAATACGCCTTCCCTCTAAGAGAAGGGTTGGTGGTTTTCATTTTAATAAACACACACTAGGTGTTTCTCTCACTAGAAAGCTACCCTCTCTACTCTTTCTCTCTCTAAAATGGCTAACTTGTTCTTTCATAATCCTAGACCATCCGAATCATATGAGAAACATAAATAATGATCCTACACTCTCACAGTCCAAGATCCTCACATTTTGAAGCCCTCACAAGAGTTCTCAGATACATTAAACTCTGTCCAGGCCAAGGCTTATTCTTTCCTCAACAGAACTCTTATCATTTAACTACTTATTGTGATAGTGATTGGGTTAGTTGTGCCATCACAAGAAGATCAGTTTCAGGCTATGCAGTGTTCCTAGGTCACAGTCTTATCTCATGGCAATCTAAGAAACAAATATTTGTCTCAAGAAGCTCCACTAAAGCTGAATATAGGGCACTAGCTTACAGTACTTGTGAAATTTCATGGTTAAGATGTCTTTTATTAGACCTTGGAGTTACTATTCCAACCCCAAGCTTAGTTATGTGTGACAATGCTTCTACCAATGCCCTAGCCAACAATCCAATTTATCATGCTAGGACTAAGCACATTGAGATTGACTGCCATTTTGTTAGGTACAAGATTAGACAAGGTCAAATTTCTCCATGCTTTGTTCCTACCAAGTCACAGCTTGCAGACATACTTAGCAAAGGTTTATGCATATAACTCCACTTCAATAATTTGTCCAAGTTAGGCATCTATGATCCATACACAATGCCAACTTGTGGAGGGATAAAGAGGAGATAAATAGTGATCCAAACACTACCTCTACTCAGCAGTCAACAATGAAAAGTGTACAAAGTATATACAGAGCTTCTCAACCTTCAAAGATGAAAGTCCTTCTCAACAACAGCTTATTGTATTGTAGTGTAATGTAATGTTACTTTGTATTAGAAGCTAGTTAGTTAGTTTACTGTTTTATTAGTATAGTTGACTTACTAGTTTGACTTTTTCATGTATAAGTAGTCCATGATGTAATCAGTTCAGTTTAATGGAATGAAACACATTTTATCATTTCCTCCCTTTGTCAATAATATTGATCACAAGTGTTACTTTATTCTTTATTAATTGACACTAACAAAGTAACAAGCCATATCACCATTGCTTCAATTAACAAGATATCAATAACAATGCATGTGGATTCTCGCACATTTTACAGAAATTTATAAGGCTGTATACCAACATAAATATAAGGCCTAAAGGCTCTATGTTCCTCTTCCTTCTTAAAATATATGTTCACCAAAAGTTGGTTGAATGTTTACCATAGAAAGTGTTCAATCTATAGCTTAGCAGAGTGTAACTTCTGCTTCAGAATTGGTTGAACGTATTCATAGATGCCATCAGCTATATCCGAGTCATTAAAAGGATCTTTAAAAGCTGCTTCATAGAGTTTTGGATAAACATTTCCATCATAACGCCCAAGAATTGAACTGAGGTAGTGATCAGTGTGGTTAAATGAATCAACCAGTGCTATTGCGTTTGGACGGACCTAAAGAGAAGATTGTTGTTTCAGATTTAGTAAACAGAATAACAATAATGTATTACTTATAGCCACAATCATGAATAGATTTCATATTCAGATTTAGTTAATCTCATATCCTAATATACTTGCAATGTGTACTTGGCATACAGTCTATGAAAAATCCAAGTTCTTTATTATATCTATATTACCCTTGAATAACGACAATAATTATATCTGGTAGACCAAAATCAATACCAAAATCAATTGCATATACGATTATCCGGAGGAAATTTTTATTAAAAACATCCTGCAAAACAGCTGTGGCAAAATGCGCAGGTATTGAGTCACGGATCAAGAAAAGTTTTTGTAAGAGTCGGATCGATGAGGGGGGTTGATCCAGTTAGATTCTTGTCCAGAAATTTCATATTGTTATATAAAACGAGTGTATTAGTTGGGTTCTGATTAGAAAAGCTATATCATTTTCGTAATGAACTAATTCTTTACTAAGTTGATTTTACGATGTCTAATCCATCAAAATATCACTTTGATCGAATTCAACCGCTTCGAACTTTTTAACTCACACCCATTTAATCAAACCTTTCTGATTTACCCCGTTTGACCCTTAGAGATAATACATAACTTGAACAGACCCATTCATAACCATGGACGGACCTAGCATGTTAGAGTGGGGGGCGAACCTAAAAAGTTGATATTTTAGTGTAATTTTTATTTAATTTTGACGTTTTTTCGAAAGTGACCCCACCAAAAACTCAAATTGCCCCCACTTACATACTAAAATCCAACATTTAACTTTTTAAAGCCTTATAAATCTTTCATGTCTAAGTAAAAATACTCGATTTATCATTACGTTTCTAGTTTTTTCTTTCACATTTTGTTGTTATCGTAAAAAAAATAAATAAATAAATAAAAATTTGCCCCACATCCTATTTTTTTTGGGTCCGTCACCGTTCATAACCACTTCTGAAAAGAAATATGTTACAACTTTCTACGGAAAACAATTAGACAATCTCAGTATATTCTTATAGTTAAGTACAACTTATCCCATGGAAATGTTTGCTTAACTCTAACATAAGTTAAGTTTTCTATTAAATATCAAATATGTATAGTAACCTTACATAAGAAAACACAAATGAACCAAAATTGTTTGTAATGACAATAATAGGCCGTTAAGTAACTTAGAATTTCTATAAGAAACAAACTAGTGCAATTTTCTAAGGAAAAGAAAAAGAGTACAAAAGTGATTTGACGTTGCAACTTGCAAGTATTCTGAAAGAGAACATACTATTGATGACTAACCTTAGAGTACAATGTTCTAAGTTGATCGTTGGCAAGTGAGGCCTGTTGAGGCGTAAGATACCCCGTGGCAAGGAAATCACCTTGATGCTTGTGAAGAAGAGATAATGCATAGACGTAGCTTAACACCTCTAACAATTGTTTGACTCCCTTTTCAGGGATTTCTTGCTGCAACTTCTCAATAAACCTGCAAAATAGAAATGCTAACAAGATTAATCAAATACATGAACCAAATGCAAATAAGTGTAACTCGAAACTTGATGCGCTAACACGTAAAATACTTTTAAAATAGTTTGTAGAGATTACTTTGACACAACAATTAGTTGGCAGTGAGCAACTGATGCCTCAAATAAATCAGCTGATAGTTCTGCAAAACCTGTAAAATATTCACACGAATTTGCAGTTGGCATAACTAAATCTTGTTTTGAGAAATTTTTCTTCAGCAAAACATTAATTGATAGAAACTATTCATAAATATTTGGATTTACATAGAGGTGGAAGGCAAACGGGCAACAAGCTGCGCCGCTAGCCCTTTTTGAAAGAGAAAAGTACCTTCATCTGGATTTTCATACTTTGCTAATCGTTTACCACAACCAACAGCCATTCTAGCTGCCCTTGCTTCAAATGCTTCAACTATTGCACCAGGGTTCAGCCAATCCTCAGCTGTATCCCATTGTGGTTAGTGACATTTAAGATCGAAATGTTATTATCTTTTATGGTAGTGATTCGTCGGAAATATCCAATTTCTATAAGTACGTATTTAGTTTATATGCATATAAAAAAAATTAACAAGTAAGCATACAAGTTTTAATAACACAATTATTCAGGATCAAAGTTCTCGCTCGCCCCATATAAGCTGTTGTCCCAACTGGCTTTTTGTATCCCAGCTCTGAGACTGTTTTCATAAGAAACCTAGCAACCTAAAGAATTTTGAACCAGCAAAGCAAGATAAAAACTTAATCGGATCACTTAAAGCATGATGATAATCTCAATTTATATTGCTTTACGTACAGCCTAACAAGTTAAACCACACTTTGGCAAGAAAACCATACTGAACTAAGTGTTAATCATAAGAAATCATACTGCTAGCCTTGAAGCATAAAACATAGTGCCTAACATTATTTGACCACCTTCTTTCACATAGTACATAACGTTATTCTTATTTTCTTAATTCATGCTATCAGATACTATCGGAAAAAATTGAACGGGGATACTATTATAGTATTTCCTTATGTTTGTTACTTTGTTATATTCAAGTTAGAAAAAAATTTGTATAGTTATTTTTTCTTACAAAATGACATACCTGAAGCATCATGACAACATTTTCCCCTTCATATGTACAAGCAGGAACATAATATGCAAATAGTTCGGGAAGCCCACTACTGACGAGGAAACCATGACCACCACATAGTTTTCGACATTCTTCAATTCCATCCTAAGAGAACATGCATGTTACAAATCTTATAGTGTATATGCCTAGATGCGTGTGTGCGCTTGTATAAGGAAATGAAACACTCACAGCTGTAGCAGCAGTTGTCAAGGATTTCAATCCTGCAGTACATGCATGGGCCTCCGGCAATGTTGAGAAGTCTTTAGCTTCTAATCTTTGTTTCACATCCTTGTTCAATGATTTCAACCACTCGCTAACAAATCTTAAGGCATATGCAGACGCCAGCAATGGGAAGAGTCTACTTTGCTGAGTTTTATAATCAATCACCTTAATAAAACAAACAAAAAAAAAAAAAAAAAAAAAAAAAAAAATCTTACATCACATTAAAACTCTGAATATGAATATGAAAAGAATCAAGTCTCATTTTAAGTAAACCTGGGTTTCTGGTCCACCATTACGTGAGCCAAACTGTCGACGCACAACACTATATCTTGTAGCAATACAAACTGCACGAGATAATGCTTTCGAGGCATCAGCCACAATTGTTTGCCTAACAGACACCATAGTCCCATAGATAAGCTGTCTAGGAACATCTGATTGCACGAATTTTCCTTCCTTTGTAACTTGGGACACCCTGTTTAGTATTTGAATATACAATCAACTAGCAAATGACAGATAAATCACTTCAAGATAACAGAGACAAACATATATTAGGCTAACCGTACCTCATTAACATATGGTCCCTTGGTATACGCACATGATCAAATCGCAAAACACCATTGTCCATAGTGTTATATGCTCCATGTCCAAACTTCAGTCCGATATCACCAACGGTAATGCCAGGAAGAGGTGAGTGATCCTCCAAGCTCCTTAGTTGGACCATAAAACCTTTGAGGAAATAATTATGGTAAATATCAAATAATGAACAAAATTGTTGTTCCACAAAATGGTTATTTAGTGTCAAGCACTAACCATGAACTCCATGAAATTGAGCATTGATTATGAGGCGAGCATAAACAATAGCATGTGTTGCCACTTTACCCACTCCACCAGGCCACCACTATAAAGCATTAAGAAACACAATGAG
This sequence comes from Chrysanthemum lavandulifolium, assembly GCA_022545495.1. NCBI lineage: Eukaryota > Viridiplantae > Streptophyta > Magnoliopsida > Asterales > Asteraceae > Chrysanthemum > Chrysanthemum lavandulifolium. The sequence goes on from CM040245.1 coordinate 216,041,185, forward strand.
CACAGATGAAGAAATAAAAGAGAACGACAATAACATAGAATAAAATATCGGTTCATTTAATTTGAAAATGTAACTTCTTTTAGAACGACAACTTTTTATTTCACACCCTATATCACCTATCTCACAAATGTCTCCAACGAGACTTTTTGGTTGGTGGGCACACTCACATACCACCCGGCCAAAGGGCTTGGGTTGCAAATGTAATAAACTTAGATACTAAAAAGTAGAAAAGTAGAAAACAAATTCTTTTTGGTTACTTTGCTTGAAGTTAAAGTAGGACTGTGAATCACGAATTCATCCATTTGAGGATCGAATGTTGCAGTTGTTTCGAGGCCTTGAACATTGGAGCCATGACCAAGTTCAGTTTGTGCATAACTACCAATAATTTGCATACTTTGGGCTAATGGCAACCATTTCTTTTTTTGCTCCTCGGTGCATTGTCCTTGTAAGGCTGGGACAAACATTTCCTACATATTCACAGAAACAAAAGTATTTAATGTCTAACGATAAACATTTCATCAACATAAACTGAAAATTATACAGCTTGTGCACAACTATGATTTGGAAATGGCATGCAATTACCCATTGGAGATCAGTATAATTTGGTTCGTCTATGTAGTGCCGCAACCATTTGGCCTCTTCTTCTGAGATGAACAAAAAATGCACAATCAAGTGAAAATGATGAAAGCATAAAACCGAAAAGCGACTCCAGAAGTGAAAACATGATACCATTTTACGGGTTTAAAGTAAAGGTAACCTGATAGACGAAGATCATTGATTAATTTCCATGCATATGCTGCTTTTCTTAGAGTATTCTTGAACAACTCTTTCCTACTAAGCATAGGCTTGCTAAACTTCTCAAAGGCCTACAAATAACAACATATTATGAATACATATTTAGAGAAAATATTCAAAGCTCAACACATGGAACTATGGAAGTTTTATTCATTGTTCTACATAAAACTTAGCAACAACTCATGTTCATAAAGAACATCACCGATACAAGGATGAAAAATCAAATATCTAATGATACAATCACTAGAGATGACTTAAACTCTAAACTTGAATCTTAAAACATATTTGGATCAACTAAGTTGCAGTTAGGAATAAGGCAGATATAACTATATAAGTAATGGCAAATAAGTTTTACCACTAACCCACCCTGGGGCGGATCAAGGACTCTAAATTAAGAAGGACATGTTTTTTTTACAAGTATTTAATAAAAAATACGATTTCATTTAGTAAACAAATTAAGAAGACATGTTTTTATTTTAAATTATTAATAGACTAACTATATATGACATATATTTACGCGAAACAAAAATTCGAGATCAGGTTCATTTTGAAAATACTAGGATTTTTAAAGAAAATTACACTAGACAACAAACTTTCATCGGGTCCCGTGAACCCTCTATGTACACCCTTGATCCACCCATGTTGTAAAATATGTCCTGCAACCTGAATTATGTGCTATCTCGGTAGTATTGATATAACGGATGACACGACATATATTAGATAATTTAAGACTACTCCCATCAATGACCTTGAGAGGGTGTGAGACCCCTTTCTCACGCGTGAGTCTTATTGGGAGGGGTTGGGTGTCGCGTGAGCCAAGTCAAAAACAGGGACGAACATTGAGGCTCTCACTAAATAAGGCATAGTGGGTCTCTTCAAGTGTTTTTATTATTTGTTATTTCATCCGTCCCATAATAATTGTCCACTTTGACTTTTTTGAGTATTTCTTGCTCAATTTTGACCATTAATATTTTAATATTTTTATTTGTGTTATATAATACTGATGAAAATTATACAAAATGAAAATACATTTAAAACTCAATCCTATTTATATATTTTTAATCAAGTATTATATTACAAAAATAAAAATATTTATGGTCAAAGTTGAATAAAAATGACTTAAAAAATTTAAAATGGACAATTATTATGGGACGGATGTAGTATTTAATTTATGAGTGTGTTAAGGATATTTAGTGAGGTATATTCTTATAAAAGTAGTATTTTATTGAAATGTGAGAGAGTTATTACTGTTAGAGCACAAGATATGGGGAGCATTTAACATGTTAAAGGTTCATTTTTCGTGGCATTGGTGAGCCAAACCATACCACCACTTGGTGATATTCGTGAGCCAAAAGCATTTTGAGCCATTCCATATGCTCAAGTCATTTTATTTTATTTTACTGTGAGTGAGTTGTATTTTTAGTGGGGTATTTTGTGAGACCCAATAATATGTTAACGGTGTGTTATAAGAGAGAATGTTTTAGTTATTAGTAAGTTATTGAGAAATGCATGATGTGGCATACCAATAACGTGTTATTGGTATCCATAATATCTTATATACCCTTATTCTTTAGTGAAAGTGAAATGTCTAGGCATTGCACATTCACTTAATAATTTTGTACATGTGAGACTATCGGTTTCGGGTCATTTTCTTACTCCATCCATCCCATTTAATTGTTAACCAAAAAAAAAAACTTTATTAAATATTCAATGAATGCAGACTTTAGCTTTCAAATATCTAGCTTTACCCTTAAATGTATCAAATAAAAATTATCGAAAAAAAAAATAGTTAGAATGATAAAATACCATAAATTAGACAATCACTTTCGCTTAATTGCAGCCTTTATTAAAAAAAAAAAAAAAAAAAAAAAAAAAGTGGACAATTGGTTTCAGGATAAACAAAAAAAGTGGTGCAGACAAAGTTTTTTGCAACAAGTTCTTAAGAAAAAGAAAAGTAATCATACAGGATCATTAGCAACAAGCTTGGCCATACGATCTGAGACAAGGAAAGATTCACGAGAACCTGCCCAAACAACTTTCATGACATCTACATCGAATTGCGCCTTCTTCCTCTCATCTTTCAAGTAATCCATTTCTTCTTCAAACCGAATCTGAAACACTTACAAAAGCATAATCTAATTCTTTGTCATCATTCTTGTTATAAGTTGTGTACTTGCATTCGTCATAACTCATAACCAACGTTATTTATAGAGGGAGATTAAATAAATACGTACATATTGCATGATAGTTGTGACTGTCATTTCGACAGCAATTAATACTTACGTCGGATTTTTTTTGTATTTTTCTAAAGCATTCTTTAATTGACTTTAGTCTTAACGTGAAACTCGCGACGTCTTTGGGATCGCTTTTAGACGTGAATTAGGATAGGGACTAGCAAATTATAAAAGACTTACTGCAAAGACAGTTAAACCTAGGACTATTTTTTAACTGATTTACTTTCAACGACAACTTAAACCTTAGGGATTAGCAATTCGAAAGTTTAATTAATTTCGACACGTGTCGCGTGAAGAACTTGGTAATAGATATATTAATAATATTTCACATTTATGGATCCAAACTTTTATATCTCTTACGTACGTAATTTCTAAATGTAATTCATTCAAGTTAATTTTTAAAATTTATGTCACTCATAAATTCATCAGGAAAACATTGTTTCATTGTGTAACTTTCTAAAATTTTTGTGCTTAAAATATCTATACATGCATTAACATGTTGTATATTAATTTAAACACATACTTCTGAATTTAACTACTTCTAACCACTTTATATACACACGCGTTATTGCACAACTAAATATAAACAATAATCACAAAATAATAACTACATTTAAGAAGTGTTGTGTTCATGTCGGGTTTAACATAAAATTACGAGAATAAAGCAGCTTTAAAACTCTAATAGTTTTTAAATTGATATAAAGTTTATGACCAAATTGTAATGATCTCAAACTTAGTTATTGTTTGATGATTTGCACCCAATTATTTTGTAAAGTTTTCAAAATAGACTACGGTTCTTAAAATGTCTAATTTTTACTTTCTAGGTTTTTTATTTTTTTCTTATACTTCCCTATGGCTTTATTAAAATTAAATCGTGGTTCAACATGATCTCTTAAGTAATAATTGAAAAACATAAGTTATAAAATTTATATGTGTCCAAAGACGCGACATCCTCGTTAGACACATATCATAAGGGTCATACTATACAAACCTCCTTTAGGATGTAAAATCGAGCGTTTGTCTTTTATTCTTTTGTCCTCCTGCTTTTCAAGATAACACATTTTTGTCGGTTTATCTTTCTGTATTTTTAACAGTTTTAAGTGATTGACTTATTAAACTTTACATTTTCTCATTATGCACTAATATAAACAAAATTATAAAATAATAAAATAGTAATAAAATAATAATAATAATTATAATAATATCTAAAAAAAAAAAAAAAAAAAAAAATCTCAAAAAGGAGGAGATGCCCTTTGTAGAAAGTGGGAGTTGGTATAACTTGTTCCGTATCATAAAGGTGCAACGTGTGTACAAACTAAAGATAAACCATAAATTGTTGATGTGACATGAGATGTTAAAGGTGAAACTATAAATTAAAGGCAGCCCTATAATTAATGTGGCCTCACAGGTTTTTAAATGCATCACTCAGTTAAGAAATCATCACTTTTCTAGGTTTCACCATATTCAAACTCACTTTTTTTTACTTATCAAACATGATGATTGGGTAAATTTAAAATTCTAAACCATCAAAAACATTCAAATATTTGTCAACCAAACGCACCTTATAAGTGTTTGTGGTGCGAGTGAGACTTGAGGAAACGAGAAACAAGGTTACGAGGAAGAGTTCGCCAGTTGGAATTGAGTACACAATTTTCATAATAAATGTAACCAATGGAAAAGATTTTTATGAAACTTATTTTATTTAAATATAAGTTCCAAACTCAATTTATATGATACAATATACAAAGTCTTTTTTCGTAAATTTTATCGCAAAAAGAACTTTTTAAAAACACTATCGATATTTCACATTATCGGGAAGTGATCTATTTTAGAAAAGTGAGAAGAAAATCTAGTCATATATACGGCTGAGCACGGTACGGAAACCAAAACGACTAAATTTGGGTCGGACTGAAAATCGATTTGGCCCAAAACACATGATCGAGGCCGGACTGAAATGTTCAGTCTAGGTTCGGGTCAGCTTGGTTCGGTCCGGTCAAACAAAGCATAAAGACCGGTTTTGTGTAAGATCGAACTGGATCGATGACCGAATATGAGGAAAAGGGTGGACCGAGGACCAGACCGAAATACGTTTGGTTCGGTCCGGTCGGTCCAATTCGGTCCGGTTTTTCAACTTTGTCCGATCCGCCGTCTATTATACTCAACCCCAACCACATATTTCAAATAAGAAGGTAGATAATGAAACCATGACATTTTATACGAGAAGGCTAACTAAAAGACCAATTAATATAATAAAACTTAGGGTGTGTTTTTTTTCCCTTTAGTTAAGTGATTTGGTCCACAAACTCATTTAATATTATTTTTTTTAAGTGGGACCAATCATTTCCTTTAGTTGGTCTATATCCTCAAAACATTAATTTTAAAATTTTTCCCATTAAGTGACTATAGATGTAGGACTCATACAATCCTTTAGCTAAGAAATAAAAGAAAAGCCCCTAGTTGCATTGAATCTACTTGACTTAACTTAGAATGCCTTTGTTGTTGTTCGATTTATCATATTCACATGTCCATATGCATTATGTACGTATAAACCATAATAAGTATACCTAACAGAGAAAAATAGAAATTAACATTTTATATAAGAAAGTAAAATTAAACCCAACTTAGGTTAATATTTTATATAAGAAACTAAAATTAAACCCAACTTAGGGTGTGTTTGTTTAACTTAGATGTTTCGCATCTGAATTTGACTATCACATCTTACTAGTAAGAGGTGACTATAATGTGAATGAAAAAGTATTGTTTGTTTTTTTTATAATTGTCTGAATGGTTTTAATTTTCCATTTTTTATGTATTTAAACTATTACAAATACGATTAATAAGTAGCCAGTGTAAACTTGAAACAAAACATTTTTATCATAGATTTAAATTATAAATCATATCTTAATACATATCCAAATTTTAACATAATAAAAACTATTACATAAATCGTTTTAAAATAAAACAGAAGCTTAACGCAGTGAAACAACAATTAAGTTATTTAACCAATACCAAATAATTTAAAACATAGCTTTGCATAATTTGAAGATGAATGGGTTGAACCGTTGAAGGGTTTTGAAAATGAATGAGTTGAAGGGGTGTTAATAAGAGGTGGTAAAATCTTTTCGCCGCCTCTTACCGAGTTAGACATATTAGCTCTTAACATGTCTGACTAGTGATGAAAAAACAAACAAGTAAAACGTCTTACCGCCTCTTATTGGTAAGACTTTTTTAAAAAAACAAACACACCCTTAGATTAAACGTCAATCATGATGTAACGCACGGGCAAGAAAGACCTTTGTACATTAGTATATCTGACTTATTTTTTCTTTTAGCTCACCAAAACCAACACATCTTCTGTCTATATTTTTCAGTTACACATTTTTTCCATGAACCCTTATTAAATCCGGTAATTAATTAAAGCATCTATGAAAGCTTGGTATAGAACGAATATACATAAAACTTTGTAGATATCTTGAAGTGAGTAAGTATTCTACCTCTACAATTTTGGGTTGTTGTAAAATGCTTCTTCTTTCTCTTGTTTTATTTTTCCTTTGTACTCCTCTTATTGTTTCCCACATGATGATGTCCCCGTTATATATACTGAAGTTTTTATGCTTTGTTTTGGTAGGCCACATGTTACCACTAATTAAGTGCCATTTTTCAAAAATATATGTAGCTTTTTGTACGAGGAAATCTTAATCGAGCAGTAGAAACAAATTTCCAGTCACGGATAAAAATGACTAACTAAAAATTTTTATTGGAAATAAACATCATTTTTTGTGGTTACCTTAAAGGGAGAATTGCGTATATATCCCTTCAAAGAATCATAATCACAGATATATCCAAGTTTAAACTCATAATCAAGGCCTATATCCTTCATAAACATTAAATTTGTCATATATGTCCAAATTATTATCTTTTGTATTTTTAAATCCTAAAATAATTTGATAATTATAATTTAAATAATAAATGACTATCATACCCCTTATGATACAGATACGCTCAATCATAATAATAAGTTAGTTAGCCATTCTTTCTTCTCAACATACAACAACTATATATAATTGCAAATCCTAATATCTACATAGGTAATTCACCTCGTTTTATGTATTTTTTGTCCATAGTTGAATGTATTAATTTACCTAAATGGTGTTTTTTAGTTATTGTTCTTGATCGCTTGGTTGACTGTTATAAATAATTGGTGAAATACTACAACTCCAATAATTAACTGCATGATCATTCCAATTGATATTTACCATCTACGCAAAGATATCAAATGCCATATATGATGAGTTACATGTGATACGCTTTAGTAACTTGCATTTTTGGCTACTGTGATGCGGCACAACAGCTACAGTATTTGCAGGAAAAAACCCGAGCCAACCCGAGTCTCATTTGATTCGGTTTCGGTCCAGCATTTCCACACATTCCGGGTTTCAGTTCAAGTCTACCCGGTTCGGTTCGAGTTTGACCCGATGCTCAACCAAATGTTACTTTACAAGTCCAAGATTTATATGGGTTAAAAAATAACTGGTTAAGAGAGGGTATAATAGTAAATTTCAATCTAAATTACAATTATCAAGTATTTTTTAGATTTAAAAATACATAAAATAATAATTTGGATATACATGACAAATTTAGTGTTTATGAAGGATATATACGCAATTATGAGTTTAGCTTGGATATATACGCAATTATGAATCTTTGGAGGGACATATACGCAATTCCCCCTATCTTAAAAAACGTTAATTTATAAAAAGGTTTTTTAATTTGTGCCACGATAACACAAATTTTCAAGTATTAAATGAATACATTTATTTTTAAAATAACTTTATTTTCATATAGAATAATGATAAATTTGGTATAAACTATAATTTTAGAAAGAGTTTTGCTATACCTTTTTAAATTATATGCTTACTAACACACACAAAGAATATTATGGGTGCGTTTAGTTGGGAGAAAACACCATTGTTTTTCACAAAATGTTTGTGAAAAACAAGAAAAACAGATATCGTGTTCAAATAACATTTTTCCAACAACATGTTTTGCAAAACACAAAATCCCTATTTCCTAACTTAACAAATAAAATTACAAAACAAATTTTAGTTGTTTTCCTTATTTTTCTTTGTAACCCACAAGCTTCCCCCTTCTTCAAAATAGAAAATACAAAATCAACTAAACGCGTTTTATATATTTTCAAGTGTTTTGTTGAAATAAATTTCCCTTTCTAATTTTTACAAAATTAGAGATAGAAAACAATAGTTTTTTTTCTCCAACTAAACGCACCTTATACGTTTTTTTCTTCAATCATTATTTTTCTACATCCAAATCGTTAATTCTGACAATTGTTAAGATCTTGTGAATAAGAATATAAGTAAGAACAAGTAGTAGGAGGATATATCATTTCTCATTTAAAAAAATATTAATATCATGTAACATATAAATATGATATTACCACTACATTTAATACTTCAAAGTTCAAAACTTGTGTTATCATGTTACAAGTTAGAAAAATTCGTTTATAAATTGAACAAATTACGCCCTTTCATTAGACCGGTTATTTAATATACTTTTGACACATTTTTTAAATATTAGTCATCTCGTCTCAAAAGAATAGTGCATATTTCTTTTCGGGATGTCTAAAAATAATTGTCCATTTTTCTTTTTAAGTAAAAACTAAAGAATACAGTGTGTGATATTCTATTTTAGTGATTGAAAATTAAAGTAACCCCACTTTTATTAAATATGTGAGTGTTGTCTCCCGACAATAATTTTGAGACGGGTGGAGTAATTATATTTATACCACTTTATAATATATTTGGGACATTCTTAAATGAAAGACGTAAAATTTTAAGCAACACACTTACTAATAGAAAATGAAGTTACATCTAGAAAATTAAGCGTTTTAAATTTGTATACTTATAACAACCCTCAAATAAATACCTAATAAATGTTATTTTTAAAATACCCCTACAATGACAATTACATATTATTATACATTAGACGAGTACCCGTGCATAGCAACAGGATTTTATAGCGACAGATGGTTTATTGATAACAAAAAAGTTTATAGGTTATAAACGAAAAATAATACTGAAGTTTGAAGATTTGAGGATTAAACATAATGTTTTGAAACCCGGTTCGACCCGGGTGGTTCAACCGGTTGAATAGTTCCGGTCGAAAAACGGGTCGATTTAAACCGGGTCAACTTGCCGGGTTGAGTCGAAACCGGGTCAACCCGCCGGGTTTGAAGCGTCCCGGGCCAACCTGATTTTCGATTTGTATTAATAGTTTCCTTTTGAAATATATGTTTTCAACATTTTCTTTTTTAGTTTCAACTTTTCACTTTTTAGTTTTTCCTTCGGGCACCCTGTTACGATTAACCAGAGAAATAGATCTCGATGAGGCCTGATTCATCGGTTCGTATCAGTTTCAACGGGTCCTCTCTGGTTCGTTTTTGGATTGCTTTTATTGGTTAGCCGAACCGGTAGCGATACAGGTTCCCGGTTGAACCCGTTGGTCCAGTCCGATTTTCAAAACTATATGTACCATCAACTTGGTAGGTTGTATGAAGTTTTGTGTGTTTTATTAATTTGTATAATGTGTATAATAGCGGGTCCTCTCTGGTTCGTTGGATTACTTTTATCGGTTAGCCGAACCGGTGGCGACACTGGTTCCCGTTTGTCCCGTCCAGTATATGTACTATCAACTTGATAGGTTGTATGAAGTTTTGTGTGTTTTATTAATTTGTATAATGTGTATAATAACATATACTTTTCATTTTAGGGTGCTTTAAAAATATCATTAATTAGTATGTTTTATTATTTTATATGGATTATGTTGTAGCTTGTTTAAATCGTACATTATGAAAATTTTATTGTACTTTTTGGCAAGTGGTGTTTTAATTGGTTGTATTTAATTTTGTAGATATGCTTTTAATTAGTTGTACAATATGAATAAATCATTGTACTTTTAAGTAATGTGGTGTTTAATAAGAGTAATAATTACAATATACATTTCTCTCACTATGACCATTTTAAACTTTCAACATTCCACTTTGACCATACACCTTTTATATGTATTATAGATATTGTACAAACTAATAAAACACACAAAGCTTCATACAATTTATATAAACACAAGTTGATTGTACAACGATTTTAAAAACCGGACCGGACCAACGGTTTAACCGGGAATCGGAATCACCACCGGCTCGGCTCACCAATAAAAACTGTCTGAAAATGAACCTAAGAGTATCGTTGAAACTGGTAAACCCTGATTGATCGGGCCGAATCATGATCATTTTCTTATTGTTTTTCTCAAGTTAATTAACTAGTCATTGTTATTTTATTGATGTCTGAATTTTAATCACAAAAGTGTCTATTGCCACAACATACGGATACCCTACTAATATATTATAAAATCACATGGGACTTATATAATATAGTTTTGATCGTTATCACATGTGGTTTTTAAGTCATATGATATAATCTCATGTAATTGTTTGAAGTTTTGAACACAGACTATTATGTAATTGAGAATGATAGACGCTTAAAACTATGCAAGCAAGAGCCACCTGGTGAAGAAGTGAGTTCATCCACTACAACAAATAAACTCTTGCCACACATTTTTAGGCATAACATTAGACATGTTTTTAGACATGTCTATTATTTCTCTATGTGATTATAAAAGATAAATTATAATTATGGGGATATTTTGGCTATAATAGCTGATTGACTATAATTTTTTATCAAAATTACACCAGAAAAAAAATTAAGAACTTATAAAAATGACTCAAGGACCCATAAGAAGACTCAAGGACTCGTAAATTATATTACTTCCGTCCCTAAATAAATGTCCATTTTGACTTTTTACGGTCTTCTAGTTCAACTTTGACTTTAAATATTTTGATTTGTGTTATATAATTCTTGAAGCAAAATATATGAATGGATTGACTTTTAAATATATTTTCATTGATATAATTTTCATCAAGTATTATATAACACAAACAAAATTATTTAAGGTCAAAGTTGCATAAGAAAGACCGTAAAAAGTCAAAGTGGACATTTATTTAGGGACGGAGGGAGTAACACAAAATTGTAGCGAGTTAGTTAAACAAAATCATAGCTAATATATTTTCATATGTGAATAAGAGTGATAATCAAATAAGAAATAAAAGTAAAATGAGAAATAAGCACAATCGCACATTTCAGATGCACCGTAAAAAAAATGCATTTCCCATAAATTTCTTCCTCTTTATTTGAAATGTGTGATTATAAATATTTCTATTTTTTTATTCTATTTCATTTCTCTTTAGATCCTTTCCCATGTGAATAAACCTACAAATATGTACAAAAGAATATAGCAAGGTTTTATTTATAAAGTGGATAAACGCGTAAATAAAAAATATAGACAAACTACTTTACATGAAAAACATATAAGTGTAACAAAATGTGTAAATTAATATAAAAAAAATACAACTCTACACGGATTTATAAACTGGTCTAACTTATATAGTAAAACAAGTTATAAGTATGGTGCACATACGTGACTTAAAATTGAGTCAAATATTGTCTAAATATCGCTCAAGTATTGTCAAAATCAGATGACTCAATTTTTTAACGTAGTAAAATCGAGTTTTTATTGGTCCAAATCTAGTTTATGTATATAGTATTTAAATTTTAAATTTGCTTTTGAAATGATATTTCTCCTTTATTATACATTGCGATGGATATATAAATTTGGATCACTAACTATTAAATTCATATATGCTTTTAGGGTGAGAGAATTATGTAGTTGGACCCCAACCTTTTCACCTGAAGTTGCAGAAAATGAAGAGGAGTGGTTTGTTGAAAAGTTTAGCAATGCTGAAAGTGATAATGATTAGGAAGATGAAGTGGAGTCGGTGGGAGAGTTTTTGGGTAATGATGGCAATGAGACACACTTCAATAAGGTTTTTAAAATGAAAGACGTAATATTTTAAGCAACACATTTCCTAATAGAAAATGAAGTTGTATTTAGAAAATTAAATGTCTTAAATTTGTATACGTATAACATCTCTCAATAAATACTTAATAAATGTTATTTTTAAAACCCCCTTACAATGACAAATACATGTTATTATACATATTATACAAACTAATAAAACACACAAAGCTTCATACAATTTATATAAAAACAAGTTAATTGTACAATGATTTTGAAAATCGGACCAGACCAACGGTTCAACCGGGAATCGGAGTCACCACTGGTTCGACTTGCCAATAAAAGCCGTCCGAAAACGAACCTGAGAGTAACGTTGAAACTGGTAAACTCGGATTGATCGGGCCGGATCAGATCATTTTCTTCTTGTTTTTCTCAGGTTAATCAGCTAATCATTGTTATTTTGTTGGTGTCTGAACTTTAATCACAAAGTGCCTACAGCCACAACGTCCGGATACCCTACTAATATATTATAAAATAGTAAAATCACTTGGGACATATAAGAGCACCCGGTGTCAGCTCGTTCTTCCCCTTCGTCGTCCACTCTGGCACTTCGCCAACGCTCGTTGTGACACCGGGGTTGCACGCCGTCGTTCGTTGTTGGGTTGCAAATCGTGGTGACAAACGAGCAAATGTTCTGACAAAAGTGGGACCTAATTGATATATAAACGGTTTCATTTTTTCTTCTTTTTTCCTTTTTTGATTTTCAAGTGTGTGTAAGTGTGTGTGTATACGCAGGAAGTGAAGAAGAAGAAGAAATGTGATATATTTTTTCTTTTTTTCTTTTTCTGAGTCAAATTTGGGCCAATGGACAAGTGGGTTACTTTTACTTAATTATTGTTAGACTTTAAATTTTGGGCCAATGGAGTTATGTTTTTATTTTTTTGAACTTTGTTTTATAAAAAATGTTATTTGTATTATTTGAATAAAATAAATATTAATATGTTATGTATTGTATTTTAATTTGAATGAAATGAATTTATTTAGTTTATTGGAAATGAAAATTGAATAAAAAAATAAAATGGTAGTGGTGGCCTCAAACGAAGAGGCTGAGGTCATATGTTATGAGGAGAGGGTTTGTTGACTTGGTTGTGTGAAAACGGACGCGACGTGCGAGGTGGCATGACGACGAGCCTTAGAGCACCCGGTGTGGGTTCACAGCAAGCTCGCCGTCTGAGCCGGAGCGTCAGTCCTTCGCTTTGACACCGCCGTGGCTCGTTGTCCGTTGTCATTATTTTGGTCATCGTCCGCACGACGAGCTAAACATTCGATGTGTTTGATTTCTTCTTTTTCTTTTTGATTTATCAAGTGTGTGTAGTGTGTAATTGTGTAAATGAAGAACAAGTGGTTTATGTTGGATTTAGAAGAAGTGGCTTTGTGATGGATTTGGAAGAAGTGTTTGAAGTGTGTGTAAGAGAGGTTGAAGATTTTTTTTTTTCTTTCTTTTTCAGCTGGATAATAAAAGTGTTAGTGGTTGGTTCAAGAAGATGATCCTCTTTTTTTAAGGTTGAAGAAACAAGAAAAACACTGACCTCTTTGTTTACACATTTTCTTTTGGGATTTTTTTTTTTTTTTTAACTTTTTTTTTTAAATATATTGTTTTGTATTTTATTTTAATAAATGAATTTAGTTTATTTAGAAAATTGAATAAAAAATAAAGTAGAGTGGTACCTAAACGTAAGAGGTCAAGTTTGTTATGAGTGAGTGGGGTGTTTGTGGTTAGTAAAAAAAACGAAATGATGCCACAATGAGGCTAAGATTTACGATTTGCAGCCTTATGCTCGCTTTGACACCTAGTGTTTCTTAGCTGTTTGACACCCAATGCCTAATAGAGTTTTGAGTAAACTGCAAAATTGACCCAAAACTTTTTGATTTTTGCAAGAAATGTCTTCGAGTTTTTTTATTTTTTTATCTTTTTATTATTTTTTTTCCTTCCTTGCAAAAAATGTCCCTAACGTTCTATTTTTTGCGAGTTATAGCTTTGAACAGCATCGTAGTTGCAAATTCCTCATTTTAGCTAACGCTCGTCAGTTTTTCACAGTAGTGCCCATGTGAAATGACTATTTTACCCTCGCCTACTAGAGAGACATTTTTTGCAAGAACATTTTTAGCAGTTTACTATTAATTTTATTTTGAGTTCCCATCACCACCACCCTCTACCACCACACAATACATATTCAGTTGCTTTATATCAATAATTCAATATTACTTCAACGACATGTTTAATAGAACAATGTGTATAGTATTAACATTTGATTGTGTTTATTGAGCATGCAGAATCCTCCTAAGAGCAGACGGTGAGAAACTAATTCACACGCCAAACACTATCTTTTTTGGACCAATGGCATGTGAATGCCATACCATGCAAAAAGCCAAATTCATGCTAAAATAGAGTTGAGCTAGTTGAATGGCTCACGCCAAAAGTAAAGTTTTTGTCTTCTTTTTTTTTTCTTTTTTTTTTTTGTATATATTTTATTTGTATTGTAAGTGAGTAGATATTCGAGTGCTTATACTCTATCTGCTTTTGCTCGCTTAACAATAAGAAACCGATCGATTGAGCAATAGTTTGCACCCAATTAGTTAAAACATCGTCATCGTGAACACCTAAAAAATAAAAACACAACTTTTATAATTTTCATTTTAATGATAATTTATAACTTTTATACATTTTTAACAACCTTTTTTACTTTATATACTTTTGAAAAAAAAAAAAAAAAAAAATGCTTTATTAAGAAACCGTGTCGGCCCCGGTTTTACCCACCCCACCCCAGTTCTTGTCTCACTCACTCATATCTGTCTTTTCCTCTCACTCTCTCATTAGTCTCACACACACTAAAAAAACTCTCTCTCTCTCTCTCTCATCCGTGGATCAGATTTTCCTCTCACTCTCTCATTAGATATAACAAGTAAAAAACTTGTTAGATCTTGGTTAGATCTAAAAAACAGAGTGATGTGGTGATGTTTCTGTGGTGGTGATGTTGATCTTGAAACTTGTTTCGATCTTGATAAAATATTTGTGGTGATGTTTCTGTTTCGATCTTGATAAAAAAAATTTAGATCTAATAAAAACTTCGATTTTGAAACTTGTTTCGATCTTGATAAAATATTTGTGGTGATGTTTCTATTTCGATCTTGATAAAAAAAATTTAGGTATTAAATAAAAACTTGTTTCGATCTTGAAACAAGTTTCGATCTTGATAAAAAAAATAGATCTAATAAAAACTTGTTTCGATCTTGAAAAAACTTGTTGTGATGTTTCTGATGATGTTTCTGTGGTGATGTTTGTGATGATGTTTCGTGGTGATGTTTCTGTGGTGATGTTTCTATGGTGGTGTTGTGGTCTGAGCTAGCTGGTGTGATGCTCAAGTAGTTTTGCTAGTTTCTTGACTGGATGATAAAGTGAGTTTCTATCTCACTTTGCAACTTTCAATGAAATAAGCAGTTTGTTAAAAAGAAAGGCAATGATGATTTTTATTTTAAAAAAAAGGCTTAGAATTTTGGTGTGGCATAACTGAATGGACGGTAAAGTGAGTTTTTATCTCACTTTGCAACATTCGAATTTACAGCCAACAGGATAAAAAGCTAATAATCTGAGCCTATTAAAATCTCGATACGTTTTTTTACCTCTTGTGTGTCAAATGGTGAACTAGAAATGGTGTTGTTGCTTGTGGTGGATTGTTGCTTGTTGCTTACTGGTGTTGTTGCTTGTTGCTAGTTGGTGGACTGTGAGACTTATGTTGTTTGCTTTCTTGTGGTGGACCGTGAGACTGAGAATCTTACTTACCACCTTTTGCACAATGAAAACGTGTAAACGTGTAAAATTTAGAACTTGTGAGACTTGCTGCAGTTTCAGATAAAATTTAGAAATTGTGAGGCGATGATAATAACCGAAACCGAATGGACGGTAAAGTGAGATAAAATCTCACTTTGCAACCTTCGAATTTGAGCCTTAAAATTTTCCGAGGCGATGATGATAACTGAAACCGAATGGCCGGAAAAGTGAGATAAAATCTCACTTTGCAACCTTCGAATCTGAGCCTCAAAATTTTCCGACTACGTTTTTATTTAAAAATTTATAAAAGAAAAACTTTAAAAACCAAATAAGTATATTAGTCATTTTTTAAGCTGAAAACAAAACTTGTATTTGGTATAAACTCTAAAAAACTTGTAGCAAATAAGTGAAAACAAAACTTGTAGAAAAAAACTTATATTTGGCACGGAAATAAAAATAAACATAAAAGTAACCCCACCCCCCACCCTGCCACAACCAGCTACCTCATCCCAAAACAAAGTACAAACACCCCCTATGGGGTGTTGCAATAGCATGACCCATATGTAATAATCAATACCTCGTAATAAGTAAATAAAATATATTTTTGAACATGTTTGTATCATTAATATTGTTTATTACACTGTCCCATATGATAAAAGATATAAATAAAAAGTGCTTATAATGTATATATTAGTATATATTTATGAAAATGTTTGTATCATTAATATTGTTTATAACACTTGTCCCACATAGATAGAAGATATTAATAAAAGAATGCTTATAATGTAAAGAAAACTTACATGTTCAAGCAATCATTTAGAGTTATCCATGAAAAGTATAATAATTAACATACTAATATATTAATCATTGAATTAGCACTTAGCACTTTACAAATTTGCATCACTTGTCTTCAAAAAATTGTCCCATTTTTACAAAAAACCGTTTTTACTTTTGTGGTTAATTTTATTTAAAATAATTCAAAATATATTTAGATTGCTTCTCGAAACAATCTTACAATATAATAATAATTTTGGAACTTCGGAGTTTTACATGCATTTTAACATCATATTCATTTATATGTGCATTTTTGCATTAAAACTATACTAATTTAAAAAGAAATAATAAATGAAGCATTAAAATGTTGTGGAAGATAAACTAGTAAAAGCTATGTATTGTGTACATTATGCATTAAAAATTGTAATGCTTAAAAAACAAATTAATGACATCTTAAAAAAAATTAGGAGAGGATGCTAAATACTTAAAAGAGAAGATGCTAAATGCTTTATAATTAGTATAGATATGTGTAATATATATAAAATCAAATAAATTATCACATGTGGATTTACATCTTTGCATCATTTGTCTTCAAAAAATTATCTCGATTTTTACAAAAAACCGTTTATTACTTTTGTGGTTAATTTTATTTAAAATAATTCAAAATTTATTTAGATTGCTTCTCGAAACAATCTTACGATATAATAATAGTTTTGAAACTTTGTAGTATTGCATGCATTTTAACATCATATTCCTTTATATGTGCATTTTTGCATTAAAACTATATTAATTCAAAAAGAAATAATAAATGAAGCATTAAAATGTTGTAGAAGATAAATTAGTAAAAGCTATGTATTGTGTACATTATGCATTAAAAATTATAATGCTTAAAAAACACATTAATGACATCTTTAAAAAAATTAAGATAGAGAGTGCTAAATGCTTTATAAATAGTATAGATATGTGTAATATGTATAAAATCAAATAAATTATCATTTGTGGATTTACATCTTTGCATCATTTGTCTTCAAAAAATTGTTCCGATTTTTACAAAAAATCGTTTTTTACTTTTGTGGTTAATTTTATTTAAAATAATTTAAAAATTATTTAGTTTGGTTCTCGAAACAATCTTACGATATAATAATAATTCAACTTTGTAGTTTTGCATGCATTTTGACATCATATTCATTTATATGTGCATTTTTGTATTAAAACTATACTAATTCAAAAAGAAATAATAAATGAAGAATTAAAATGTTATGAAAGATAAATTAGTAAAAACTATGTATTGTGTACATTATGCATTAAAAATTGTAACACTTAAAAAACACATTAATGACATTTTAAAAAAAAGTTAGGAGATGGTGTGCTAAATGATTTATAAGTAGTATAGATATATGTAATATGTATAAAATCAAATAAATTATCACTTGTGGATTTACATCTTTGCATCATTTGTTTTCAAAAAATTGTCCCGATTTTTACAAAAAATCGTATTTTACTTTTGTTGTTAATTTTATTTAAAATAATTCAAAATTTATTTAGATTGGTTTTCGAAACAATCTTACGATATAATAATAGTTTTGGAACTTTGTAGTTTTGCATGCATTTTAACATCATATTCATTTATCTGTGCATTTATGCATTAAAACTATGTTAATTCAAAAAGAAATAATAAATGAAGCATTAAAATGTTGTGGAAGATAAATTAGTAAAAGTTATGTATTGTGTACATTATGCATTAAAAATTATAATGCATAAAAAACATATTAATGACATCTTAAAAAAATTAAGAAAGAGAGTGTTAAATGCTTTATAAGTAGTATAGAAAAAGTAAATTATAGCTAAATAATATAAAACTTAACCGATGTAAAGTAAATGCATCACTAAATTAAAAGTAATTATTAAAACAAAATAAAAGTAATTGAGGCAGAAATTAAAGTGACAAACACCGAAAAGTTTAAGGATATTTTGCAGTTTACTCTTGAGTTTTAATCGTTATCATATGTGGTTTTCAAGTCATATGATATAATTTCATGTTGGTTTGAAGTTTTGAACACATACTATTATGTGATTATAATCGATAAATTATAATTATTAGGATATTTTTGCTACAATTAAAATAATCCTTCACTAAAATTACACAAGAAAAAATTTAAGGACTTCCAAAAATGACTTAGGGACCAAAAAAAAGACTCAAGGACTCCTAAATTGTAATACAAAATTGTAGAGAGTTAGTTAAACAAAATTATAGCTAATATATTTTCATATTTGAATAAACCTACAAATATGTGCAAAAGAATATAGCGAGGTTTTATTTAGAGTTATCTTCATAAATGGTCTTTGTGGTTTGAGGGTTTAACGGATTTAGTCTCTTTAATTTTTTTTAACGGATCCAGTCTCTGTGGTTGCAACCCGTAACGGTTTTGATACCTTGACCTATTTTTCTATCAGTTAACTGTTAATTTTAAGAGTATTTTGGTCTTTTCATGTATTTTATTAAAAAAAAATCATTTTTTGCACCTCATTATCTAACCATCACATAAAACATTAAGAGTATGGATCTATTGAGAAGAAATATTTAAATGAGAAGAGTGAGAAGGAATTGTAGCCACAAATTTCAAATAAGGAAAAAGAAATAATAGGGAGATGCCTCTATTTTTATAGATGCATCTAATATTTGTGGTTTTGGTTTCTTCTCATTCTTCTCACCTTAATTATATTTCTCATTTGATCCTACCTCAAAACATTAAAACGCACCCACTATTCTTTTTTCTTTCCATCTCTTCTTTCTTCATTTTTCTCTTCTTAATACTTCCCAACCACCACCACACACCTCTTCTTTCTTCTTTTTTCTTTCCATCTCTTCTTTCTTCATTAGTCTCCTTACTTAGATTTCGTCTTCGAAATCTTACTTGCTTAATGTTCTCGACCATTCGTAAACTTTTCTACTTAAGGTAGCAATCTCAATCCAAACTAAGTCATAGTCAAATATGCTAAAAACACATTTGAATCATATAATTTCACAAAATTTCAAGTATTTCTAATGACACCGCGCCATTAGTATCACATCACAATATGGAATACTCCATTTACCCAATGCTATACTATAAAAAATAGAGTAAACTACACCATTCGTCCTTGTGGTATACGTTGACCATCAAGTTTCGTCCTTTGACCAAAAAAATTGCACCGTTGGTCCTTAACTGCGAAACGTTACTCAGCGTTGGTCCCTCGCCCTAACTGGCGTGAGTAACGGGTGTTAAGCCTATTTAAATCGAGGGTATATTTGTCTTTTCCCACCCACATTAGCTTCTTCTTCTTCATTTGTTTTGTCCTTGAATTTTAATGTTTATCGCCAGCCTATGAATGTATCTATCCCCACCACACATCACAAACACAAACCCGGATAATGAAAAAACGAGATCCAAAAATTCACATCAATCTATCACCACTCGATCTACAAACAATAACCTGATCTATCAACTCATCAAAGGAAGACACAACAGATTCATCTCTTATCCTCACAAAAATCACAATGTAAAAATCCTAACACCACCGTAAAGAAAATACCAAACCACCGATCAAAACATCACAGATCCGAACAAAATCACAAAACCCACTTAAAAAATCCACCACACAAAATACCGACACCTCAAATCTACACAAAGAACCCAAAACCGGTGACCCACCATCACCACCACAACCAACAAACATTGCATATGGTGGACACCTTCTTTATCACTAAGCACAACAACTCGACCCACCAGAACTCCAAGAAGAAGCTAAGGTTCATGGAAGAAAAGATTCGTAACCAAGTTTTCTCAAGAACAAAAGGAGAAAATGCAAAATTTTGTCGAAAAAGTTGGATGGAAGATGCAAAGATGTGATGATAAATGGTCACCGATTTTTGCAATGATATTGGTATCAAAAGAAGAATATTTAAAGTTCGATGCATAATAATAAGAACACTTTAGCTAAAGATACAACCACCTCCGTGCCGGAGTCGCCGTGAACTCACCGTGAACTCCACCTTAGGTGTCGGTTTAACACGTAGTGAAGATCATCACCAAGATTCTACTAATGGATCATCATCTTCATCTTAACTTATTGTAACAATATCTTACAAACCCTTTTAGGGTGAAATGAATAAACCCCATTATTTAAAGATTCATTTTTAAAGATGAAGATTAAAATAAAAGGAAAATACCAAAATACCATCGACTTAAATAGGCTTAACGCCGTTAGTCCAACCGCTAGTGTGAGGACCAACGCCGAGTAATGTTTCGCAGCTTATGACCAACGTGCAATTTTTTGGTCAAAGGACTAAACTTGATGGTCAACGATACCACAAGGACGAATGGTGTAGTTTACTCTAAAAAATACTTCACATCACAATTTTATCTAAAATTTCCAACAATGACGACTTGTCATGCGGAAAAATTTACCATTTTGACTTTATATAAGTCAAAATTCAACACTATTTCCACATCATTCACCAATGCACTAACATGACTTAAAGTCATATTCCGATCAATTTCGCATTCAACTTAATACCAATACGCATCTACTTCAAAAACCGGTAACTTATTTTAAAGTTATATCAAGACCATCTAAACGGCACTTTCAAACACCAACTCTACGCACTTAAGCAACTTTCTTATTAAATTTCGGAATACTTACCCATTATCTTCTTAACTTAATGCACAAACTCATTTTATGAGTCTATCTTAGAGTTTCGCACATAACCTTAATGCCGATATAGTTTCCATTTACATCTAATCTCATTTCTTATGACGTATAACTAGTTTTGGCTTTCACTTTCCTTTCTCTACCTGTACTCATGCCATATCGGATACACATAAGCCCACTCATTTACAATTCATCATATACATAAAAAGGCGTCCCAATCTATGTAAGTAAGGAATCATAAACTTATGGTTCGGCGATTTACAACTTTTTTATTTAAATGAAGGGGCGTCCCAATCCATTTAAATAAGGAGACTATAAATCATCCTACTTACGCACTTCCGACACACCAATCATACTTACTTTACTTTTCATCTTTTCTAGCCTTGGATCCAATCTCACTAACTTTTCTCATATAGGCAAGTCGGCCTTTTCCCCGTAGGGCTTAGCCACTTTACCTTAACCTTGCGCAAGCTAAAATCCATGCCACAAAGGCAAGCTAACAACCATGCCATGAAGGCAAGCCAACACCCATGCCATAAAGGCAAGCTAATAACCATGCGCAAGCTATAACCCATGCCACAAAGGCAAGTTAAGCTATCTCGAAGGATGCTTCGACACATGCCAAGAATGTAGGCATACCATGCCGGTGAAGGCAAGCTAACAATCATGCCATGAAAGGCAAACTAACAACCATGCCATAAAGGCAAGCTGGGTTATCCCGAAGGATACCAAAACTAGAGCATCAGATCCAATCTATGTTTACTTTAACATCTTTACTTATTTTATCTTTCTTGTACTTTTATCATTAAGTACACATTTCATTTACTCAATTTTCATTGCCTTAAGCAATTTCAACATTCGCTACTATGTTCACTTTCATCTAGACAATTTTCTATATAAGACTTGCCGATTTATTATATTTTCACTTTCACAATGCAATCTATCGTTCATCTATATGTCCAATATATTAGCACGATTCGATTCATGCTTTACAATTTTTTCTAGCACACTTCATATCACAATGAATTCTAGTGCAATCTATCTCATTCACCACTTTTACTCATCACGCTTAAACATTTATTACTAACGCATTTTACTTATCATGTTTTGTGTGTAACATGATCTCATCACATCCTAACCATACATTTTAGCTTTTCTTATTTAATTAAGCGTGTACGAAATCATGCTTCAAACATCTTATCATTATCATATATAATCATTCATTCTAATACAACAATCGCAATCAAACTCAATCATGTCTTTCTAAGCACCAAGCTAGAAACATGCTTTACTAATTATTTCTTTATCTCGTACACTTATGCATCATGCTATCAGGAACATTCATGTTTTACTTAGACATATAATAAATTACCATAGACTTAACATCAAATAAACAATAACATTTAACACTTATCCAACAAGTGTTAAAACATTTATAATCACATTCAGAGTCATATAGTCTATGGCCAAAACCACATTCCACAATCAATCTATGTCTAAGCATCAACATTCTAAATAGCCGCAAGTACTAGTCTACCTTATAACTAAGGCATTCGCTTTCCACATCACTTACACTTACGACACACGCAACTACAAGTGGTCTAAGTTTAGGAAACCTACAATGGAAACCTAATTCACTTAAACCGAAGCTCTGATACCAAGTTGTAACACCCCGTGAACGACACGACTTAAAATCATTGAAATTTAAACTTTTACGCGGAAACGACTTGACTTAAAACTGACTTGTTGTTGCTAATCATTAAACTGATATAATTTTGTAATAAACTGACCCTTGAAAGTATTTTTACATGAAACTAAACTCAATTACCTTCGAAACTCCGGGTGGCGAGACCCGTGACAACTAACCGTTTTAAAGATATGATTTTTCGAAAATTAACTCTGACTAGTTCTCCACTAGTTCTCCAACTATTTTAACCAATTTACAAACACTTAACCATATACATTGTTTTTCCAAACATTCTTGACCCGTTTGACCCAAAATGGGTTAAAATAGACCTTGTCCCAAACACCCCTTTTTCTGCATAATCCTTTTGTTTACTTTTGATCCATTTTCCGGAAAACGACTTCTATAACATGACATAACACCAAAACTTCCAGAAATCATTAGGTCATTATAAACATCAAATACATGCATAAACTTGGTCATAATAACCCACAGAAATGTACTTTACAATGTGACGGGTATTATGCCAAAATAACCTGTTTTGACCCGTTTGCATACACCACTTAAAACATAATTTTTTAACATGCTTTAGGATCTGTAAAATGACTCTTAAACCATTTCAAAGACTTGACATTACAAACATTTAACCCATTTAAAACTCCCGGGGAACAACTTTGACTTCAAGCTCGGTATTCTACCTAAGCTCCTATTTGCATACAAACCTTCTAACATACACTCTTTCAATCCCTTAGCCTTTTCCAATTGCTTTACCTTCTTCACTATTGAACCTATAAAATGGTTAAACAAATAAACTGTAAGCTTTCTCTTAGTAAGTAAAAGACATAACAAGTTATCATATATCATTAATCACAATTTGCATCATAAGCTTCACTTAACCCATCATTCATAACACATAAAATTCTACATAACTTGCTAACTTCACAACTAGGCTAACCACATCTTTGCTAAACACAAAATCACTAAATACACATCAACTCTTAAACTTCAAATGTCATCAATAGCATATCAACTATGCTAAACTCATTTAGTTAGTTTAACCAACTAGCCACATCTTCCTCTTAGCCATGCATAGTAGTCATTAGGCCATTCATAACCTTAACACAAACTATTATTTAACACATAACACATAATACGAATATGATAAACTCAATATAACATCTTGTTATAATCAATTTACTTGCCTCTCATCCAAGCTAATTAAACCAATAGCATCATCATCATCAAAACCTATTTCACCATAAAAAGAATATCAATATTCAGGGTTTATACAACCCATAACTTACCCAATTTCATTCTTTAATCATCATATGATCATTTCTTGATCATATGATGAAATACCCAATTATTCTACATAAACCCTAATTCAATTTCATCAATTAACTCAATTTATATTACTTACTTATGTTGGAATGATCACTAGGCTTAACCATTAACATAGAAACATTAATCTTCATTCACTTGATCATCAAGCTCATCTTCCCTCTCTTATTTCTTTCTAACCGACATATACATATATATTTTAGAAAATGATAGAACCTTTTAGAAAACCTGGGAATTCTTCTAACTTAAGATAGCTACTACTTTGGCCCATTGTCACTTATAGTCCCACAAGTCCTTTCTCTTCGACTTTGGCCACAACCAACTTTGTAAATTATTTAACACTTGTCAATTTTAGTCCCTTAAGTATATGTATCATGTTTCTATAACCACATTACACATTCTTTCACTATTAGTTTGACTATCGGGTTTGACTACAACTTAACTTTTATTGACTAACCAATCATATCAAGTCTCCCAACTCATAAAAGTCTTAGTCAAACTATTTCAATGGCATTCTCATTATTTAATACTTAAAACTTAGTTTTGGGTGTAACACCGAGTACCCAACTCGAGAGTTTCTAAGCACTACACAACACAAGCTCCTTAATATGGCGGAGAAGCGTTCACAATGTCGCGTACACTTTATCCGGTACAAGGCTAGACACCGATTTCTTCCACGAAGTAGAACCAAACATATCTCAACATCACCTACACTTTATCCGGTAGAAGACTAGATATCGAGTTTCATTACAAAAGAGGAACTACTACCCAACACTACAACCCAAAAAAGACAAACTCCTTTTTACAACACTTTAAAGGATGTCAATACCCTTTAACCCAAACTACAAAAACATATATCGGCGCCCCATATCGAATGTACACCTTCAACACTATACACCAATGCCTTCAACTTGACACACTAATGGAGGGAGAGAAGAACTATCAACAAGATGCACTTCAGTGGTTTTGATGATGGCGAAGTTTATCAACTCATGACCTTGAGCTTGCACGTCTTTAAGAGGTTGTGATCTCACCTTTAAGAGGAACCTAGAGAATCACACAAAGAGAAAACTACATAGAATGATCCTTTGAATCTGAGGTTAGAGAGGTTAGAACATAGAGAGAAGATATTTCTAAAAGGGGTAGTGAGCATGAGAGAAATGACTCACTATTTATAGGCAAATTGCCTATAGTTCCCACGGATCCGGCGGATCCCTTACCTAAGGGATCTGGCCAGTGCAATCTAAGGGATCCGGCAGCTGGATCAGACTAGTCCTGATTTTGGGTTGCAAATCGGGTTATGGGTTATGGGTTATGGACCATGGGTTATGGACTTTGGATCATGAATACCCAACAAGATACATTGTACCAAGTCAATGAGTCATGGATCTTGGGTCATGGGTCAAGGACTTTGGGTCATGGATCATGGATAATATCCAACACAACTTCATGCATGATGTCATGCAATGGATCATGGGTTATAGATCATGCTCCATGGGTATGGGTTATATACTTTGATTTTTACCCATCATTTACCCATTACAAGTTATACTAAGCAGTAAGCACATATATATTTTTATAAAATATAAGTAAACAATATTACTTGTAAGTATTTTATAAAAATGGTTTTGGTCTTATATAAAGTATTTAACTAAACATGTTTTGATGATTTTATATGTTTAGTAAAAGTGTGTTAGTTAACTATTGGCTCAAAGCTTTTACGTATTTTATTTATTTCGTTAAAATGATTTTACGTTTGTTATCGACAAAATATTAGAAGATCGTTAAATATAAATAAACGTTTTATGGTTTATTTGTATTAACAGCAACCACAATTTTATTATCTTTAGCAAGTTTGTGATCAAAAATCAAAGTAACACAATACTCAGGAATAACCAACACATAATAAAGAACTAAATTTTCAGTTAACTTGAGATTTTCAATGTTAGAAATAAAAGCCTCAGTCTCATTGGGATGTCCAATCTTTATTTTAATATGGGAAATGTCAAAAACATTAACTAAATCTTTATCAGTGTAAGTCATGTGTTGGTTAGCCCAAGAATCTACAATCTTACCATTTGAAGTAAGTTTAGATTACAGATTACTATTATAACAAAAACATTTGTAAAACTTTTGATTAAAAATTCTGCTATTGTTATAATAAGTACCTGCCATATTGGTCGGCACATTGTTACCATTAAGAGAGTTATCTTTGATGAGAGAAATGAGAGTACTTAATTGTTCATCTGTAAAACCAAAAGATGAACTAGACCCAAGATTGTTTCAAACAGAATTGTTATTAGAAAACTTCTTGTTATTGTTTTGAAATTTGTTATTGATACCTTTTTTCCAAAATTAGGAGGATATTCAATCAACTTAAAACATCTTTCTTGAGTATGGCCATTAAAACCACAGTTTTCACAAACAACAGTATGACCAGAACCAGTATTCCTCCTATTATCAGTCACTTTATTAAAATTAGCAGTTGGATTATTAGACTGATTAACAGGTCTTATAACATGTTGATTAACAGCTTTAGTAGCAAAAGCATAATTATGATTTCTAATAGTGCTGCCAGAAACAACAGTTCTATGTGACTCCTCACTACTAATGATAGCATAAGCACCTTTAACATCAGGAAAAGGGTCTCTAGATAGAATATTACTTCTAATTTGCATATAAGTATCATCTAAGCCCATTAAGAATTGAATTAGTTTCATGAGTTGATTATGCTTTTTTAAATCATTAACAACATGACAAGTACATCTTGGTAACTGAATTAAAGCATCAAAATTTTTTCATAAAGTAGTCAATTTATTAAAATATTCAGCAATAGTGGAACCATTTTGGGTCAAAAAATTAATTTTATGATGCAATTTAAAGGTGACAAGCCCATCAACTCTATCAAAAGTTTCTTTAAGTTCATTCCAGACATCTGAAGCTCTTTTAGGAAAAAATTGACCAAAAAATAGCTCTCAGAATTAGAATTTAAAATCCACCTAAGAACCACAGCATTAACTATGTCCCATTGTCTGGCCAAAACATCATCAGTATTAGATCTTGTGCAACTACCATCAATAAAACCAGTTTTGTTTTTCCCTCTAAGGCCAAAAGCATTGCACAAGACCAAACATTATAGTTTTATGTTCCTTTTAGTTTAGCAAATATCACATTTAAAGAAGCAGAGTCATTAGGGTGTAAATGCAATGCGTGACTTAAATCCAATTTACTTATTAATAACAGGAGGATCAAAAATATCATCCTCACCATAAATAGAACCAGGAGGTGTAACACCATGAATAGACATGATAACAAACAATCAGAAAATAACAAACACACAAGAAAGGGAGAAAAGTAGTTCACATGCTTTCCTTGCCACTTAAGTGGTAGGTCAAAGGCGCACATAAGCAAATCAACAAGAATAAACAAAAATAAATAAAACAAATTAATACACACAAAACACCACAACAACAATTCTCAACTTCCAATGTGTCCCAATCATATCCTCCGGCAATCTATTGCAAGAAAATAAAGAATAGAAATTAAAAAAAGCGTGAGAGGTGTTACGGTGCACGCAACTAGCAGCAGCGGAATAACAAACCTACTATACCCTAACCAATAACCAATAACCAGATCCAAGATCACAAAACCCCAATTCCTTAAAATTAGGCAAAATACCCAGAACCACCTCCAATTGTATCAAGAATACCAGATCTATCGATTAAACTCACTTAATCGACCAAAGAAACCTTCAATTGTAAAAGCCCCAAATTACCCAAACTCTAATTTTTTTCAAAAATTAGGCGTTTTCAAAAAAACCTTTAGATCTAAATGATTAGACAATAGATCTATCAATTAAAAAATGTTAATTGAAAGAAAACAAAGTATTAGTAAAAAAAAACCCCAAATTGATCGAAACCCTAATTTTTTTAAAAACTTTTTCAAATCAAGATATATCGTATCCGCTCTGATACCATGTAGAAAAACTTAATCTGATGAAGATTAAAACACTTTTATTAATAAAAATCTTATTACAATCAACAAACTGTTTTCAAACAATAACTATCAAATCAATACAATCAATTGATCTCAATCATGTACCATAAACAATAACAAATGAAGTAAAAGTTTGATCAAGATGATCAGAACAACTAGGGTTTTCTTATGAACGAGTATAACAACTTTGAGAGAGTAGAGAGACATTTTTGATTTTTCAGTTGTAAGTTATGAGAACTAAGGCAGAAATTGTGCCTTATATACGGTCACTTGATATTGCACCAACAAGCCCTTGAATAATTTTCACTCTAAACCCCCTCCGTGTTTCTCTTTTATTTCTTTGACCTCATGTCTTCTAAGATATCTTCATATCCAGCATACTAACTTACTTCTCATCCTTAAAGGCTATAACTGAAATATAAAACATACAAAGTACGTCCCTAAGGTTAAAACCAGATAGCAGATTAGGTCCTTATTTTTCAACACATTCACTATATATCAATTGAATATGAACTGCTATGCATTTTATGCTTTTCGAGTTAAAGAATGTTTCGAGTATTTTTGTCCACCACAACTTATTCTTGCAAACTATAGTCTTCTTTTACATTTCTAAAAAAAGGGCCGGGTTAATAGTAACAAGAAGATGAAGTAAAATGGTTCAAAAAGTCCATCACTTTGAACCTCTTAGGTACTTAATGCCAAAGTTAACGCAAGTAAATCCTAGATCTACCAAAGTTAATACGATTCTTTAATAATGATTAATTAGAAACGTCACCACCAATACGAATAACGCCAGTCTACTGTATGAAATGATGGTTCAACAACAAAATTGGTTTTCCTAACTAAGTGTGCCTTAGAGAGCTAGGTACCATAACAAGGGTTCACTTCATCGTCGCGCCACCTCAGCGCCACATCAGCATCTCATTTTCCCACAACTAACCACAACAAACCCCTCCTCACTCATAACAAACCTCAACCTCTTCATTCGCCCACCACTACCACTTTATTTTCAGATTCAATTTTCAAATAAACTAAATACATTTATTAAAATAAAAATACAAAACAAAATATTTAAAAAAGTTATAAAAAAAAAAAAAAAAAAAAAAATAAACAAAGAGGCTGTGTTTAAACTTTAAACCCTCCTCACTGTTCCAAGTCTAGTCAAAAAAAAAAAAAAAAAGAGTTGTCTTCATTTTCTGCACACACACACACTACAAACACACACTACAAACACACACAACAATACAAACACACACTAATAACACAAATAAAATAAGAGGATCTGCTTTTGTGTCAGAAGTTACCTTCGTCGTCCCCACGATTTCTTGTTATCAAAATAGAGTTTGTTGCAATATTTATTAGGCATGTAAATTACAGGTCAAACTACATTATATTGATCACAAGTGTTCCTTTAATAACAAAGTAACAAGCCATATCACCATTGCTTCAATCAACAACATATCAATAACTATGCATGCGGATTCTCGCACATTTTGCAGAAATTTATAAGGCTGTATGCCAACATAAATATAAGGCCTAAAGGCTCTATGCTCCTCTTCCATCTTAAACTGTATGTTCACCAAAAGTTGGTTGAATGTTTACCATAGAAAGTGTTCAATCTATAGCTTAGCAGAGTGTAACTTCTGCTTCAGAATTGGTTGAACGTATTCATAGATGCCATCAGCTATATCCGAGTCATTAAAAGGATCTTTAAAAGCTGCTTCATAGAGTTTTGGATAAACATTTCCATCATAACGCCCAAGAATTGAACTGAGGTAGTGATCAGTGTGGTTAAATGAATCAACCAGTGCTATTGCGTTTGGACGGACCTAAAGAGAGAAGATTGTTGTTTCAGATTTAGTAAACTGAATAACAATAATGTATTACTTATAGCCACATTCATGAATAGATTTCATATTCAGATTTAGTTAATCTCATATCCTAATATACTTGCAATGTGTTCTTGGCATACAGTCTATGAAAAATCCAAGTTCTTTATTATATCTATATTACCCTTGAATAACGACAATAATTATATCTGGTAGACCAACATCAATTGTATATATGATTATCCGGAGGAAATTTTAATAAAAAAACATCCTGCAAAACAGCTGTGGCAAAATGCGCATGTATTGAGTCACGGGTCAAGAAGAGTAAGTTTTTGTAAGAGTTGGATCGATGAGGCTGGGTTGATCCAGTTAGATTCTTGTCCAGAAATTCATATTGTTATATAAAACGAGGGTATCAGCTGAGTTCTGATTAGAAAAACAATATCATTTTCGTAATGAACTAATTATTTACTAAGTTGATTTTAAGATGTCTAAACCATCAAAAAATTACTTTGATCGAATTCAACCGCTTCGAACTATTTAACTCGCTCCCGTTTAGTCAAACCTTTCTGATTTACTCCGTTTGACCCCTAGAGATAATACATAACTTGAACAGACTCATTCATAACCACTTCTGAAAAGAAATATGTTACAACTTTCTTCGGGAAAAAATAGACAATCTCAGTATATTCTTATAATTAAACACAAATGAACCAAAATTGTTTGTAATGACAATAATAGGTAGTTAAGTAATTTAGAATTACTATAAGAAACAAACTTGTGCAAATTTCCAAGGAAAAAAAAGAGTACAAAGGTGATTTGACGTTGCAAGTATTCTGAAAGAGAATATACGATTGATGACTAACCTTAGAGTATAATGTTCTAAGTTGATCGTTGGCAAGTGAGGCCTGTTCAGGCGTAAGATACCCTGTGGCCAGGAAATCACCTTGATGCTTGTGAAGAAGAGATAATGCATAGGCATAGCTTAACACCTCTAACAATTGTTTGACTCCTTCCAGGGATTTCTTGCTGCAATTTCTCAATAAACCTGCAGAATAGAAATGCTAACAAGATTAATCAAATACACGAACCAAATGCAAGTAAGAGTAACTTGAAGTTTGATGCGCTAACAGGTAAAATTTTTTAAAATAGTTTGTAGAGATTACTTTGACACAACAATTAGTTGGCAGTGAGCAAGTGATGCCTCAAATAAATCAGTTGATAGTTCTGCAAAACCTGTAAAATATTCACACGAATTTGCAGTTGGCATAACTAAATCTTGTTTTGAGAAATTTTTCTTCAGGAAAACATTAATTGATAGAAACTATTCATAAATATTTGGATTTACATAGAGGTGGAAGGCAAACGGGCAACAAGTTGCGCCGCTAGTCCTTTTTGAAAGAGAAAAGTACCTTCATCTGGATTCTCATACTTTGCTAATCGTTTACCACAACCAACAGCCATTCTAGCTGCCCTTGCTTCAAATGCTTCAACTATTGCACCAGGGTTCAGCCAATCCTCAGCTGTATCCCATTGTGGTTAGTGACATTTAAGATCGAAATGTTATTATCTTTTATGGTAGTGATTCATCGGAAATATCCAATTTCTATAAGTACGATTTAGTTTAAATGCATATAAAAAATTAACAAGTAAGCTTACAAGTTTGAATAACACAATTATTCAGGATCAAAGTTCTCGCCGCTCTATATAAGCTGTTGTCCCAACTGGCTTTTTGTATCCCAGCTCTGAGACTGTTTTCATAAGAAACCTAGCAACCTAAAGAATTTTAAACCAGCAAAGCGACATAAAACTTAATCGGATCACTTAAAGCATGATGATAATCTCAATTTATATTACTTTACGACAGCCTAACAAGTTAAACCACACTTTGGCAAGAAACCATACTGAACTAAGTGTTAATCATAAGAAATCATACTTCTAGCCTTGAAGCATAAAACATAGTGCCTAACATTATTTGACCACCTTCTTTCACATAGTACATAACGTTATTCTTATTTTTTAATACATGCTATCAGATACTATCGGAAAAATTGAATGGGGATACTATAATAGTATTTCCTTATGTTTGTTAATTGTTACTTTGTTATATTCAAGTTAGAAAAAAAAAAATTGTACAGTTATTTTTCTTACAAAATGAAATACCTGAAGCATCATGACAACATTTTCCCCTTCATATGTACAAGCAGGAACATAATATGCAAATAGTTCGGGAAGCCCACTACTGACGAGGTAACCATGACCACCACATAGTTTTCGACATTCTTCAATTCCATCCTAAGAGGACATGCATGTTACAAATTAAATAGTGCATATGCCTAGATGCGTGTGTGCGCATGTATAAGGAAATGAAACACTCACAGCTGTAGCAGCAGTTGTCAAGGATTTCAATCCTGCAGTACATGCATGGCCTCCGCAATGTTGAGAAGTCTTTAGCTTCTAATCTTTGTTTCACATCCTCGCTCAATGATTTCAACCACTCACTAACAAATCTGAAGGCATATGCAGACGCCAGCAATGGGAAGAGCCTACTTTGCTGAGTTTTATAATCAATCACCTTAATAAAATCAAACAAAAAAAAAGTTTAAATCACATTAAAAATTTGAATATGAATATGAAAAAGAATCCAGTCTCATTTTAAGTAAACCTGGGTTTCTGGTCCACCATTACGTGAGCCAAACTGTCGACGCACAACACTATATCTTGTAGCAATACAAACTGCACGAGATAATGCTTTCGAGGCATCAGCCACAATTGTTTGCCTAACAGACACCATAGTCCCATAGATAAGTTGTCTAGGAACATCCGATTGCACGTATTTTCCTTCCTTTGTAACTTGTGACACCCTGTGTAGTATTTGAATATAAAATCAACTAGCAAATGACAGATAAATCACTTGAAGATAACAGAGACAAACATATATTAAGCTAACGGGATTAAGTTGTAGAAAGAATGTATTTTTTAGTGTCCTGTTTTGATATGTGTATTTTTTTAGTTGAAAGAACGCATTTTTCAAAGTGTCATGTTTTGACGTGTATTTTATTTTTTTAACTTTGTTTGTTGTAGAACATCGATTTTCATAAGTGTTCCAATTGGCACGTCATCCACGCACTAAATTGGAACACTTATGAAAGACATCGTTATTTTACAACTTAAACAAAGTTTAAAAAAGACACGCACTAAATTGGAACATATTGAAAAAGACATCGCTATTCTACAACTTAAAAAGACACATACCAAAACGAACACTTTAAAAAGACGTTGTTATTTTACCACTTAATCCCTAAGCTAATCGCACTCATTAACATATGGTCCCTTGGTATTCGCACATGATCAAATCAGAAACACCATTGTCCATAGTGTTATATGCTCCATGTCCAAACTTCAGTCCGATATCACCAACGGTAATGCCAGGAAGAGGTGAGTGATCCTCCAAGCTCCTTAGTTGGACCATAAAACCTTTGAGGAAATAATTATGGTAAATATCAAATAATGAACAAAATT
The DNA here is from genome assembly GCA_022545495.1 of Chrysanthemum lavandulifolium. Taxonomy (NCBI): domain Eukaryota; kingdom Viridiplantae; phylum Streptophyta; class Magnoliopsida; order Asterales; family Asteraceae; genus Chrysanthemum; species Chrysanthemum lavandulifolium. The sequence continues at coordinate 216,074,806 of CM040245.1, forward strand.
GTTTTTCCACAAAATGGTTATTTAGTGCCAACCACTAACCATGAACTCCATGAAATTGAGCATTGATTATGAGGCGAGCATAAACAATAGCATGTGTTGCCACTTTACCCGCTCCACCAGGCCACCACTATAAAGCATTAAGAAACACAATGAGCACAGACGAAGAAAATAAAAGAGAACGACAATAACATAGAATAAAATATCGGTTCATTTAATTTGAAAATTTAACTTTTTTTTAGAACGGCAACTTTTTACTTCACCTCCCCTATATCGCCTATCTCACAAATATCTCCAACGGACTTGAACCTATACCCTTTTGGTTGGTGGGCACAGGCCAAAGGCCTTAGAGCGGACGGTGTGGTAAAATCGCTTCGCCGTCGCCCCACGTGGAGCCTCGCCGCGCTCGCCACACACCGCCCCCGCCGTGGGATGTCGTGGAGGTGTTCATCGGGGACGACGTAAGTAAACTTCTGACAATTCTTTTTTTTTAATTGATAAAACAGGTTTGTGTGTTTGTGTGTGTAATGCTTTGCACTAAACGAAGAGGCTGGCGTCATATGAATGGAGGAGGGTTTATTGCTATTGTGAAAATGGGATGCTGATGCGCTACCGAGTGCCACAGAACGATTTAAGCTAAGCTTTATATGACACCTTGTGCTCTTAGTCACAAATGTAATAAACTTAAATACTAAAAAGTAGAAAAGGAAGTAGAAAACAAATATCTTTTAGGTTACTTTGCTTGAAGTTAAAGTCGGACTGTGAATCACGAATTCATCCATTTGAGGATCAAAAGTTGCAGTTGTTTCGAGGCCTCGAACATTGGAGCCATGGCCAAGTTCAGTTTGTGCATAACTACCAATAATTTGCATACTTTGGGCTAATGGCAACCATTTCTTTTTTTGCTCCTCGGTGCATTGTCCTTGTAAGGCTGGGACAAACATTTCCTACATATTCACAGAAACAAAAGTATTTAATGTCTAACGATAAACATTTCATCAACATAAACTGAAAATTATACAGCTTGTGCACAACTATGATTTGGAAATGGCATGCAATTACCCATTGAGATCAGTATAATTTGGTTCGTCTATGTAGTGCCGCAACCATTTGGCCTCTTCTTCTGAGATGAACAAAAATGCACAATCAAGTGAAAATGATGAAAGCATAAACCGAAAAGCGACTCCAGAAGTGAAAACATGATACCATTTTACGGGTTTAAAGTAAAGGTAACCTGATAGACGAAGATCATTGATTAATTTCATGCATATGCTGCTTTTCTTAGAGTATTCTTGAACAACTCTTTCCTACTAAGCATAGGCTTGCTAAACTTCTCAAAGGCCTACAAATAACAACATATTATGAATACATATTTAGAGAAAATATTCAAAGCTCAACACATGGAACTATGGAAGTTTTATTCATTATTCTACATAAAACTTAGCAACAACTCATGTTCATAAAGAACATCACCGATACAAGGATGAAAAATCAAATATCTAATGATACAATCACTAGAGATGACTTAAACTCTAAACTTGAATCTTAAAACATATTTGGATCAACTAAGTTGCAGTTAGGAATAAGGCAGATATAACTATATAAGTAATGGCAAATAAGTTTTACCACTAACCCACCCGGGGCGGATCAAGGACTCTAAATTAAGAAGGACATGTTTTCTTTACAAGTATAAAGAATATTTTTTAATAAAAAATACGATTTCATTTAGAGCATTGGGTATAATGGTTGTGATGCTTAGCCAAAATGACATGGCAACCATTTTAGCTATGCCATCTCTTAGCCACTACACCACCATGTTGTGCCAAAATGAAAATAGCCATTTCTTCAACTAGAGTAAAGACAAAAAATATTACCTTTTCATCTTTAAAAGTTTTGATTTTAAAAGTTTTATTATTATAGAAGTGTATTTTGAGGTTAGTTATTATAGCAGATTTCAAGCTGAGTATTGAAACGATGCAAGATCTAATTTAACCCAAATGGCTAAAATTTTGATATCACTATACCTAACGCCTTAGTAAACAAATTAAGAATACATGTTTTTATTTTAAATTGTTAATAGACTAACTATATATGACATATATTTACGCTTAAATAAAAATTCGAGATCGTGCTCATTTTGAAAAGACTAGGATTTTAAAGAAAATTACACTGACAACAAACTTTCATCGGTCCCGTGAACCCCTATGTACACCCTTGATCCACCCACGTTGTAAAATATGTCCCGCAACCTGAATTATGTGCTATCTCGGTAGTATTGATATAACGGATGACACGACATATATTAGATAATTTAAGACTACTCCCATCAATGACCTTGAGAGGTGTGAGACCCCTTTCACGCGTGAGTCTTATTGGAAGGGTTGGGTGTCGCATGAGCCAAGTCAAAACAGGGACGAACATTGAGGCTCTCACTAAATAAGGCATAGTGGGTCTCTTCAAGTGTTTTTATTATTTGTTATTATCGTCTCATATAATCAGTTCACTTCGACTTTTTCGAAGATTTTTCTTAATTTTGACCATTAATATTTTTATTCGCTATATAATATTCATTAAAATTATACAAAACGAAAATATATTTAAAAGTCAACGCTATTTATATATTTTCATCAAGATTATATTACAAAAATAAAAATATTTATTAAAGTTGAATAAAACGACTTAAAAAGTTCAAACCGACAATTATTACGACGGATGTAGATTTTATTTGTGAGTGTGTTACAGGTGATTTAATGGCGATGTTTTATAAAAGTAGATTTTATTGAAATGAGAGACTTATTACTATTAGAAAGACAAGACGATGAAAGATTTAACACGTTAGCTCATTTTTCAAGCGATTGGTGAATTAAAACATACCACCACTCTGGTGATATTCATGAGCAAAGGCATTTTGAGCAATTCCATATGCTCAAGTCATTTTTTTTTTTAATCATGAGTGAACAGATTTTTAATGCAGATTTTAGAGGACCCAATAACACGTTAATTGTTATGTTAGAGAACGTTTTAGTTATTAAGAAGTTATCGAGAAGTCAAGACGATATTACATACCAATAACGCGTTATTTGTGATCCACGATATCTTATATACCTTATTCTTTAGTGAAAAAATGAGGAGTGAAGAGGAGAGAAAAGTATCTGAGTGGAAAGTGAAATGTCTAGGCATTGCACATTCACTTAATAATTTTGTACATGTGAGACATCACGCGCATGTTACTTTACACTATTTGGAAAGCTACGTCACAACCTGAGCCAACTATATCGGTTTCGGGTCATTTTCTTACTCCATCCATCCCATTTAATTGTCAACCAACAAAAAAACTTTATTAAATATTCAATGAATGCAGACTTTAGCTTTCAAATATCTAGCTTTACCCTTAAATGTATCAAACAAATTATCGAAAAAAAATAGTTAGAATGATAAAATACCATAAATTAGTAGTTACTTAATTGCAACCTTTATTATAAAAAAGTGGACAATTGGTTTCAGGATAAACAAAAGAAAAGTGGTGCAGACAAAGTTTTTTGCAACAAGTTCTTAGGAAAAAGAAAAGTAATCATACAGGATCATTAGCAACAAGCTTGGCCATACGATCCGAGACAAAGAAAGATTCACGAGAACCTGCCCAAACAACTTTCATGACATCTACATCGAATTGCGCCTTCTTCCTCTCATCTTTCAAGTAATCCATTTCTTCTTCAAACCGAATCTGAAACACTTACAAAAACATAATCTAGTTCACTATCATCATTCTTGTTATAAGTTGTGTACTTGCATTCGTCATAACTCATAACAAACGTTATTTATAGAGGGAGATGAGTTAAATAAATACGTACATATTGCATGATAGTTGTGACTATCATTTCGACAGCAATTAATACTTACTTCGGAAATTTTATTGTATTTTCCTAAAGCATTCTTTAATTGACTTTAGTCTTAATAATATTTCACATTTATAGGTCCAAACTTTTATAACTCTACGTACGTAATTTCTATAATTCATTCAAGTTAATTTTTAAAATTTATGGCACTCATAAAATCATCATGAAAACATTGTTTATCTAAAATTTTTGTGCTTAAATATCTATACATGCATTAACATGTTGTACATTAATTTAAACACATACCTTTGAATTTAACTACTTCCAACCACTTTATATACACACGCGTTATTGCACAACTAAATATAAACAATAATCACAAAATAATAACTACATTTAAGAAGTGTTATGTTCATGTCGCTTAACATAAAATTACAAGAATAATAAAACAGCTTTAAAACTCTAATAGTTTTTATAATTGATATAAAGTTTGTGTGACCAAATTAGAACAGATCTCAAACTTAGTTATTGTTTGATGATTTGCACCCAATTATTTTGTAAAGTTTTCAAAATAGACTACGGTTCTTAAAATGTCTAATTTTTACTTTCTAGGTTTTTTATTTTTTTCTTATACTTCCCTATGGCTTTATTAAAATTAAATCGTGGTTCAACATGATCTCTAAAGTAATAATTGAAAAACATAAGTTATAAAATTTATATGTGTCCAAAGACGCGACATCCTCTTTAGACACATATCATAAGCGGTCATACTATACAAACCTCCTTGTGACGTAAAATCGTAGCGTTTTGTACTTTTATTCCTTTTGTCCCTCCTGTTTTTCAGTATAACACAATTTTTTGTCAGTTTATGCTCCGTATTTTTAACAGTTTTAAGTGATTGACTTATTAAACTTTATATTTTCTCATATGACTAATATAAACAAAATTATAAAATAATAAAATAATAATTAAAAAAAAAAGAAAAGAAAAGGAGATGCCCTTTGTAGAAAGTGGGAGTTGGTATAACTTGTCCCATATCATAAAGGTGCAACGTGTGTACAAACTAAAGATAAACCATAAATTGTTCATGTGACATGAGATGTTATAGTTTGAAATTAAAGGTGAAACTATAAATTAAAGGCAGCCCTATAATTAATGTGGCCTCACAGGTTTTTAAATGCATCACTCACTTAAGAAATCATCACTTTTCTAGGTTTCACCATATTCAAACTCACTTTTTTTTATTTATCAAACATGATGATTGGGTAAATTTAAAATTCTAAACCATCAAAAACATTCAAATATTTGTCAACCAAACGCACCTTATAAATGTTTGTGGTGCGAGTGAGACTTGAGAAAACGAGAAACAAGGTTACGAGGAAGAGTTCGCCAGGTTGGAATTGAGTACACAATTTTCATAATAAATGTAACCAATGGAAAAGATTTTTATGAAACTTATTTTTATTTAAATATAAGTTCCAAACTCAATTTATATGATACAATATACAAAGTATTTTTCAGAATTTTATCGCAAAAGAACTTTTTAAAAACACTATCGATATTTCACATTATCGGGAAGTGATCTATTTTAGAAAAGTGAGAAGAAAATCTAGTCATATATACGGTGGGCACGGCACGAAACCAAAACGACTAAATTTGGGTCGGACTGAAAATCGATTTGGCCCAAAACACATGATCGAGGTCGGACTGAAATGTTCAGTCTAGGTTCGGGTCAGTTTGGTTCGGTCCGGTCAAACAAAGCATAAAGACCGGTTTTGTGTAAGACCGAACTGGATCGATGACCGAATATGAGGAAAAGGGTGGACCGAAGACCAGACCGAAATACGTTTGGTTCGGTCCGGTCGGTCCAATTCAGTCCGGTTTTTCAACTTGGTCCGATCCGCCGTCTATTATACTCAACCCCAACCACATATTTCAAATAAGAAGGTAGATAATGAAACCATGACATTTTATACGAGAAGGCTAACTAAAAGACCAATTAATATAATAAAACTTAGGGTGTGTTTTTTTTCCCTTTAGTTAAGTGATTTGGTCTACAAACTCATTTAATATTATTTTTTTTAAGTAGACCAATCATTTCCTTTAGTTGGTCTATATCCTCAAAACATTAATTTTAATATTTTTCCCATTAAGTGACTATAGATGTAGGACTCGTATAATCCTTTAGCTAAGAAATAAAAGAAAAGCCCCTAGTTGCATTGAATCTACTTGACTTAACTTAGAATGCCTTTGTTTTTGTTCGATTTTATCATATTCACATGTCCATATGCATTATGTACGTATAAACCATAATAAGTATACCTAACAGAGAAAAATAGAAATTAACATTTTATATAAGAAAGTAAAATTAAACCCAACTTAGGTTAATATTTTATATAAAAACTAAAATTAAACCCAACTTAGGGTGTGTTTGTTTAACCAAGATGTTTCAGATCTCGACCGACTTTCACATCTTACTAAGAAGAGCGACTATAATGTGAATGAAAAGATTGTTTGCTTTTTTTATAATTGTCTCGAATGGTTTTAATTTTCCATTTTTATGTATTTAAACTATTACAAATACGATTAATAAGTAGCCAGGTGTAAACTCAAACAAAACATTTTTATCATGATTTAAATTATAAATCATATCTTAATACATATCCAAATTTTAACATAATAAAATATTACATAAATCGCTTTAAAATAAAACATAAGTTTAACGCAATGAAACAACAATTAAGTTAGTTAACCAATACCAAATAATTTAAAACATAGCTTTGCATAATTTGAAGATGAATGGGTTGAACCGTTGAAGGGTTTTGAAAATGAATGAGTTGAAGGGGTGTTAATAAGAGGTGGTAAGATCTTTTCGCCGCCTCTTACCGAGTTAGACATATTAGCTCTTAACACGTCTGACTAGTGATGAAAAAACAAACAAGTAAAACGTCTGACCGCATCTTATTGATAAGACTTTTTTTTTCAAAAAACAAACACACCCTTATATTAGACGTCAATCCTGATGTAACGCACGGGAAAAAAGACCTTTGTACACTAGTATATCTAACTTATTTTTTCTTTTAGCTCACCAAAACCAACACATCTTCTGTCTATAATTTTCAGTTACAAATTTTTTCCATGAACCCTTATTAAATCCGGTAATTAATTAAAGCATCTATGAAAGCTTGGTATAGAACGATTAATTAGATCGGACATATACATAAAACTTTGTAGATATCTTGAAGTGAGTAAGTATTTTACCTCTACAATTTTGGGTTGTTGCTTACTTCAATTTTGGGTTGTTGCTTACTTCAAGATATCTTCTTTCTCTTGTTTTATTTTTCCTTTGTACTCCTCTTATTGTTTCCCACATGTTGATGTTCCCGTCATATATACTGAAGTTTTTATGCTTTGTTTTGGTAGGCCACATGTTACCACTAATTAAGTGCCATTTTTCTAAAATGTATGTAGCTTTTTGTACGAGGAAATCTTAATCGAGCTATTTTGAGATTTGACAAATAATTCCTGACGATGTTAGCAGTAGAAACAAATTTCCAGTCACGGATAAAAATGACTAAGTAAAAAAATTTATTGGAAATAAACATCATTTTTTGTGGTTATCTTAAAAAACGTTAATTTATAAAAAGGTTTTTTAATTTGTGCCACGATAACACAAATTTTCAAGTATTAAATGAATACATTTATTTTTAAAATAACTTTATTTTCATATAGAATAATGATAAATTTGGTATAAATTAGAAATTTGGAAAGAGTTTTGCTATGTACTCTTAAATTATATGCCTACTGACACCACATATAAGAATATATTATATATCTTTTTCTTCACTCATTAGTATTTTATATTTAAATCATTAATTCGGACAATTGTCAAGATTATGTTAATAAGAATATAAGTAAAAACAAATAGTAGGATGATATATCATTTCTCATTTAAAAAAATATTGATATCATGTAACATATAAATATTGTATTATCACTTCATTTAATTAATATTTTAAAACTTGTGTCACACTATCACCATATCACAAATTAGAAAAAATCGTTTAGAAATTGAACAAATTATGCCGTTAATCTAAATGTTCTTTTCTCTTTCATTAGACCGGTTATTTTATAAATTGAACATTTTATGTTTGCATTGTGCTTTACATAGGCTAGTGTTTGGTTGTATTTTACTTTGTTTAATCAAGATGGATGTCTTCAGATTGTACTCTTTTTTTCTTTTGGGTGTTATCTATTTGTTTGTTACCTTTCAAAAGAAAAATTAATATACTTCTGACATATTTTTTATTAATATTAATTATATTTACACCACTTTATAATATGTTTGAGACATTATTAGAATGAAAAAAGTAAATTAAGCAACACACATACTTTTTTTTTTGAACGGTTAACTTCATTAAAACGGGCGCGACCTCAAAACAAGGAACGCCAAAAAACAAACCATTACATCATATACATAGGAAATACAGACCAATCCTTCCACTGAATTGTTTTAAATCTAGACCGACTACGTAACCACAAAAATGAGAGAGACTTAATCGTCGCAATAATCTCATGCACTTTAGGACCGACCCTTCAAAACCTTAGCGCTTCGCTTCCAAATAACCCAACATGTAGTCATAATGATGCCTCGAACTATCTTCTTTGCCCATTTCAACCGCCAACCGAGTCTGGAATGAGAAGTAAGTCTTTAACATCAAAAACTATAATGGGATCCAAACGGCACCACCTTTCAACAAAAGACCAAACAATGATAGTGATACCGCACCCTGTAAACGTATGCATGGAACTTTCGTCTCCCGTGTCGCAAAGAGCACAAGAAACGTCTTGTATGTTAACACCTCTTCGAACCAAAGCAACGCGAGTAGGAATCCGATCTATCTCCACTCTCCACATATGCAAGTTGACCTTTAATGGAATCCACGATTCCCACCTCATATAAAAATCCCGATGTGTGTCCCTATCCTTTCGGAGAGTTTTTTTCATATTAGCAACCGTGAATTCTTCCCCGTCTCCAATACCCCAGCTCCATTTATCTTTTTTATTCGAAAGAGACTGACTACCCACCAACTCCAAGAGATCTCGCAATTCCGATAACTCTTCAACCGTTCTAGGACCTCTACGCCAACTGTGAACGAGGGAGCAATTGCCATTTTCAATCTTTATTCGTCACCAACTTTACACCTTTTTGTTTTCTCCGCTCAAATAACTGGGCCATCTAACTTTAAGTATAGTATCACCTAGCCACAAATCATACCGTAAAGCGATATCCGAACCGTCCCAACCTTTCCTCCTCGACATAGTTATCCATCCCTTTATCTTGAAGCTTGATGCGACCGACAAGAGTAACTATAGCTTTCAAAGAACTCGTTAAGCTTGTTTTTAACGGCAGAACACCCATTTTCCCGCCCCCATGTATCGAAACAATTAGTCGACACCATAAACTATTCGATTAATGGTAAATCGCCAAGCCCACTTAGCAATCGTGGCTAGATTCACATCCGATAGTTTAGATATCCCTAACCCACCATCCGCCTGAGGTCGCCACAACGTCCCAAGACACCCAATGCATCCTCCTATTTTCATTAGAAGTCGCCCACAAAAATTCTTCATTAAGCCTCTATCTGATCCATCACCGCAACCGGAGCCTTATAAAGAGATAAATAGTAAATCGGTAAGCTAGCAAGAACTGATTTTATAAGCGTTAAGCGACCCCCTATAGATAACGAGTTCGCTTTCCACTTAGAAAGACGAGATTGGACAGTATCTATCACCGAATTCCAATGACACACGAGTCATGTTAGCTCCCACTTTAATACCCAAGTAATCGAACGGAAATACTCCAACCTTACATCCAAGCACTTTCGCCATCTCACTCAATTCATTTTCATCGACACCAATACCAAAAATATGTGACTTATGTATATTAATCTTCAACCCGAACATATATAAAAATACGTAATACCGAGCCGTTTCTCTATGTTCTCAACGACCATTCCCCACTATAAGAGCATCGTCTGCATATAATAAATGAGAGATAGTCGGACCCGTGTTTGACACTTTAATTCCTCTAAACTCCCCCTCCATACTAGCTTTGTTGAATATATAGGCAAGCGCTTCCATGATGATAAGCAACACACATACTGATAGAAAATGAATTTACATCTACAAAAATTAAATGTTTTAAATTTGTTTACTTGTAACAACCTTCAAATAAATATCTAATAAATGTTATTGTTAAAACACTTCTAGAATGATAAATACATGTTATTATATATATTCTACAAACTAATAAAACACACAAAACTTCATACAATTTATATAAAAACAAGTTGATTGTACAATGATTTTAAAAACCGGACCGGACCAACTGTTCAACCGGGAATCAGAGTCACCACCAGTTCGGCTCGCCAATAAAAGTCATCAGAAAATGAACCTGAGAGTATCGTTGAAATTGGTAAACCCGGATTGATCGGGCAGGATCAGGATTATTTTCTTCTTGGTTTTTCTCAGGTTAATCAACTAGTTATTATTATTTTGTTGATGTCTGGATTTTAATCACAAAGTACCTACCGCCACAACGTACGAATACCCTACTAATATATTATAAAATCACAGGGGACATATAATAGAGTTTTGATCGTTATCACATGTGGTTTTTACGTCATGTGATATAATCTCTTGTAATGTGTTTGAGTCAATGGAGCATTAGTTCAATTGGCGCACAGATTTTGTTTGAGCCAATCGATCTGTGCTCAAGTTCTATCTTTGGCATTTGCTTCATATAGGTACTCACCTTCACAAAACGTATAGGCACACTGGAGAGACTTCGTGGAATAAGAACTTAGGGGTCCGAGTCTTGGCTCGTGCTCACTCCAGTTGATGTCCCACTAGGCCAGGAGAGTTGCTGGAGCTATTCCTTGTAGGATGGACAATGGCTGGTGCCAAAAGGCATCCGGGATCAAAGTGTTCCCGCCAATCTACACCTTGGAATAATCTCATGTAATGGTTTGAAGTTTTGACAACATAATATTATGTGATTATAAACGATAAATAATAGTTATGGGGATATCTTGGTCATAATTAAAACAGCCAATTTACTAATCTTTCGTCAAAATTACACAAGAAAAAATTTAAATACTTACAAAAATGACTAAAAGACGCACAAAAAGACTCAATGACTCAAAAATTGTAACACAAAATTGTAAAGAGTTAGTTAAACAAAATTATAACTAATATATTTTCATATGTGAATAAACCTACAAATATGTGAAAAAGAATATAGCGAGGTTTTATTTATAAAGTGGATAAACGCGTAAATAAGAAATGTAGACGAACTACTTTACATGAAAAACATATAAGCGTAACAAAATGTATAAATTAATCTAAAAAATACAACTCTATACGGATTTATAAACTGGTCTAACTTATATAAAAACAAGTTATAAGATGACAAGACGACGCGACTTAAAATTGAGTCAAATTTTGTCTAAATATCGAGCAAGGATTATCAAAATCAGATGACTCAACTTTTTAACGTAGTAAAATCGAGTTTTTATTGGTCCAAATTTAGTTTATGTATATAGTATATAGATTTTAAATTTGGTTTTGAAATGATATTTCTCCTTTACGGGATATATAAATTTGGATCACTAACTACTAAATTCATATGTTCAAGCTTTACGACACCTATAACTCTCAATATAAAATAATGCAAATAAATATTCATGCTAAAAACGTTATAAATGTTTATGAAGTGGAAGGCGCAATAAATATCCAGGTGGGAACAAGAATTCGTGGGCGCAATCAATGTCCGGGTGGTGCACTTTAGACTTTCGAGCATTCCCATGATGTCCACAACCTAGATCATTTACTCAAAATAAACGTTTCCAATAATATTTAATCAAAAATTTTCATTACTCTCATGCTTCATATATGTATCCCGAATCTTTTATTGGTCCATTAATGAAAACTCAATTACATATATCAAAAGATCGTTTACTAATTATACTATTTACTATGGTGGTTTATAAAGAAGTTTAAAAAAAGTGAAAGAGATTTATTATTTTGTTAACAATAGTGAAAATGTATTTCATGTTTATGTGAAATAAAAAAGTATAGCATCTTAAACCTTTTATAAATTTAATGCATTGCATTTAGTGAGATTTTTATTAAACTTTAAAAAGTTTATACATAATAGAGAAAGGTTTATAGTAAGAAAAAAGTTTATGAATTAATGATGAAGAATAACTTTGCACTATTATAAACCTTTATAAAAGTCTATCATATTAGATGCCCTTAAGTCTATATATCAAAACTCAATTACATATATATATTTTAATTTTTGCTAACTACAATCTTATGGGTTGCGATTAAGCTTATCTTGACTGAAAAATCAATAATTATTAATATTTAACATTTCATTTTTAACATCTTTTATAATTATAATTATTAAATATGAATGATATGAAAATAATGAGTTTATTAAATATTATTTTCACACAAATGAAAATTAAACACAACTCATAAGGTTTTTGTTAGCAAAACTCATATATATTTTATTAGGTTTTAATGCATAGTAAATGATAACCTAACAGTGGTATCAATCGCCAAATAGTTGGGTGAACGATTTGTTTTTGAAGTTTTTTCTTCCTACGCGTAAGTTTCGGTAATACTAACCTTCAAACGCTTCAAAACTTTGATTTTTACACTATAAACTCAAGATTCTTGTAGTTTAAAGGTTATTTGGTGATAAAGTTGAAGTTTTTTGGCAAAAAGTTTGAAACTTTATGTGTTTTTCATTGATTTTAAGCTTGATTTATACGTGTTCATCTTTCTACACGTAAGGATAAAAAGCGTTTTTAATCATCAAGTTTCACATTTTTGTGTTATTTTGGTGATATTGAAGCTTGTTTATCACAAAATCGGTTTAGAAACATTGGTGTGCTTAAAATCGCTTTTAGCAAAGTTGGCTATTCCTACGCCGTAACTAAACCCTAGTTTTACGCGTAAGTGCTCAAAGTCACGATAAGGTTTTTCTTGGTTTGATCTTCGAGAGATATGGTTTACTCGTGTTTTTTGCTTGGATAAGCTCGAAAACACTTCGACTTTGGATATCTTCTACATCGGATAAGTGTAAAGGATTTTGGGATAAACCCTAGTTTTACGCCTACATCAAAGCTACGAGTAAAAATCTTACGCCTAAGCATTTCCTATGCATAAGCACGCCTTACGCCTAAGGAAATATTACGCATAAGTTTCTTACTACTAAGTCTTTAGTTTACGATAAACTAAGGTTTAACCAACCCCACGCTGAAGCTAATCCCACGCGAAGCTCTCTTCACGCCAGAAGTTGGTGTTTTTACGCATAAGGTTTCCTCTACGCTAAGTCGCTTTTCACGCCTAAGGATACTTCATCAACAAAGTTTCATTCGACTACAAAGATCCATAATCAACACAAGTTTTCAAGATGTCTCAACCACCATACTCTAGCTACTTCCCTCATGTGTATCCTCAACAACAACAACAACAACTCCATCAACAACAACAATTTCCTCAAGGAGCAATTCAACCACAAATGATTCAACCACCACCTAGTCTTCAAGTATAACCTTACACAAACTTTCATACTCAACATCCATCCAGAAATACTATGAAGGAACCGTCTTGGTTTGCAAAGATGTGTGAAGCTTTAAGTAGCCAACAATCCATTCATGAGGCTGGATCACTTGATAGACCTCCAATGCTCACTCCTGAAAACTACGATAAATGGGTGATAAGGTTCTTTAGGTTTTGTGATCTAAAGAAGCCACATGGAAAGTTCTTGAAGAAGGTCATCCTGTAGGTCCGTTTCAGATGCCTACTGTCACTACACCCGGAGATCCAAATGCTAATCCACCAAGAGGTGATGTCAGCAACATTGCCAATCTTAATGAACTTACTACCGATCAACTTCTACACTTTGAATCCGATGAACTGGCAATGCAATACATCCTTTTGGGATTACCCAATCCGATATTTCGAAGTGTTGATGCTCAAAAGACTGCTAAAGCAATGTGGGAGCATATTCATCTTCTCATGGAAGGCACTGAACTCAATCAAGAAGACATGGAATCAAAAATCTACTTAGCATATGAACACTTTGTTAGTGCAAATATTACGATATTTAATCTATACAGTCTCGTTTGTTTTGATTTATGACAAACATGTAACTTGTAATACATAACGTAAAATGTACAAGTTACTTGTAATTACATTTGTCTCAACATACATTCAACACCTCTCGATGTATCAAGTCCTCGTATGTTACAACACGTGTTCGTACATGTTTGTTATGTGGCATTATGATCAAACCCATTAACAAATCATTTAGAATGTTTAAAATACGCTTAGAGTCACTAAGTATTTTAATAGGTTAATCATTCTATTTCGAACCTCATTTTACATTTTGCATTCACAAGTATTTTATACAAATACATCTTTTGTAAAATGTCTAACAAATATATACTTTTATTTGTACAAGTAAACTAACTATAATATTCATACAAGTACTAAAGTTTACTTACACTTGACAAAATATATATTATTTTGACAAGCACCTAACTAGATATTTTATTTTATAAAAGGCAATTAGACTTTTTATAAACTAGTTACATAATACATTTTACAAGTTTATTTTCATGAACATTTTAATCTAAATGAAAATACAATTTTACATCACTTCATGCATCATCATATCTTTAGAAGATTTGGTCAATATTTGGTTAGATTTGAAAGATCTTGAAAGATATTCTAAGATATCAAATCTAATAAAGTATTATTTTTAGATTACATTTTGGCTATAAATAGAGCCCATTGTCTTCTTATTTCAATCATCCCTTCCAACACACATTCTTTCTATCTTTCTTTCATCTTTTAGATCTATAGACAACCATGTAGTAACATACATTAATCACCCATATCATCACATGATCATAATGCTTCTAACATTCATCTTTGTTGTAAGCATACTTTACATTTTGATCAACCAAGGAAAGCTTGGAGATCTAGCCATCCTCATTCACCAAAGCATATCAACATATGAAGATTCAAGATCTCTTGATATCCTCATTGATTGAAGACTTTATTTAAGAAGATCATTTAGATTAGTTATTCATATCCATTAGACATTTATGTCATGGATCATCATTGTAAACATCATTGCATCATCACAACACTTTCACCAAACTAGATTAGATGGTTTATGTGTTTGTACCATAAAACACAAGGTTTGTTATGTTGGGCCATAAAACATAGTGGGAGTGGTTGTACCTTGAAAAGAACTCGACATCTAGCTTAGTGTCGGAAATATTGTATAGGCGACGTTAGGTTGGTTCTACTCGAACTAGAACCCGGATTTAGCTTTGTACCGAAAAAGTGTAGCGACGATTGTAAGGTTTTCTCCTCCGAGAAGGAGATTGTTGATTTAGTGAAGTAACTCTCGAGTTGGGTACTGGGAGTGGAGTAGGGAAAGGAGATCCGTGACCGAACCACTATAAATCCTCGTGTTCGGTTTGCACTTTCCTTTCTTTATCTCTTTACTTTTATAATTGCTTGTGATGTGGTTTGATGTTTATGCTTGTGTGACAACTTGGTTTACTATGCTTTATATTAGTTACAAACAATAATTGATACTTTCATATTATAACAAGCTTCATAAACGATTTGATACTAAAGATCTAACGCTTTTAAACCAGAACGATTCACCCCCACGCTTTCACAATTGGTATCGAGCCGTGTTGCTCTTATTTTCAAAACAAATGGTTTTAAAATGGAGCACGATCCATGTATCAAACTACCATTGAAGCGAAATATAATATGAAAATGTTTTGCTAATTATACTTATAAATTTTGTCGTTAAATGTTTAGATAAGTCATATTAGTAAAACTAATAAACAAAATATGTGTGTTATATTTTTCTATCAAATATAGTAAGTCCTACACTTTTTCGCTATGAGTAAGTACATTTTCAACATTCGTGAAGGTTACTTGACCGGGCGGAACCAAATAAAGGGCTCCTTCCTTGTTAATTTTGGTTCCTTGGTCCGCATACAAGACGCAGCTTTTTCGCCAACTTAAAAATTCATAACTTATTAACCGTAAGTCCGTAGGAGTCGAACCACCTATCATTTTAAAAGGAATTGAGTCTACTTTCATTTAAAAATACTCTCATGGCCTGAGTCTAATTTTAAATAGGTAAAATAGACCAAATACTACAGTATATCTAAGATATTAAGCTTCGCTTTAACATAAAAACTCAAATTTTTGAATCAAGTAATTTAAGTTGGTATTCTTAGAACTTGGATACAATTTCTTTTCAAACTAAATAATTTGGTAATATGTTTAAAGGAAACTAATCAAGCTTGGTATACATCGTCATTCTTAAACGCAAAATGATGAAAAGTGTTTTTCTTGTTATGCTATGCTAAATGACCACTTGTATATGTTGTTTGCATATATGTTGCTTGCTTATTTTTAAATTGTTGTTTATACTTGTTTGTTTACATAATATAAGTGTCAATCTTGTCATGCTATTTATTCACTTGTTTGACGATTTCTTGTTTATGCAATAGGACATTTGCTAGATTTTGTGCATTAAGTTGGAAAATTGTTTTACCATCGCTTGTAGAATTAGATCACTTTCTTTGCATAGGTTATGATAACATCTCGCATAACTTATGAAATGTCATAACTCACTTAGCAATGAGTATCAAGTAAATTAGTCAAGTACTTTGAAAATGAAGGTTTTAAGAGAGTGTTTGGTACAAGGACAAAAATAATGGTGTATGATACTATTTGGTTGTGTTTACTTTGTAGGATGATAAAATAACTTGAAAAATGTTGTATGCTAACCGGTTTATGCGGGGGATAGCACACTAGTGTTATCAAATTTTACCCATTTTCACCTTTATGTGAAAACCGTTAGCCCTTGGTCAAAGTCAATGATCCACTATGTTTGTGTATGTGTTATCGACTTCTTCTAACTAGAAATAATTAGTGTCATGTGTTTTAAGCAAAATTTCGTGTTTCGAAAACTCCCGACACCTAAATAATGGGTCTGTGAAGTTTTCGGTGTCCACGGATTAGACGGCACCAAAAATTTGGTACCGTCTGTTATGCATTTTGGTACCGCCATTCTGTCAGATAGCGGACCATGCGGCACCAAATTAAGGGTTCCGCTGTGCAAAAAATTGGTGTCGTGGATTCTACTGTAAGTTGTTTAATTTTAATAAATCCCGCAATCTAATTTGCCAAATTTCGCTTTCTAGGATAGTTGTTAATGCATATCTTTCATACCTCACTCAACACATCCTCAATGGTTTAACTTAGGATGTTTGACATGATCTTGGACACTTCCATCTCATTAGAAACTAC
Organism: Chrysanthemum lavandulifolium; assembly: GCA_022545495.1. Lineage (NCBI taxonomy): Eukaryota > Viridiplantae > Streptophyta > Magnoliopsida > Asterales > Asteraceae > Chrysanthemum > Chrysanthemum lavandulifolium. The sequence goes on from CM040245.1 coordinate 216,092,073, forward strand.
CATCTTTGTATGGATTAACATCAAATCCATGAATCCTTAGTTCCATAAATCGACACATTCGTGATGGTCTTTTCACACCTTCATTGTTACTTTTCCTTAAGCTTAGCATTTCTTAAAGCAAAGTCAAAATGACTAAATCCTCAACCTCAAATAATTCACTTAAGAAAACCACTAGGATTAGCATTTGATCTTGTGGCTTCATTAACTTGAACTCTTCATCCTCGGACTCATTACCTCTCAACATCTCATCACCCATTCAAGATGTGAACTTTCTAAACTTAGGTACTCCAACCCACCACCAAAATCACCCACCATTATGACTACTTCACAACCATCCAAAACACCTTCACAACCAAAGTCTCCAAAACTTGTACTTTGTGCAACACCACCAACATCTCCTCACCCGCTTATGGATGACTTAGATGACTTACCAAGACTAACAACTGGACTCATTATTTGCAAAGATATCATACACAAGTCTAACATATGACTATAGATATTGTTTTGTATCTACATGTATTGCCTCACTTGGTTAACATGAAAATAATGTGTCATCCTCAGACGATAAGTATTTACATCGAGTCATAACTCACACGTATGTTAAAGACATACTATCAAGTCTTGTTATCCTTAAGTTCAATCTAAGCTTTATAATCTCAACTAATTAGGATTGACAACTTAAGTATTTCATCCGAAATATTCAAGCATATGCGACTTACGATTGTAGTCATTAAAAGTCATATCCAAAAATCAACACCCAAGTATTTTAACAACGCATGTTGAAACACTTATCGAAAACAAACAACCCACGGGCCACTTATCCCTCTTTGACACCTACTATCCTTCTTCCATATTTTGGCACCATTAAGCGTATTGCTCATGAACTAACAAGAGCATCCTTTAAATCAAATGTGCCCTTTCAAAGTGAACCCATACCTCAGCCCCTAAGCTTCATAGACATAACCAAAACTTCAAGCACTTCACCCACTAGTTGTAGCAACCAATGAACCATAAGAATTAGTATCCGTACTTTTGTGTTCAACATCTATGGACAAATAATCAACCTAAGTACTCCCATAGCACAACAAACCCCTACATCACCACATCCTTATTTAGACACACTGAAGACCTACCACCTAGATCAACCAATCCACCATCCTTACCATCATTTGAATTCGCTGAGTGTATTGCTCAAAAGCCCTTGTGTCCAACACTTGTACTAAATCAAATGCACGTTTGAACAAACTCAAACATCCTTTCCCACATATAAGGACTTAGATAATTCATTATGGCTAGAACCTCAACTATCAAATAAGCATGGTGCTCTTGGTAATTTTTGACAATTTCCACTAGGTATAAGTAGTACTACCTTCAAAAATTATCAAAGTATTAGTAATACTTTGTGGTTAAACTTCGCATAAATTCGTTAAACCTCAAATCAACATTTTAACAACATATGTTAAAATACAATCTCAAAGCCAACATCATACACCCTAACAACAATGACTCTTGAGGAGTATACATAAGAAACTCGAGTGAATTCCTCTTGTCATCATCTAGTGATTATAATCTTGAGACCAAGTTTATTTAGATGGGACTATCCGATTCAAACACTTTGGCTTCATATCTTCATTTAGGAAAACATGATGTTTTGAAAATATTATGACTAAGATTCATGCGTTAAGCTTTGTTTTGTTAAAAGGATATTGTATATCCTATGCATCACTCTTGTGACATAAATAATTGTGTTACGAGAGATTTCATTACACCTCATTGGCTAAATGATCTTGAAACAAACATCTACAAGTTCTATGAACTAGCATATCCAATTCATCTTGTCATACTTGTTTTCATAAGCATGATAACTTTATCCCATGGGATAATCTCATTTGTTGAAAGATACTATTTGTATCTATTTCCTTTCAAGCGTACATCATAACCTAACCTTGCTCAAACCGAGTGCACATCCAAGGTTAAAACTACACATCTTTAGAGCATACACAAGATCTATTGAAGTTGGTAACCTCACTTAGATTCTTGTTAAATAATATTCCAAAGAGCTCTCTTGAGAACGTTCTTAGTTTAACATATTCCATTCTCTAGTCTTAGATGATCAATTCACATTTAAAGTACACACTTCAACTCAACATAAAAGATGTCATCCATTAGATCATACAATTAGCTATGTAATTAAAAAAAAAAACTTTAGATTCTAAACACAAGATTCAAACACATTGTTTATCAAACACACCATTGTTAAAATTCAGGTGTATAACATGACGTCTTCATCACCTTAGTTATGTTGCATATTAGTTAAGTCACATTAAGCCAAGTATTGGTAAACTATCATATTTTATGCATTTTAATATGCAAAAGTAGGAGTTCCCATCTTTCTAACATGAGAATGACTACTGGAGAACCTATTGCACTAGAAACTCAATTTGACCTAACGGTTGAATTGCTTCTGGAGAGAAGTTTGGTAGGTGGAATCACCCATAAAATGGTCGTGTTTAGCCTTAATTGAGCACCGCTAGTAATAGTCTCATATTCATTCTCCAACTTGAAAAATCAGATTTTATACTTGCCTAAAGTAAGTGTTAAAACATTGATAGTTTGCCTCGCCTAAGGAATACTAATCAAACAAGTAGTATATATGACTTTTCTTTCAAAACCACTTGCATTGCACTTACATGTGTTGATTACATATTCTTGTTTGATACGATAAGTTGATTTGACATTATCTTAGTGTTTGATAACTAGTCAAATGTGCAAACCTTACTAAAACCACTTGCATTGCACTTACATGTGTTGATTACATGTTCTTGTTTAATACAATAAGTTGATTTGACATTATCTTAGTGTCATAATGTATAAACCTTGGTATGGTTTTATCTTCATAATGTGTTAGATATTAGTTTTCACATACACATCAAACCATAATACAAAGTAGCATATAGATGGAATTCTAGAGAGAGAAAGTTAGAGGTTTAGGGAACTTAGTGAGAGAAAGTGAAAGATATTATTATAGCTCAACTCTCTACCTTGGGAGGTAGAGTATTTATAGTCTTACATAAATCGCCACACATCGGGCTATGGATCGTGCATACAGTGGGTAAAGACCCGTCTGTCCTCCACGGTGTTACTTAACTAAATACTACTTAACTTAAAGAACTACGACTACGAGCTTTCTAACGATTACATATACTTGAGGTGACCGACTCTTTAATACCGGAATTTCTAATTCCTAACAATCTCCCTGCGGAGGTCACCTCAATCATGTACCAAAATTACATTGAATACAAATAGATATTACATTAACCATTGATCTTGCATTCTTGATGTAGTCTTTTGCTCCTAAGCTCGTAGTCATTGATTCTTCACATTGCATGTTTGGTTACTTCAAGTGGAGGTCTTTACCGATCCACGTGATAATAATTTTGTGCCATCATTTGAGATCATCACCTATCAAAAATCTCTCGTGACATCCTTTGTGGTGTTGGTATTATGTGATGTTGTGACTTTAGGACCGACATGCTCACATTTCGGATCATGATATCTTCTCATCGAGTAGCGGAAGCATTTGTTGAATCATGATATTGGCGCAGCAGAAGCGAAGCATGGAGTGAAAATATCGAGTCATTGATGCACTAATCATGATTTCTTCGAGATGAATGTGTTAAGTGAGCATGCGGCTATGGATTGACCGCTTCATTACGATCACCGCAAACGTCGGCATACGACACAACAATGATTAGCAATAAATCGCACTAAAGTGTCTTTGATCACTTCGTTGAATTGAGGTACACGCCCACGGTTCCTCGCTGATCGATACATGTACCGCCTGTGATCGTGTATAATTCAAGAACTTCCTTGACAGGGGTTTCTGACTACTCTAGTCGTTCTCAAACCGAACGCCTCAAAGAAGACAACACGGAGTGAGTGAACCAACAATTTAAGTCCACCGATCGATGAAAAGATATTTGAAAACAATCGTGTATTGCTCAATAAAAATTGTTTTTGCAATACATGAAGGTTTTAATGAAAATCAATTATCAATCATAAAACACCTTTGATTTGAAATATTCGTACACGGTCGATGTGCTAAAGAAAAGAGTTGTTAAGCACAAAGACCGGTTTTCAAAGGTATCCGTCAATCCTTACACGAACCAGATTGATTCAAGAAATTGAATCGCCCCATTGTTTCTGCTCGGTTGTCACATGGTTGATCCATATAATAGATCTCACATGCCACCTACCAGAGCTTGTTTGATGTTGGCTCGAGAAGGCTTTCCATCTTCATTGTGAATGTGTAAACACATCACTCGGATGTTCGCAATACCACAAGGATAATGCGTGGGACTCAAGATATAATCTCTTTCCACATTGTGTGAAAAGAGAGTCTTCATTGAAAGTGTCCTAATGAGATTTATTGATGATCTCGTGGCTCTAGACTCAATTTGTGCATATTTGGATCCCGTGTCGGAGACTAGGGAGAGGGTCTCCTTCTTCAATATCAACAATCTCTAAGAGAAAGTCGATAGATAACGCGGTTCCCGTGAGAATGAAACAAGTCCTTTTAAGAGGAACTTGAGTGGTTTGGAAAGTTGAAGTGCAAGCGTCCCGGGTCCATGACGCCTTGTCTTCAATACCGATGTTACCATCGAGCATATGAATTGAACCCGGTGCCGCCTCTAAGGTTGAATAAATGGAGGCTATTTGTTTCACCCTTTCCTCATTCAATTCTTTTAATTCTTCAACCCCTTCAAGCTTACCGAGACTTCAGAGCTAGAACCTTGTTGGGTTTATTCCAAGATTAGCTCGCCTTAGTCCGCACTCTTCCCATATCTCAATTTTCTCCTTTTGTCATCATTCCTAAGGACTTCTACAATAACTAGTGGATTGTCCTCGGTAGATCCCTCCTGCTCGCGGATCATGGAACACATACCTAACCTTATCATCCTTATATCACCGCACATAAAGTAAAGTTGGTCGGTCAATTTGGTATTGTTCATCCGCCATTGGATCCAATAGAAAACCATTTGAAAATCAATTCGATACTTGTGATATATTATCAAAGCATTTTGTACCGAATTGTTTTTGATATTTCTAGAACGAGAACTCCCCTCAACATGTGCATCAAGTATTTGAAAATGTTTTGCACACGGAGGCAAGAGAAAGAATTAACTTCTTTGATTACCATTTTCTAAAGATATCAACATCACTTCCCACATCAAATCAAGTAGGTATAGCATTTCCGGAAGGATGAGGTTTCCATAATTTGCTCCCCTCAATATGTGCCTCGAGGTTTGAAAAGAGTTTTGCACATACTAGAGGAACTTGCACATTGAGAAAAATTGATCACATTTCAAATCATAGGTTTAAGATAGATGCTCCCCTCAACATGTGCATGGAAAATTTGAAATCGTTTGTCACATGCAAGGTGATAGCATGTACATCCTTATAAAACCATTTACCTAATTATCGCTTTAAATCCGCTTTAAATCACACATTCTCCCCGATCAAAATTATCAAATCATTTGAGATTTGTGATCTCTTATTGATTTAAATTGATTTTGAAAGCTTTAAGGGAATTGTGACTTGATTATGAAAGCGATTGAATCGATAAGGATCGGATTTAAGACTTTAAACTCCATTGATAAAACATGCATGTACATCTTTTGAAAACAATTTAATGCCAAATAACTTTTTAATTTAATTGAAATCATTGTCCCCTCAATCAATGACATAGGTTGTTGATTGAGAGATAGAGATTTTGACAAATAATTCGATGATTATCAAAATAGAGATCGAGTTATTTTTCAAAGCATTTAGTTTTCAAAGAGATAAATGTTTATAAAATCGAGCATGGAATTTTGAAAACATGATAAAACATGGCTCGTTTTTCTTTTAAAACCGGTTATTGCTCAAGATGACAATAAACCATCGCTTTCTTTCTCCCAAATATATTTTTGATTTTTTTGGATTTTTTTTAATATAAAATTCGAACAACATCTAAAGTCCCGTGTCATTCTTTGAATGACAACATCAAGACCGTAGATATTATCGAATCGAGAGAAACATGACAAAATGACAATATTTTTTGAAGATTTTTCAATTTTTTTCTCAAATTTTTATGGATTTTGAAAGTTTTATATTTTTCTATTTGATTTTGAAGGTTTTATAATTTTGTATTTTGTTTTTCAAATAAATATTTACAAGAGATAAATTAGTTTAAGAGGATGATGAAATGAGTACCGAGATACGATATCGCTCAAAGACGTTGTAGAAGAAAGGAATCAACATCTCTTAAACTTTCACCACCAAAGCATTCGAGGTTTTTATGAAAATCGTCCGAACATGAGCCTTCACAATTTGAATCTTTGGTAGCTTCCCCAAATCGACAATCATCGAATAACGACCATTTCCTAAGAAGTAGAAACGATTATAAACGGTCTCATTAAATGAAGCTCAAGACCCGAAAACACGAGAACACCGGTAACAAGTTGAAGCATTGATCGTCTCGTTGATTATCAAATCCGAATAAGCGATGAAGTCCGATCACATGAACTCATTGTGCGTCCCCGATGTGCACATTACTCTTGGGATTGACCATTGTCCATTCGGGGAACAATACATCAACATCTTCATTTAACCAAGTGCATTCCGCTTATCTCCCATATAACCAATCAGCCCATAATGTACACATGTACCCAACCGAGTAGAGACAACGATATCACGATGAATCGGTTGAATCATCGATCTCCTCTGCGGATGTAAACTCCGGAATAACCGATTAGGATCGATCATGTGAATATGTTGTGCGACCCTGATGTACACATATCTCTCCCCTGATGGTTGCAATCTCATCAGAATCATAATTACATCGTGTACATGAAGCACTAACCGAAAGCACTTTATCATAAATCATATAGATGATGTCGATCAGCAATATCATCTCACGTTCCAAATATTCTTCTCATATTTCTTCCTACTGAGAGCTAAGATAACACCAACCAAAAGTATCCAAAGACCACTTCCCCCAAATGGTTGGAATAATATATCCTTCCCCCAAATAGTTGGAATAATACACCATAAGGTATGAGTAAACACTGAGTATCTCTACGGTTATGACATTTATCTTTCCCGGATTACTTCAATAGAGAAGAACACAATTAGCTCAAATATATCTCGTGAGAATCAATCACGCTACTGTAAACTCTCTCGACTATCTTTATCAACCCATAATCAACCCATATGAAGACAATTTGTAGTGACCATCGTTGAAGAAAACCCGATATACCAAACTTGAAACCAAGTCGAATTCCCGCATTTGTGTCTTAAGCTTGCACTTAAAGATGGAAGAACGGTGTCGAGAATCTATGCTTCAAGCAAATCTCTAAGTACTCACTACTCAAACAAAGTATGAGACATTAACACCTCTTGCGATTATCCACACCGTCATATGCGTGTGACATCGAGTAAAACAAAGTAACTCTAAATAGTGATAGTTAACCGTGTCTTCAACCATCCACCTCGATCGCCGGTAACTAGATAACCCAAGTCTTCAACTCAAATTCTTAAGCCCGAGCAAGTTATCAAATAAGAACACGCTTTTGTGAACGCCAACTTCAACCTCAAATAAGTGATAAATGAGTAACTTCAAGTAATCAACTTGTGTCAAATGTCCAACACGTGAATAAACATACAATTGGATGTACATTGACCCACCGATCGAACCGAGCTAATGATTCCTCAACATCAATGCATTCTTCCTTATGGTATACATGTAGAAACTGATCTGGAAGATTTACCAATAATGTTTTTAAGCGGATGAGGAAGTCATTTTCCTTAATGATCATGTGGTTGATTTACAGAGTGCACATTTGGAGAAGAACAATGAAACAATGATCCGTGAAGATTTGGCAAAAGAATACCAAAGAGCGGATCATTATTCAATAGTGCAACTTGCAATATCATGATAGTCATTATAAACGCCTTGTGAAATAACTAGAGATAAGGTTTCTTGAGAATTCCAAGAAGTACTTCTTAGATGGTGAACCAGTTGAGTCAATAGAAACCGGAGCATGAGCTTTTGTCGGATGATCAACATTCGTCGGAGGTTGAAAGTACTCATCAAATATATCTTTGAAAACAATGAATCCCAAACATTGATTCCCAATTATCCTTAGTAAGTGAAGCATTAGGCGTTGGAGGAGAGTCATCAAAAATCAAAACACTGAATCCCAATTATCCTTAGTATATTCATTCTTCATCAAAAAGAATATACACTCATCATCATCAAAAATCAAAACACTGAATCCCGCTTATCCTTAGTATATTCATTCTTCATCAAAAGAATATACACTCATCATCATCAAAAATTAAGTCATATAACCATTATTCAAACATCCATCATCATGTAGTATATTCACTCTTTTCCCCTCAAAATTGCATCCGAAGTTGCCATTTTGATTTAACAAGTGAATAAGAGTAGACACCAATGAACATAGATCCACTTGATGATTGAATGAGCGTGGAAAGACATGAAGCTTGTTGATGAAGAATGTAGATGAGTATGGCCATTCATGAGAGAATTTCTCATTAGGTGAAGATAGAGCGCACGTAAGAGCGACACTTTTCTTTTCTATGAGGAACGGGCTCAAGTGTTATCTGCAGACGCCATAATGATGAAGTACGAGGCTGAATCGATTTGAGCAGACGTCATTGTTAAGAGCCCAATCATATGTTTAGAGAGCCCGAATCCAAATACCAAGGACGATTTATACGACACCGCTGGACAACGGACGAAGACAGAGAATTGGAAACATTGGATCCCACGCGTCGATGGGTTCCTTTTGGTTAGCACAAACAATCTTTGAATGAGCGAAACCCTAGATGCAATGGCATTGTCACTAGGAGTCGAACTAGTAGAAGCATCGACTTAGTCAAATGACCTTTTGTGCTTAATGGGATTATTCTACCGCTTGGCTTCCAAACCTTAATGTGCACTATTCTAGGCATAGTGGATCTAGCTAAGGGTAAGGTTTGCCATGTGTTAATATTCGACTGTGGGCTTCCACCGAAATCCTACATTTGTAAACACATTCTCGTAGGTTTCGTGATTGCTTAACTGTTTCGCTCTCCAAACTTTCTTAACCGAGTCGGTCACATGCTTGGCTCTAGGCATAGAACAAGGCACAACTATTCTATCTCGCCTATTGCTAGATTTCGGACTTGTGACAATTACATACTCTAAGAGTTCCTGAGATCGTTTGGCATCCATGCAGGCATAGGCTATAGTACTATCAAAAGGTTTTTCTAATCTTTCATCTTCAACAATCTCACGAAGACCCTTCAAACTTTCCTTAAGGTATGAGAGATATGCTTTATGTGCAAGTTCATTATTCCTAATGGGCGGGGGAATATATAACATATCGATAGCATATTTATCACAAGCAGAAACCTTAGGAACATAGTATTTGCAATTGGGGATTGGCAACTTTCCTTTCACCTCACGCTTCAGATTCTCAATATCGTTAAGTAAAGAAGTTATCTCTTTGTATTATGGTTTGATGTGTATGTGAAAACTAATATCTAACATAATGCTTGTATTCTTGTTTCATGCTACTAAACGTTTAAACCTAAACTTTATTTGCATGATTCTTACTTTTGAATTATTTTTAGCATGATTAACATGTTACTTATGAACTCATAATATGCCATTTTGATACGTGATAATTTTGATATGATATATTTGTGTTTGAAAGCTATTAGTTGGCATTCATTACATCTATGTGTAGTATGATCCAAATGATACATGCTCCAAATTTTATGTCTTAAACATGGCTTGCATGAATCTTTCATTTTGTTTCTTTGCTTCTTGTCACACTATTTGTTTGCTACATGTGCAAATATAATCATCAAAGTGCTTTTGGTATGACAAATTTTAGAAGCCTTTTATCTTAAAATTAATCACATAGTTTTGTATATCCAAGCATGCTTAAGTGTCTAAGTCTAACGACAAAACAATCTCATAATGAAATGTCTTGAATAAAGTTGTATTCTTGCATAATATGATTGTTTTGATGCTATCTTGTGTGGTGATTTCTTGTCTACTAAGTACAATGTGTTGTTTTGCTTATATAATATGTTATCATTTGATTTCTATCATGTTAACATCTTTTGTCACTAACAAACTTGTTTTGTAGGTCGATAACAAATTATTTGTTATCTCACTTGGTTTTAACTTTTATATGCTCATTTTGCATAATCCCTTTATTGCTACATAGATTAGTAATATGCTTAATGGGACCCCTACACTTGCATATAGTTTAAAAGCATATAAAATTAAGTTCTAGCGGGTTGACTTTGCATTTTTGTATTTCAACCGACCTCTTTGCAAATCTCATTTTGCTTCCGCTTTCCAAAAATCACCTCCATCATTATTTAGTTATAACAATACTCTAATCCTCTTCACTTCCTATTAGGAAACCACATGCCTCATCATACGTTCATCTCGTATTAATCGAGAAGAGGTACGTGACTTTAAGGATGAAGTTCATTGTATCCTAACCATCATCCAGAAAAACATCACTAAGCTCATCTCTTTCGTTAACCCGAATAACCTCCTAAACATTTTGTTGTCATTCCTTATTTGATACACATTATGTTGGATGTCCACCAATTAAGGGGAGAAATCCATTCACATAATTATCTTTTGTCAAATTTTATGTCTCTTAGACTCTAAAATACCAACACATAGGCAAACACCACTTAGCTAAAACCGTTCACGAAACCACAACTAGTTCAACTTTTTATATCACAAGTTTGCACGAATACCTCATCAAGTGAAAACACATCATGTGTTTTACAAACGTCTTCATCTCCACAATCAACGAATCTAGGATTTTCCTTAACCTAGCACCTTACAACTTCACTATCTAGAACACCATCATAGGATCTTATCCTTTTCTCGCCGACATATATCATGCATGTTATTGTCGGCAAATGATATATTTAATCAAAAAACCATTTCCAACACGTTGGTCCATCCAACTCTCACTTATATGATGTCATTCTCATCCTCATATAGGTACCCATTATTATTATTAGTATTTTCCATATTGTATTCACTTCTTTACAAAGTGATAATCATCCATGTCGGTCAAAACCATGCTAATACTACATTTCCCATTGTCACCTAGAATAGGTCATTTTTTATAATTTGTGTCAATCAATGAACGGATTTATCTTCATGTTATCACTTTTTCTTAGATAGAACACATTATTGATTACTCTTGGGTTGAAGCATATGAGAACTTGCTCAAAACAATAGGTTGTTAGCATCAATAAATCATTCAAATCATAACCCTTATGCATCATTGAAATGCAATGTCCATTCATATTTTTTTTCTCTTAGCTTTGGTCACTTGACATGACGAAAGGATTGCTTGAGTCTATATTTTTATATTTGTTATACATATGAGTTTCTAACTCCTTAATAGCTTCTACCTAATCACCACCACCTTCCATCACCACTTTCACTAATCATCACCACCATGGATTAGCGAAAACTTGCTTTTGTAAATGTCAAGTCATCTACCATCACCACATGAATCCTACTAGTAACTGACGTGCGAAACAACAAGCTAAATCACTCAAGCCGGCCACTGTGAATGGCGGACCGTAATCGCCTTAAAACCGCTCAAGCACGAACTCAATGAAGATCCGAGGAGTATAGGGTTTCCCGGTCGTTATGTCCCAATGAAGTCAGGCAATGGATCACCCAACGTATAGTGATCGAGAGATTTGAACGGAAAAGGAGATTGTGAATTATTATAACTAAGGAGAAGGACATAAACTACAAGGGCTAAAATGCAAATTAAAAGGAAATTAAAAAGATAAAAAATATTAAATAAACGCTATCACTATATTTAAAATTGATGAACTTTTAAAACTTAAAACTTAAAACTTACGTTTAAATAAAAATTACGTAAACGTACAAAATAAAAAGTGAGATCTAAGAAATAAAAGGCCCAAAAAATATGAAAAATACATTTTTACAATCCTAATGATAAAATAAAAGTTTTAGAAAAAAATTATTTTATAACTAATTATCTAATTATTACTAATTAAAATTATTTTTAACTATTAAATATTAGCCTAAAATACAAGAAATTAGGAAATAAAGCTAGAAAAATAAAATTAAGACTTAGAAAATCTAAAATATCAAAATAGAATTTTCAAAACTATTTTGTATTTTTTCGAATATTTTCTATTTTCTAGGAATTAAAACTATTAAAACTAATTAAATTATTTAAAAATAAAATTTAACTAAGAAAAATCTAGAAAAATATTTTTTTGTCTTTTTATATTTATCTTAACTTAAGAAAAATGAAAAATTATTTTTTTTTGAACCTTTTCTTAATTATTTGTATTTAAAGCTAATTAAAAAGTGCTAAAAAGTAATTTAAATTCAGAAAAATAGCAAACTGACTTGGAAAAATATGAAAATTTCAGGAAAACTCTAAAATTATATTAGGAAACTAGGAAAAATGGAAAAACAGGTGCTTATGTGGATGAAATTGAAACTGAAGCACAAAGTGCTTGGAAATAAGCACTTGGAATAAGCTAATGAGCACCAATGTGAACCAACTGTTAACAGAAGCAATATTATGCAAGAAGAACCAAAATGCAACAAATATTAACAGGCCTAACCCACAGAATTGCAAGACACAAAGATTTGGCTTATTTGAGTTTAAGCACAAAACAGTTTTGGGTAGGCTACTTTGGACTTAGAAATAAGCAACTAGATAAGCTGGAAATTGGAAAACAGATAAAGGAACCTAAAGAAGACCTGGGTAACTACACATGAGCCAAATATCAGGCCTAGAGAAGCTCACTTGAGCTTAATGCAAACCTTGCAAAATCTGGACAAGTCTGTCAGGACTTGATGCCTACAGAGAGGCACTTAGCCCATTTTGACAAGCTTCTTTAGAGCTTAAGAAAAATTCTCAAAATTGTACAAAAATGACAACAAGAAACTAGAGCATTTGAACTTATAAAATCCACAAGTTTCATTGAATTTGACTCAGAAATGAGTTCATGAAAAATCAATCTCAGATGGCTCAAAACAGGTTTTCACAACTTTGACTTTTAACAGATTTTGATACTTTGACTAAAATGAACTTTGATCCTAATTTTTGGACTGAAATTGATGTAATAAGATGAAACAAGGCTAATGCAAGTTATATCTAAGATTTACAATCACAAAACAAGATTTTGAATTGTTAAAAATCCAACAGTTAACAGATTAGAACAGTTGTGATGAACTTTTGACTTTGGTGGTTTGTATGCACAAGTGAAAGACTTAAATGAGTTCAAATTAGATAAACAAACATAAGTCAACAAATTTCAACCACTGAGCAGACCTTAAAGACATATTAAGCATATAATCCAAACACCACTTTAAAACTGACATACAAACTTAAACTGATAAGAACACTAAACCAGACAGTACCAGTGATCAAACTGAGTTCACATGATCATAATACAACTTTATAAACACATTTTAACCATCGGTGACTACAGATAAACATTCAAGCATAAAATGCAATATTGAGAAAAAATTGAAAATGAGAATAGAACTCACAAATGTCCGTGGTATGCGAGACTAAAACCGTAACTAACACTACTCTAACCTAACTAAATCCAACCCAAATAAACCTCGCAACACCCATTATTAGCTTCCATTCCAATTTGAGCCCCAGTTGACTTTTATTGACCAAGTTACAAGATTGCTTAAAACTGATTGACCAGCTTATCAAAAGCTACAAGGAGCTTAAATAAGCTTGTATGAACTGGATGATAAGCTATTTGAAGCTTAAATGCAATAGTTTGAAGTTAAATTTCTCAACAGTGGACTTCAATACATGAAATGTAAATGAAACTTGAAATTGAGACTTGAAATGAATTACAGTGACAAAGTAGATTGCTTTGAGTGCAATGAAACTTAGAATTACATTCTAATACACTAATTTAGATAAATTTATAAAAACGACATTCAAAGAAAACTTAAAAACTAACTAACTCTCTCTAGCCTTCCTCTTGCTCTATTTATACCTCCAAATGCTTCTCTCTCCTCCTCTGAATAGTTCCCACTTGTGTTTGATGCCCTTGGATCACTTTTGGATCATCCTGGCCATTGAGCATTTTTGGCGGGAAAAAGCATTTGACAGTTGTAGGTTGAGTGATAGGGAGAAGGGTGCATTAAAGGCCCTTGGAAGGTTGTTGAGGAGGGGGGAACAAGGGGAGTGGAAAGGTGAGGAGGGGGATGGGTTGTCAGGGTCAGGCTAGTGTTGGGGAGACAGGAAAAAGGCGCGTAGGGTTGGTTTTGACCATGGGATTGACCAGATATAATAATAGGGGGGTTCAAATTGCTTAGTGACAGGGGTCACAAAGGTTTGTGACAAGGCCAAAAAGGGTATAAGGGTTTTAATAATCAAGGGACCTTTTGTGTAAATTCTGAATTTCAAGGGACCACTCCTGCCAATTAAGCAAAGTTTCTCCAAGGACCATAAGTGACAAGTTTCAATAGTGCAAGGACCAAACTTGCCATTTTCCAATTTTCCAGGGGCCATTTTTGCCAAATTTTAAACTTAGAGGACCAAACTTGTAATTTTCTCAAACTTTTTATATTTTTCACCAAAGGACTAATTTTGACAAGTTATGATTTAAAAGGACCTTTGGTGATTTTTCTTTGAAATTTTGACTCGTGGACTATTTTTGACAATTTTAGAAACTTGGGGACCTGAAGCGCCAATTATGCAAACTTTGCTCATTTTTCATCCGATTTTAAACATTTTGCATCCGAAACATATAAAATGCAATTTTGGAATATTTTCAGATTTTGATGCATTCGAGCATTTTAAACGTTTTGCGCTCAGATTGACCCAAAATGATGAGTATTTACACACTCATCAATCCCCACACTAAACTATTGCTAGTCCCTAGCAATCTTTTGAGAAAACATAATGGATTTGAATCTCTTTACCAAAAGCCATTACTCGGAGTAGCCAAATGTTTCAGTTCAAGTAAGAACCATGGAACACCGATAACCATGTGATTTTGAGCAAACCACCACTTTCAACGGATTTGATTTTGTCTTTACCAAGCCGCACTTTCTCGGACTAGCCAACTCTTAGATAAATTATCAATATTATCTTTGGTGAGTGATTACCAATTATGGTTTTTCCATCGCCTTTACCACAAGCCATAAACTTGCGGGCTAGCCAACTCTTCACTTTTTAGGATATGGTGGTGAATACCATACAATTTTGGGCAAATTGCAAGTCGTAAACGGATTTGATATATCTTTACCAAGAGCCGTTTGCTCTGGATTAGCCAATCCTTTTGTTTATTAGACAAGGCGGATCGATAACTAAATGAGAAAGTGTAAAACACTTACTCCAAATTTTTTTTGCCAAAACGGGAATTAGGCGGTATAATTACATGATAAAATTCGTGAGAATCCCCACACTTAGAAATGAATATTGCCTCAATATTCAAAGTACCCGGTTATGCGAAACCGAGAACGTAAAAGGGAAATACTACGGCCATTATTTAGAAAGAAGATTTTTTTTTTTTTTTTTTTTTTTTTTTTGAAAACTTATATATATATATATATAACATGGGCACTCCCCACACTAGGGTGGTACACACGGGTGAAAACCCATGTTAAGCTATTGTTTTTGATTACCGAGTCGCTAGCTTGACTCGACCCCGAATTAATTGGTTCAAGGGAAGCAAAGTGGAAGAAACAATCTCCATCGGACTTTCATTCAAGATGTTTGGACAAACATTCAAGCACGGAAAGTTCCACACCGATGAGATATACATAGAACCGGCTCAAAATGATAAATGAAAATGCCGGGGTCAAAGATAGTGTCTTCATTCCGAAGGAGTGAAGATGAAGAGAAATCACAAGATATTTGAGGAAAGGAAGAAAGATTTTGATAACAATCAAGATCCATTCCTCATCCTCAAATGTAGACGTATCGGGAGGAAGGGTGAAGGTAGTATCATTGATAAGCAAACTCATACGATAGAGTACACCTTCCTCCGAGCCAATATCATCCTCAAGATCAAAATAGAAATGATCATGTTCCGGAGGAGATATGTCATGAGAGAGTTCACCGGAGAACTCTTCATGAAGAGAATCATTCACATGAAGTGAAGTTGTGAACTCTTGTTCCATAGTAGGCTCATCACTATCCTCAATCTGAGTATCAAAGAGTGGATTCTCATAAATTGAAGTGAATTCAGAATCGAATTCAAATAGAGGATTGGTGAAAGTAGCTTTGAATGTTTCGGGAACAAAGTGATCAATATTCTCTATTGGATTGTTGGGATAAGAAGTGAGTGAACGATCATTATCAATGAGACTTTCGCCTCCCATTGGCTTCAAATCAAAGAGTGGATTGATGTGAGTGAGTTCATCGGTGAACTCCTCAATAAGGGACCAAAGATCGATTGAGGAAGTGATGCCTCAACATACTCGATGTCTCCAAAGGAAGCACAATCGTCGCTAAGATCGGAGAAAGTTTCAAAATGATCTTTTGAACACTCAAGAGGGAAAGAGAATCACACATATGGTCAAAGTTCCCGTGACTCTCTCGGGATTGGGACAAGGTTCTCAACACTAGACTTTATGACTTCGTCCGATTCCTTTTCGTGAACAAGGTCAAGATGCTCGTCCCCATGTTCGGAGAGTGAGTGGGAGCTTGGTGTGAAAGCAGCTTGTTTGAGATGGAATCTCAACCTGGATATCAATCGATCGAGGGAGTTGAGAACTATTATCTTTAAAAGGATAAAGCTCTCCTCATCATCATCATAAAGAGTCGCCTTAAGAAATTGGGAACGCCTAAGAGCCGCATGCTCTAGGACTAATAATTCTTCCCTAGATTGGCGGGCCTCTCGCTCTTGCAAGCAATTCTCCCATGGTCTTTTCACCACTCACTTGATTCTTAAAGTTACTAATCATATCATCAAGTGTTTTCATTGTGGTTTCAAAATCTTGGGAGATTTCTTGAGATAACGGCTCGGTGGAGTTTGAACCGTATGGTCTTTGTGGAGGTTGGAAATTTTCAAACATATAAGAGTCATGATTGTTACAAGGAACCTGGGTTCCTATTTGACAATCGAGTGAAATGGGGACCTCCATAAGACTACAACAAGAAACTGCTGAGTGCGACAGTGAATCATATGGATTTTGGTTATACCCAAAGTTCGAGCATCATCGAAAACTGTTCATAGACAAACGCGCTTCCGGATTGACACTCAAATCCTTGGTGAGGACCTCCACAAAATTCACAAAGATGATGTTGATTATATGAAGATAAGTCGGGTGTGGTGGGTAATTGGAAAAGTTTGAGAGGTCGTTAAATGAGTTCGGATTAGGATCATAATCAAATGAATTCCTCGAACCACAAAACAAACAACTCCCGTTATGGATATCATTACCACATTGTACACAAGTACACCAACGACAGGGTGAACCAAAGAGAGGCTCACCACAACCGACACAAGGAATAAACGATTGCATTTGAGAGTTATGAGAGGGAATCAGTTTATTCAAAGAATCAACAAAACCAACATGGTGATCCGAATGACTATCAAGACTCGAAGAACATTTTGAAAAATCAGGAGGTGGGACAAGTGGTGTGCTCTGAGAGCTAGCAATTTCCACCACTTCCGTTATGGTCTCCGGTTCTTGAATGGGTTCATCGGGTTGTGGCGGATGGTCGGAAAAACTTGGAGAATCATCGAGAGAGTTATCAAATAATTCGCACCAATAACAATATTTGCTTGCACCTATCCTTCCACATTGCTTGCATAAACAATCCGGATTCTGACAACAGAGCTGATCCTCGTCCATACGGCTTTTGCAGTGGAAACAACGAGGATAATCGAACGTCGCCATGAGAATTAAACATGTAGAGGGTTAAAGAAGTAGAATTAAACGGTTTTGAGGTTAAAGAAGAGCAGAATCAAATGGTACGAGGGGGTAAGAGAAATAGAATCATACGGATAAGAGGAATGAGAAGAGTATTTTTGGATTTTTGGATTTTTATAAGAAAATATAAACATATATAGATGGATGGTATGAACAAAGAGTGAGTATCCAAATCACTAATCTGCTAAACGGAAGATAATCAAGACTGACTCCCGAATGGCGTAAAAATTTGATGCGTGCAAACAAACAAGCTAAATCACTCAAGCCCGCCACTTGTGAATGGCGACCCTAATCAACTTAAAACCGCTCAAGCACGAACTCAATGAAGATCCGAGGAGTATAGGGTTTCCCGGTCGTTATGTCCCAATGAGTCATGCAATGGATCACCCAACGATATAGTGATCGAGAGATTTGAACGGAAAAGGAGATTGTGAATTATTATAACCAAGGAGAAGGACATTAACTACAAGGGCTAAAATGCAAATTAAAAGGAAATTAAAAGATAAAAATATTAAATAAACGCTATCACTATATTTAAAATTGATGAACTTTTAAAACTTAAAACTTAAAACTTACGCTTAAATAAAAATTACGTAAACGTACAAAATAAAAAGTGAGATCTAAGAAATAAAAGGCCCAAAAAATATGAAAAATACATTTTTACAATCCTAATGATAAAATAAAAGTTTTAGAAAAAAAAATTATTTTTATAACTAATTATCTAATTATTACTAATTAAAAATTATTTTTAACTATTAAATATTAGCCTAAAATACAAGAAATTAGGAAATAAAGCTAGAAAAATAAAATTAAGACTTAGAAAAATCTAAAATATCAAAATAGAATTTTCAAAACTATTTTGTATTTTTCTGAATATTTTCTATTTTATAGGAATTAAAACTATTAAAACTAATTAAATTATTTAAAAATAAAAATTTAACTAAGAAAAATCTAGAAAATATTTTTTGTCTTTTTATATTTATCTTAACTTAAGAAAATGAAAAATTATTTTTTTGAACCTTTTCTTAATTATTTGTATTTAAAGCTAATTAAAAGTGCTAAAAAGTAATTTAAATTAGGAAAAATAGCAAACCTGACTTGGAAAAATATGAAAATTTCGGAAAACTCTAAAATTATATTAGGAAACTAGGAAAATGGAAAACAGGTGCTTATGTGGATGAAATTGAACTGAAGCACAAAGTGCTTGGAAATAAGCACTGGAATAAGCTAATGAGCACCAATGTGAACCAATCGTTAATGTAAGCAATATTATGCAAGAAGAACCAAAATGCAACAAATATTAACAGGCCTAACCCACGAATTGCAAGACACAAAGATTTGGCTTATTTGAGTTTAAGCACAAAACAGTTTTGGGTAGGCTACTTTGGACTTAGAAATAAGCAACTAGATAAGTGGAAATTGGAAAATGATAAAGGAACCTAAAGAAGACCTGGTAACTACACATGAGCCAAATATCGTGCCTAGAGAAGCTCACTTGAGCTTAATGCAAACCTTGCAAAATCTGACAAGTCCTGCGAGACTTGATGCCTCTGCAGCACTTAGGCCCATTTTGACAAGCTTCTTTAGAGCTTAAGAAAAATTCTCAAAATTGTACAAAAATGACAACAAGAAACTAGAGCAGTTGAACTTATAAAATCCACAAGTTTCATTGAATTTGACTCAGAAATGAGTTCATGAAAAATCAATCTCAGATGGCTCAAAACAGGTTTTCACAACTTTGACTTTTAACAGATTTTGATACTTTGACTAAAATGAACTTTGATCCTAATTTATGGACTGAAATTGATGTAATAAGATGAAACAAGGCTAATGCAAGTTATATCTAAGATTTACAATCACAAAACAAGATTTTGAATTGTTAAAATCCAACGATTAACAGATTAGAACAGTTGTGATGAACTTTTGACTTTGGTGGTTCAGTATGCACAAGTGAAAGACTTAAATGAGTTCAAATTAGATAAACAAACATAAGTCAACAAATTTCAACCATCGAGCGCACCTTAAAGACATATTAAGCATATAATCCAAACACCACTTTAAAACTGACATACAAACTTAAACTGATAAGAACACTAAACCAGATAGTACCAGTGATCAAACTGAGTTCACATGATCATAATACAACTTTATAAACACATTTTAACTACTGGTGACTACAGATAAACATTCAAGCATAAAATGCAATATTGAGAAAAAAATTGAAAATGAGAATAGAACTCACAAATGTCCAGCTGGAATGCAGACTAAAACCAGAACTAACACTACTCTAACCTAACTAAATCCAACCCAAATAAACCTCTGCAACACCCATTATTAGCTTCCATTCCAATTTGAGCCCCAGTTGACTTTTATTGACCAAGTTACAAGATTGCTTAAAACTGATTGACCAGCTTATCAAAAGCTACAAGGAGCTTAAATAAGCTTGTATGAACTGGATGATAAGCTATTTGAAGCTTAAATGCAATAGTTTGAAGTTAAATTTCTCAACAAGGACTTGATACATGAAATGTAAATGAAACTTGAAATTGAGACTTGAAATGAATTACGGTGACAAAGTAGATTGCTTTGAGTGCAATGAAACTTAGAATTACATTCTAATACACTAATTTAGATAAATTTATAAAACGACATTCAAAGAAAACTTAAAACTAACTAACTCTCTAGCCTTCCTCTTGCTCTATTTATACCTCCAAATGCTTCTCTCTCCTCCTCGAATAGTTCCCACTGTGTTTGATGCCCTTGGATCACTTTTGGATCATCCCGCCATTGAGCATTTTTGGCGGGAAAAAGCATTTGACAGTTGTAGGTTGAGTGATAGGGAGAAGGGTGCATTAAATGCCCTTGGAAGGTTGTTGAGGAGTGGGGAACAAGGGAGTGGAAAGTGAGGGGGATGGTTTGTCTGGGTTGCAGGGCTAGTGTTGGGGGAGACAGGGAAAAAAGGCGCGTAGGGTTGGTTTTGACCATGGGATTGACCAGATATAATAATAGGGGGGTTCAAATTGCTTAGTGACAGGGGTCACAAAGGTTTGTGACAAGGCCAAAAGGGTATAAGGGTTTTAATAGTCAAGGACCTTTTGTGTAAATTCGAATTTCAAGGACCACTCCGCTAATTAAGCAAAGTTTCTCCAAGGACCATAAGTGACAAGTTTCAATAGTGCAAGGACCAAACTTGCCATTTTCCAATTTTCCAGGGCCATTTTTGCCAATTTTAAACTTGGAGGACCAAACTTGTAATTTTCTCAAACTTTTATATTTTTCACCAAAGGACTAATTTTGACAAGTTATGATTTAAAAGGACCTTTGGTGATTTTTCTTTGAAATTTTGACTCGGGGACTATTTTTGACAATTTTAGAAACTTGGGGACTGAAACCGCCAATTATGCAAACTTTGCTCATTTTTCATCCGATTTTAAACATTTTGCATCCGAAACATATAAAATGCAATTTTGGAATATTTTCAAGTATTTTGATGCATTTCGAGCATTTTAAACGTTTTGCGATTCAGATTGATTTCCAAAATGATGAGTATTTACACACTCATCATAAACCGACACCAACACTAGCACCACCAGTGGCACACCCGGTGGAAGACTTCATATCTTCTTTCTAGGAATTATTTTGTAGGCTTTTATCATATTATATTCTCACTTTTCTTATGATTGTAATTAGGAGACTACACTTCATGAGATCTTTGATTATATCATTTATCACATATATATATCTCATTTTTCTTTGTGAAAAAGATGAAATATATTGCACTAATGTTTTTCATTGTAGGTTCATCATCATATACACTCGATTGTATATAACTTACTCATCTAAGGATGAAGTTTGCATCAATTATTTTTCTTATTTTAGGTGCTTATGACACCCTAGAACAAGGAGGAATATCCTTTAAGTACTCATATTGCATCGTCTATACACTTGGTTGTATATGACATATTTGTCTAAAGACAAAGCTTCTATTATACTAATATTTTTTGAAGGTTCATCTTGACCCTAGAGCAAGGGAGCTTCCGTCAAGAATTTCTTGAATGCATCTTATACACACTTTGTTGTATAACACTTACTCGTCCAATGAGCGAATATAGTTTTGCACTAATATTTGTTTTTAGGTTTTAATCATACCCCGACGCCTCAAACAAGGGAGCAACCGTCTGTGGGGAGCATGCACGCATTTAGCATCATTCTCACTTTTCAAACAAGCATTTGTGCTCGATAAACAAAGGAAGAAAATAGGCTAACATTGCTATGCATTTTTCTTTTTCATATATTTCTCATAATTTTTGTTGCATAAAACTAACCTTGATGTAGGTTAAGCCTCTTTATTTGATCCATGGATCCGCTACCAAACAAGGGACGGATTGAAGTGGACGGTTTAACTTCACTAGGGATGATGCAAGCTCGCCTTTTTGGGGAGAAATTAAGTTAAACTCATGACACGCCTTTTGTTTCGACAAAAGGGAGAAGAGTGTAAACGGAGAAGGTAATGTAAAGGTAGTAAGGATACAAGTAACTTTTTACATTTTACTTTCTATTACGTTTACATATCTTTGTCATCATCAAAAGGGGAGATTGTTAGTGCAAATATTACGATATTTAATCTATACGATCTCGTTTGTTTTTATTGATGACAAACATGTAACTTGTAATACATAACGAAATGTACAAGTTACTTGTAATTACATTTGTCTCAACATACATTCAACACCTCTCGATGTCTCAAGTCCTCGTATGTTACAACACAGGTTCGTACATGTTTGTTATGTGGCATTATGATCAAACCCATTAACAAATCATTTAGAATGCTTAAAATACGTTTAGAGTCACTAAGTATTTTAATAGGTTAATCATTCTATTTCGAACCTCATTTTACATTTTGCATTCACAAGTATTTTATACAAATACATCTTTTGTAAAATGTCTAACAAATATATACTTTTATTTGTACAAGTAAACTAACTATAATATTCATACAAGTACTAAAGTTTACTTACACTTGACAAAATATATATTATTTTGACAAGCACCTAACTAGATATTTTATTTTATAAAAGGCAATTAGACTTTTTATAAACTAGTTACATAATACATTTTACAAGTTTATTTTCATGAACATTTTAATCTAAATGAAAATACAATTTTACATCACTTCATGCATCATCATATCTTTAGAAGATTTGGTCAATATTTGGTTAGATTTGAAAGATCTTGAAAGATATTCTAAGATATCAAATCTAATAAAGTATTATTTTTAGATTACATTTTGGCTATAAATAGAGCCCATTGTCTTCTTATTTCAATCATCCTTCCAACACACATTCTTTCTATCTTTCTTTCATCTTTTAGATCTATAGATAACCATGTAGTAACATACATTAATCACCCATATTATCACATGATCATAATGCTTCTAACATTCATCTTTGTTGTAAGCATACTTTACATTTTGATCAACCAAGGAAAGCTTGGAGATCTAGCCATCCTCATTCACCAAAGCATATCAACATATGAAGATTCAAGATCTCTTGATATCCTCATTGATTGAAGACTTCTTATTTAAGAAGATCATTTAGATTAGTTATTCATATCCATTAGACATTTATGTCATGGATCATCATTGTAAACATCATTGCATCATCACAACACTTTCACCAAACTAGATTAGATGGTTTATGTGTTTGTACCATAAAACACAAGGTTTGTTATGTTGGGCCATAAAACATAGTGGGAGTGGTTGTACCCTTGAAAAGAACTCGACATCTAGCTTAGTGTCGGAAATATTGTATAAGCGACGTTAGGTTGGTTCTACTCGAACTAGAACCCGGTATTTAGCTTTGCAGGAAAAAGTGTAGCGACGATTGTAAGGTTTTCTCCACGAGAAGGGAGATTGTTGATTTAGTGAAGTAACTCTCGAGTTGGGTACTCGGGGAGTGGAGTAGGCGGAAAGGAGATCCGTGACCGAACCACTATAAATCCTCGTGTTCGGTTTGCACTTTCCTTTCTTTATCTCTTTACTTTTATAATTGCTTGTGATGTGGTTTGATGTTTATGCTTGTGTGACAACTTGGTTTACTATGCTTTATATTAGTTACAAACAATAATTGATACTTTCATATTATAACAAGCTTCATAAACGATTTGATACTAAAGATCTAACGTTTTTAAACGGTAACGTATTCACCCCCCTCTACGTTTTCACACACTTCATGATTGATCCAGGGGAGACATTAGAGTCATATCATCATCGATTTTCAGACATCATCAATGACTTGGACAAACATAACATTAGTATGCCAAGAATTGCTGTCAACACTAAGTTCCTGAGTAGTCTTGGTCCTGATTGGGAAAAGTATGTCATTTTCATCCGTCAAGCAAAGAATCTTCATCATGCTACATACGGATTGTTGTACGAATATTTGAAGCCCCACCAAAAAGAAGTTGACAAAGAAAGGGTTATCCGTGGACTCCCTGTCTCACCTTCACTTCCGGATAATCAACAATTAGCTTTGTGGGCTCAAACTTGTTATCCTCAATTCCCGACATTACAAATTGTCCTCACAAATCCTCCACAACCAACTGCAACAATTACACCATATGATCCGTCACGGACCAATCTCAAGAAACTCAATTGGTTCCATACAACAACAACAATGATCAAGCACTTTACGGTGAATCTAATGAGGATCTGAAGCTTTTGATGCATTGCAACAAGGGTTTGTCATGATTGCTAGAGCTTTCGGCCGATATTCAAACAAATCCAACAATCGTATTCGTACCTCATCAAACACAAGGAATCAGTTTGTTGTTCACAATGGACGTGTTGAATTCGAATCGTGGTAATGTTTGTCGGATGGGCGGTGGTCAAGGGTTTAATCAATGGGAAGGAATAACATGGGTGCTCCACAACAACAAAGGGCTCAAGTGGTTGAATAGGGTAATGCTCGGTGGGATTAATGGTCTTCGTTGTTATAAGCGTAATGAGAAGGGTCATCGGCTAATGCATGCCCAAAGCCGAGGACAAGAGGCGCGCTTATCACAAAGAGGCTTTACTCTTGGCTCTTAAGGACGAAGCTGGTGGAACTCTTACCAACAAAGAACATAGCTTCATGGCAAATGCGATTCGATGATGACATGGAGGACTTGCGAGCTAATGCAAGATGATGCTAATGGCTAACATGCACGAACTCCACATGAGTGACACATGCCCGGTGTATGACACTGACAGCTTGTCTCATGTACCAGATCACACTATAATTACTGATCTGATATCTCCGCCAACATCTGCATCCGACAAGGATCAGAGTGTTCAACATGAGCCGTCTACATCTCATTATGATGATAATCAAATAGATCCAGTAGTTATATTTGACGATCAAGATTACCTTATGGTTAATATTGATAATCAAGTTGACTCCGTTGTTATATTTGAGGATCTAAATAATGATCATGTTGAGACTCACGTTGAACAAGCTGAACTTTCGTCTAATCCAGAATTTGAGCTCCTGGCCTTAATTAATGACCAAAAATCTCAAATGAAAAAATTTCGTGACATCAATAAGCAATTAAAAGACAAAAATGCCCTGCTGACTAAGGATAATGAATGCTTAAAATTTCAACTCAACAGTTTTCAAACACAAGAAAAAGCGTGAAAAGGTTTTGAAGTCGCTTTGCTAAATCTTACAAAAACGAAAATCATTAGAACAACAGATACATGATCTAGTTGCATCTAAGAATGCTTTGTTGTCTCAAATAGAACAACTGAAATATGATCATAAACAACAACTTAACGCTCTCACTTTGGAAACTCAAAAGCCAAGTCTGAGTTGTTAACTTGTCAAAATAGTTATGTGAGTACAAAAGCATTCAAAAAGCGAATAGATGACTATCTTGAAGAAATTGTCGACTTACAAAACAAAATCAAAGAGATTCGAAATATTGTTTATAAACATGGTGAGTCAATCACAACTATTCAAAAGTTTACTTTTAAACCAAATCCAAATGGATATGGACGAATCTTGCGATTACAAACCAAAATTTTCAAATAGAGCATTCAAACCAAATCCACAAGTTTCTGATCGAGAACATAGAATTTATGATTCCATTATGAGTGTTGTTGAATATAATCGTCAAGAGGAATTAGATGCAAAAGGCGAGTCGGTCAAAATTAGAAAATGTTGTTTATAACAAACCATTTAACTATTAAAAAGCGTTACTTTTGTCACACAACAGATTTTTCTAACACACCTTGGGTTATCACACCTACTCGAGTCTTCTAATGAGGGTCCCTTTCCAATCTTGCACAAATTAATGGTCCTTTACCTTGATCGGTGAAATAAAGCCATTAGCGAACAATGTAAAGTTATAAAATATTTTGACATATTCTTATCGGACATCAAACTTTTGGAGCGTGAAGTTGAAATCAATTACGAAATAAAAGTTGAACATTTTCAATCGCCTCAAGCCTTGAGCTCAAAGAGATATTTTTCAGAAAAGAATTTTACCTCATGTTCGAAATTTGAAAAATTGTGCAATATATTGGGAAAGGGATTTTCACAAGGAACTTGGACTTATGAAAAGAGTTTTCGAGCAAACAGAAACATCGATTTCAAACACAAAACGTAAAAAGAAAATGTTAAGAAAAGATGTTGATCGACTCTTGGAAGATGTTATCTGTAACACCCCCAAATTTTGTTTAGCGGAAGCATACGTGTTATTCGGGAGCGTTACGGGATTGGTGGATCATAACACAAGTAATAAAGAACGGAATACATACTCCGTTTAATTTCATAAAATATTTCAAAACATTTTCTTACAACATTGTTTAGATAAATGGGCACATCCCATTAAATTTTAGTGGTCCCAAAGTAAAAACATCATTTTTGTGTAAAAACACTTCTTTAATACTACTACGACCATTTATCCGCTGCTTGCCTTGCCTTCATGAACGTAGCTTAAACACCTGAGAAAATATGCTAAAAAGGGTCAGCTAAAAAGCTGGTGAGTTCATAGGTTTAAGTTAAAATAGTAAGTTTGGACCATAAGCAAAGTCATAAATCATTACAACGAATATAATGATATATGGATGAGTGTCTATTACGTTAGCTCTAAGTTCATGCAACCGATACTACGACAATTCTGTATGCTAAAAGATGTCATACAAAATAGGGGCCCATAGCGAGTGTTTTGTCCCTCAACACTCGGTTCCGACATGGTATACGTTTCGCCTTGGCCTAAGCATGACCAACCGAACGGAGGAGTCACCCTCAATAGATCTATTTATAACATTCGCGTTTCCCAATAGGGAATTGACGGTTCATGAAAAAGGGCATTCTCTAGGGACATAAAGGCTTAGGCTAAACCACGTAATAGTAATCATGTAATAGTTTTGGTCCATAAAAGGTTTTGCATATTTCTCACCCCAAAATGTATAAAATAGCTTATCAAGTAAAAGTGGGGCTATGAAACTCACCTTAGCAAATATGCAATCCGAAATGTGGGATTAGTGATTGTTGTGGAGCGGCACTGACACGCGACCTAGATAAGGAGGGTGATGCGTGCCAAACAGTCAAGCTAAATCACTCAAGCCGGCCACTTGTGAATGGCCGACCGTAATAAGCTTAAAGCGCTAAGCACGAACTCAATGAAGATCTGGGAGTATAGTGTCTCCCGGTCGTTATGTCCTGACGAGCTATGCAATGGATTATCAAGCGTAAAGCGATCGAGATTTGAGCGGAAAGGAGAATTTGGATTATTATAACTACAGGAAAAGCCAACAAATTACAACGGCTTAAATGCAAATTAAAGAGAATTTAAAAGATAAAAACTATTAAATAAACGCTATCATTATTTGCAAAATGATGTTTTTGTTTTTATGTTTTTATAAAACTTAATTTTAAAAAAACTACGCGACGTACAAATAAAAACGTGAAACTTACACAATATTAACCCTAAAAATATGAAAATGATATTTTTACAATCCTAATAATAAAAGAAAATATTTAGAAAAAGAAAATTATTTTTATAACTAATTATCTAATTATTATTAATTAAAAACTAATTTTAACTATTTAATAATAGCCTAAAATACAAGAAATTATGAAATAAAGCTAGAAAAATAAAATTAAGATTTAGAAAAATCTAAAATATCAAAATAGAATTTTCAAAACTATTTTTGTAATTTTCTGATTATTTTTCTATTTTTTTTGAATTTTAAACTATTAAAAACTAATTAAATTACTAAAAATTACAAAATAAACTATGAAAAATCTGGAAAATTACTTTTTTTACTTTTTATATTTATCTAAACCTAAGAAAAATGAAAAATTATTTTTTTGAACCTTTTCTTAATTTTTTGTATTAAATGCTAATTAAAAAGGCCTAAAAACTGAATTAAATCAAGAAAAATACTAAACTGACTTGGAAAAATCTGAAAAACTCAAGTTAAGCTTAAAATAATGCAAGGAATCAAGGAAAAATGGAAAACTAGGTGGTTGTGTGTGAGATTATGGAACTGCCAAGCAATGTGCTTATAAATAAGCACTAGAATAAGCCAAATGAAAGCTAAAAACAACCCACTGATCACAGAAGCTTAATTATGCTAAATGTACTCTAATGCAACTAAAAACAACAAGTTTCAACCTCTGGATATCAAGCTACCAAGATTTGATGTTGTGAGATTATAGGTTAAAACAGATTTCAGTGACCTACTTTGGGCATAAGCACAAGCCACATATTAAGCTAAAACAGAAAAAAAGCAATTGGAACCTATCCTAGACCTGGCTAAGAGTATGTAAGCCAAATACCAACCCTAAACAAACTCTAATGAGCCCTGAGACAAGCATGCAATATCTGAGAAAAACTCAGTATAAGATGAGTGTTGGAGCAGGGCAACTGGTACCTAAAAGACAAGCCTGTTTAGGGCTTTTAAGAAATTTGTAAAATTCTGATAAAATGGTGATAAGAAAGAACACCAACTGAAGTTTCTAAAATGCCAAGTCTCACTGAAATTGGCTCAAAGATGAGCTCATGATAAATCCTTGCAGTTGGTCCCAAAACAAGTTTTTCAAGTTTTGACTTTGAAAAGCAGTTGAGACATTTTGACTTTCATGAACTTTGAATCCAATTTTATGACTGTTATTGATGTAATATGATAGAACAAGCACAATGCAAGCAAGCTTAATGATTTTTGAACACAAAATGAGATTTTGCTTATCCAAATTTCCAACAGTGAGCAAGTTAAGACATATTTAGATAAGATTTGACTTTTTGAACTAGCAGGCACCAAACTGAGACAGATACTAACACAAATGAACTAACCAAACATTAACCAACAGATTCTAAGCAATGAATAAGCCTAAAAGACAGATAGATAGGCAGATCCAAACACACCTTTATTTTACTGATTTGCAACTAAAACTGACCTAACTTCCTATTTATCTAATTTCAATGATCAAACTAAGTGAACCAGACCTAAACACATCTAATTAAACAGGTTTGAGCTTGTTAATTCTACAAAGACAGATTATGCATAAGAACTTAAAATGACTTACAAATTGTCCAAAGCCACTATGGCTTGCCAACAGTGAAACCAGGACTACTAACCTATCAAATCTAACCCAACTAACTGTAAATCAACCCATTTTTATTCCTGCATCAACCCATCTCCATTTCCAACACCAAATCAACCCTGTTTGACTTTTGTTGACCAAACTCCAAAAGTGTTTGAAACTGCAATGTGAGCTTACAGAAAGCTTCAATAAGCTTGAATGATCATGTTTGAGCTAAGAAATAAGTTAAGAGAAGCTTGTACATATGATTTGGAAATTGATAATTTCAACAGTGGACATAAAGTTTGGAAATTGAACATTAACTTGAATTGATAGTTAAAATAAGTTACAATAGACCTGAATACCTTTGTTTGATACAATAAAGCTTAAAAACACAACTGAAAACTATTTTAGATATTACAAGCTAAAAAACGACATACACTTAAACAAAAATAAAACTAACTCCTCCTCTTGTTGCTTCCTCTTGCCTTTTATACACTCAAATCTTCTTCTCTCACCTCTTTCTTCAATTCCCACTAATAATATTGACCCTTGGATAGCTCTAATTGATCTTGGCCGTTTAAAGGTTTTGGCACCAAATTTGGTTTAACAGCTGGAGGTTGAGTGGGATTGGTAGAAGGCATTAATTGCACTCTTGGCTTGTTGTGTTTGGAGGGGGGGGCAGAGTAGGGATATGATGGAGGAGGTGGAGTGTTAGCAGAAGTGTTTGCAGGTTTGTGATGATGGAAAAATGGTGTACTCGTGAGGGAGGGAAAGAGATAAGTCAAAGAGGTTTGACTTGGGATTATTTAATAATAGGGGGGTCCAAATGGCAGGGGTCCAAAAGGGTTATTGGCAGGGTCCATTGGGGTTTTGACAAGTCCAAATGTATAAAAGGTTAATAATAATCAAAGGACTAAGTATGCAATTTCTGAAACTTCAGGGACCTGTTCTGCCAAATCTCAAAGTTGCTTCAAGGACTGAAATTGACAAGTGTTAATATTACAAGGACCAAAGTTGCCAATTTCAATTTTTCCAGGGACCATTTTTGCCAATTTTCAAAGTTGGAGGACCAAACTTGTAATTTTCTTAAACTTTTTATATTTTTCACCAAAGGACTAATTTTGACAACTTATGATTTAAAAAGGACCTTTGGTGATTTTACTTTTGAAATTATGTGCTCAGGGACTATTTCGACAATTTTGAAACTTGGGGGTGAAGCGCCAATTATGCAAACTTTGCTCATTTTCATCGATTTTGAACATTTGCATCCGAAACATATAAAATGCAATTTTGGAATATTTTCGGTGTTTTGATGCATTCGAGCATTTTAGGCGTTTTGCGGTTGATTTGACTAAAAATGATGAGTATTTACACACTCATCAATCCCCCACTAAACTATTGCTAGTCCTAGCAATCTTTTGAAAAAACTTAATGGATTTGAATCTCTTTACCAAAAGCCATTACTTACGGAGTAGCCGAATGTTCGGTTCAAGTAAGAACTATGGTACATCGATAACCATGTGATTTTGAGCAAACCACCGACTTCCAACAGTTTGATTTGTCTTTACCGAAGCCGTTTGCTCGGACTAGCCAACTCTTAGATAAATTATCAATATTATCTTTGGTGAGTCGATTACCAATTATGGTTTTCCATCGCCTTTACCTGAGCCATAAACTTGCGGGCTGCCAACTCTTCACTTTTTAGGATATGGTGGTGAGTACCATACAATTTTGGGAAAATTGCAAGCCGTCAACGGATTTGAGATATCTTTACCAAGAGCCGTTTGCTCTGGATTAGCCAATCCTTTTGTTTATTAGACAAAGGATGATAACCAATTGAGTAAGTGTAGAACACTTACTCGAAAAAAAAATTTGGCCAAAAGCGGGAATTGGGCGGTATAATTACATGATAAAATTCGTGAGAATTCCTTCACACTAGAAATGAATATAAGCCTCAATATTCAAAGTGCAAGCGGTTATGCGAAACAAAAAACGTAAAGGAAATATTACGGCCATTATTTAGAAAGATGATTTTTTTTTTTTTTTGATGAAACTTATATAAAAACATGTGGGCAACCCCCACGCTAGGGTGGTAGAAAGTAGAAAGAAGAAATTGGCTGTCAAGTTTTGTCACACAAGCTAGCCACTTGTGAATGGCTAATCGTAACAAACTTAAAAGCATTTCGAGAAATATGGGTGACAACCCGTATGGCATCTCTTGTTTTTGATTCCGAGTCACTAGCTTGACTCGATCCCGCATTCATTGGTTCATGGGGAAAGTTTGTAAGTCCGGGACAACCATGGATGGAATGTCCTCTCCAAAGTAATGCTTCACTCGATGACCATTCACTTTAAAATTAGGACCATCGGGTTGAGATAACTCAATGGTACCATAAGGATAAACCTTAGCGATAGTAAATGGACCGGACCAGCGGGACTTGAGCTTTCGAGAAAATCTTCAATCTTGAATTGAAAGAAGGACTCGATCACCAACGTTGAAAGCGCGGTTCTTGATTTTTGAGTCATGAATCTTCTTTGTCTTTTGTTTATAGATCAAAGAGTTCTCGTAAGCTTGATCGCGGAGTTCATTTAATTCATTCATTTGAACTTTCCGATGATCACCAAATGTTTGAATATCGAAATTAGCATGCTTCAGGCCCGGTATGCCTTGTGCTCGAGCTCAACCGGTAGATGACATGCCTTCCGTACACCGGCTTGTATGGAGTGCACCGATGGGTGTTTTGTAAGTATGACGGAAGGCCCAGTGCGTCATCTAGCTTATCCGACCAAGAGGCACGGTTTTCACCAACCTTTCTCTCAAGAATTCTTTTATCCCTCGGTTAGAAACTTCCACTTGCCCACTTGTTTGTGGGTGGTGCAGCGAGAAAGGCGGTGAGTTACACCATACTTACGCATGACTCTTTCAAATTGGTCATTGCGAAATGCGTACTACGATCAGCGATTATGGCTCGTGGAGTTCAAACCTAGCAAATAGAATTTTAAGAATTTCACTACAACTCGGGCATCGTTGGTAGGTAAAGCCTTAGCTTCAACCCATTTTGACAAGTAGTCAACGCCACGAGTATGTATTTGTTACCACGGGAAGAAGGAAATGGCCCATAAAGTCAATGCCCGGATGTCAAAATCTCGCACACTTGAATGGCGTTTTGCGGCATTTCATTCCTTTGTGAGATATTCCGTGACGTTGACAAGCGTCACGGGTTTTAACGAATTCATGGGCATCCTTGTAGATTGTGGGCCAATAGAATCCGGAATCAAACACCTTCTTGGCGGTGTAGTTGGGCTATGATGTCCCCAGTGAGGTCCGAATGGCAAGCTTTGAGAATGTCAATAGCTTCGACCATACACACATCGCCGGATGACTTGATCCGCACAAATTTTAAACAAGTAGGGGTCGTCCCGAAATAATGTTTTACATCTTTAAAGAATTTATTTTTACATTGGGACGACATCCCTTTCACCATAAAGTTACCCGCATGGTAATTTGCAAAGTCGAGAAACCATGGGGTAGAAGAGTCTCCACGAAAAGAAACCACATTGAGTGTTTCGAGAGGAAATGTTTCATTTATTTCCTTTTCTCGAACACATTTGGTGAGGTTCTCTAATCGGGACGAGATGATCGTGACCGGTTCTCGGCTCCTTTTTATCACGAATAATGATATCAAATTCTTGTAGGAGGAGAACCCAGCGGAGCAATCTCGGCTTTGCATCTTGTTTTGCAAAGAGATATTTGAGAGTCGAGTGATCCGTATACACCACATTTGGTCAAGATAAGGTATGGCGAAACTTTTCAACGCATACACCACGACTAATAATTCTTTTTACGTAGTGGTGTAATGGGTTTGAGCTTGATCATAGTTTTGCTTGCGTAGTGGATCGGTGAAAATGCTTGGTTTTGCGTTGCCCCAAGGCTGCACCGATAGCAAAATCACTTGCATCGCACATGAGCTCAAAGGGTAAATCGATCGGGGCAACTAGAATGGGTGCTTAGTAGCTTTTCTTTAGTGTTTCAAAGCTTGATGCACTCGGGAGAAAAGATAAAGGAGCATCTTTTTCGAGAAGATGGGTCATAGGCGGCGATTTTAGAAATCTTGAATGAATCTCGATAAAACCGGCATGACCTAGAAAACTCCTAATACCTTTGACGGTAGTAGGATGAGGTAGTTTAGCAATAACATCAACTTTTGCTCTATCTACCTCAATCCCATTTTGGAAATCTTATGGCAAGGACTATGCCTTCTTTGACCATAAAGTGGCTCTTCTCCCGGTTTAGACATAGATTGGTGTCTTCGCACGTTTTAGCATTTTGTCTAAATGGGAGACATGCATGAAATGAGTCCCCAATGACCGATAAGTCATCCATAAACACTTCCATAGTTTCCCGATCATGTCGTGGAAAATTGCCATCATACATCTTTGGAGCGTGCGGGGCATTACATAAGCCAAAAGGCATACGTGCGAGGCAAATGTCCGTATGGGCGGTGAATGTGGTTTCTCTTGATCCAGTAGGATCAATGGGGATCTGAAAGTAACCGAGAAACCATCAAGGAAACAATAGTATTAGTTCCTGCTAATCTCTCAAGCATACGGTCCATGAAGGGTGAGGAAAATGGTCTTTCTGGGTGGCCGTTTAACTGCGATAGTCAATGCACACGCCATCCGTAACCAATCAGTCGGAATAAACTCGTTCTCTTCATTTGTGACAACGATAATGCCACCCTTTTTGGAGCGCAATGAATTGGGCTAACCCAAGGACTATCGAGATCGGGTAAATCAAACCGGCATCAAGAAGTTTGAGAACCTCTTGTTTGATAACCTCGTGAATCTTAGGATTCACCCTTCTCGATGTTGGACTGCTTGGTTTGAAGTCATCCTCCATTAAGATTTTGTGAGTACAAAACTCGGGTTGATACCCTTAATATCGGAGAGTTTCAAGCAATTGCTTGCTTGTGTGACTTCAAGACCTTTATGAGGCAGTTTTCTCCTCCTCGGTCAAGTCTTTAGCAATTATGACGGGTAATTTATCATCACCCTCCAAAAATGCATACTCGAGATGAGGAGGTAGGTCCTTAAGTTCAACCTCGGAAATTCATCGATAGATGTTTGCAGCGATTTGATTTCCTCAATTGTGATTTCTTCGGAGGAGTGAAGGTAATGGATCTTCATTAAGCAATTGCTCAAGATAGAGAATATCCCCTCCGAATCATAAACACCATCAATTCGGTGAATTGATTCATCGATAACCGATTCATCGATCTCTTCGGAAGGAAGTCACCTCCTCAAGCGGGTGAGAGGGGAAGAGTCGGCAATGATAGGTTGAGAAGATGTGGTGGAATTGGAATTCCCACTCACGAATTATGAAGATAACAAAGAAACTCTTGAGTACTCCTCGAAGCAATATCAATTAAATCGACTCGATTAATCGATTCGATGTCATAATTTGAGGTACCTCGAAGTTTGATCGAGGTTAAAGGTAACAACTTCATTACCCACACGCAGTGATTTCTTGCTCAAATACATCGATAAAAGCACGGCCCGTTCTCGGGAATCCTCGACCAACAATGAGAGGAACTGGGGATCGACATCGAAATCAACGACCACAAAGTCGGTGGAAAATGGAACTTTCCTACTTTCACGAATACATCCTCGGCGATGCCAAGAGGACGCGATATAGATCGATCGCAAGCTCAAGAGTCATGCGGTAGGAATAAGTTAGGAAGAAAGTTTCTTCCACCGAATCTGACATCAGTTGATGCTTGCACCAAGATCGGCAAGGCAAAGCATTCAATCATCCCGGGAAAAACACAAGGAAGAAGAAATTTTCCGGGATCTCCTAGCTTCTCGGGAAGCTTCTTTAACAAGGCTATTGAGCAATTCTCATTCAAAGGAGTCTTAGCCATTTCAAACGACTTTTCCTTATTGCTCAACATGTGTTTGAGTAGATGCAAACTTGGGCATCAACATGATAGCATCCATGAAGCTTATGTCAAAGTGTAGCTCTTGGAAAATTTGAAAGAATTTTCCATTTGATGACTAGCTTTCTCGGAGAGCTTTGCTCATGTAAGCGTGAGGGATAAGGGATAGAAGTTTTGGATTTAGGGTCAACAATGGAGGTTCAAAAACAACTCCGGGTTTGGTGTTGGTTTTCGGGACAACACGAGGATGGACATTCTTGGTACTTTCGTTATTAGTAGGAAGTTCCTTGTCCTTTGTCGCCTCGGGTTCGCTTTCCACTACACCGGGAGAAGAAGAAGAGGTAGTAGGAATAGCGGGTCCGACATATGAAGCACCACCGGGTTGTGATCGCCTTTGCATCGCCCCTCGGATTAGCGATCGTGTTGCTAGGTAAAGTACACGAGCAGGGTCGATCATTTAAAGACTTCTTGATGTCGAAATTTGGGTGACCAACAACCGATTCATTTCCTCTTGGGATTTCATGAATTGTTTCAACAACTCATCGGATGATGGGCAGTTGGAACAATGGCTTGAGTTTGCGGGAAAATTCGCCTCTATTGTTAGGATTAGGGCCTTGATTACGAAAATTTCCTTGATTGTTTGCATGAAAATACAGGTTGAAATTTCCACGACACAGGTTTCTATTGAAATTTCCTTGATGTTGGAAATTTTGATTACGATTTTGAAAACCGTTGTTTGGTGAAATTACCTTGGTTTTGGAAACCTTGGTTTGGTCTATTCGATTTTGATTACGGTTTTGATTGAAACCGGAGGTCGAGTAGTGGTTAGGGCGGTGGTTCGGTCTATAGGAGCACGATATTGATTGCCTCCTTGATTAGACATCCGCCCACAACATTGGCTTCAAAAGGGTTACCATCGGTGGCCATACGGTTGTAATAAGCATGGGGCCACCACAAGTAACACAGACTTCCACTTTCTTAACTTGACGGAGGTGAAGTTTGTGGAAAGAGACTTTCTTTTGGTTGGAAGAACCAAAGCTTGAATAGCTTCAGTGAGTTTGTCAATCTTAGCATCGGTGCTAGATTGACTCACGAGCGAAGAAGAAGAAGGACCAACACGACTTGGGAAGCGGCGGGCTTGCTTCGTGCGGTCACGGACTTTAGACTTGTTTTCGATTATCGCTAAAGCTTCTTTGTGAGTTTTGTAGGAAATTTCCTCCGCGGAGGAATTGAGAGAATCTTGATCAGATTGACTCACTACATTGTAGAAAGTATCGAGTTGCATCAACTCGGAGAAACCGTGGTGAGGACATTTGCGAAGCAATTCCTTGAAAGCGATCCCACGATTCATCGAAGGGTTCATCAAACTTCGAGTGAACTTGATGATTTCATTTTAAGACTCGTGGTTTTGGAAGGTGGATAGAATTCATTCACAAATTTCTTCACGGATCTTCCCATGTCTCAATTGGTGAGGGGTTGTTTTCAAGCCAAATCCGGGCTTGCCCTCAAGAAAATTGGAAAAGGAGAAGCTTAACTTGACATCGGTGGGGACATTCTTATACTTGATGGTAGATGCAATCTTGTTAAACCATTGAATATGAGCATGAGGATCATCCGCTCAAAACCATAGGCGATTTGAGGTTACAAGATTGATAACCGGTTTTGAGTTCAAACTTTTCGACCACGATGGTCGGTACAACGATAACATCTCCATACCGTCGATGGGTGCACGGAGAAGCTCGCGCATAGGCGTTCTTCCGCCATGATAGCGGAAGTAGTGTGAGCGGTCAGGATCTCGGATCCGGTGAAGGAGCGAAAGTCTCGAACACGCCTTCTTGGAATCTTGACAAGCTCACGAAATGGGCTCACGGATCTAGAAGAAGCGGTCGCGCATACTAGAGTTAACTCTAAGGAATCTCGAGTTAAGGAGAGAAATGGGAATTATGAAATCTTTCGGATGAGAATGAGAATTATGAAGGCGTTTTATAAAAATGGGGTGAGAAGAATCTTTATGGGTTTTACGGTTTTGAACGTAGATATCACAACAAAATCAATTAACACAAAATCGAGGCAAAACAACGATGAACTTAACCAATAATCACAATATGAATGGCTTCTTTGAAAAAGGTACACCAATCACAAGGACACAAAGGCAAGTTTTAAATCTTTAGTTCGAGAACTTATTATGGTCGCACCCCAGTTAGGTAGTGCCTTGCCTTGGTTTGCGGTGGTAATCTTTTAAGTTGTTATTATTAAGAAAATGCGAATCTTTTGTATTTTTATTTTTGATACATATATAGAAACAAAAGAAAATATTTTGTGTTTTATCGTTTTGGATGTTTTGGGTTTTGGATTTTTATAAGAAAATATGGATATATATATAGATGGATATGGATGATATAAACAAATGAGTGAGTATTCAAACAACTAATACGCTAAGCGATAAGACAATTAGCACGACTCCCGGCGGCGTAAAAATTTGATGCGTGCGAACAGTCAGCTAAATCGCTCAATGCCGCCACTTGTGAATGGCCGACCGTAATAAGCTTAAAGCGCTAAGCACAAACTCAATGAAGATCCGGGAGTATAGTGTCTCCCAGGTCGTTATGTCCGCCGAGCTATGCAATGGATTATCAAACGTAAAGCGATCGAGAGATTTGAACTGGAAAGGAGAATTTGGATTATTATAACTACAGGAAAAGCCAACAAATTACAGTGGCTTAAATGCAAATTAAAGAGAATTTAAAAGATAAAAACTATTAAATAAACGCTATCACTATTTGCAAAATGATGTTTTTGTTTTTATGTTTTTATAAAACTTAATTTTAAAAAAACTACGCGACGTACAAATAAAAACGTGAAACATACACAATATTAACCCTAAAAATATAAAATGATATTTTACAATCCTAATAATAAAATAAAATATTTAGAAAAAGAAAATTATTTTATAACTAATTATCTAATTATTATTAATTAAAACTAATTTTAACTATTTAATAATAGCCTAAAATACAAGAAATTATGAAATAAAGCTAGAAAAATAAAATTAAGATTTAGAAAAATCTAAAATATCAAAATAAATTTTCAAAACTATTTTGTAATTTTACGATTATTTTCTATTTTTTGAATTTTAAACTATTAAAACTAATTAAATTACTAAAAATTACAAAATAAACTATGAAAATCTGGAAAATTACTTTTTATACTTTTTATATTTATCTAAACCTAAGAAAAATGAAAAATTATTTTTTTGAACCTTTTCTTAATTTTTTGTATTAAATGCTAATTAAAAAGGCCTAAAAACTGAATTAAATCAAGAAAAATACTAAACTGACTTTGGTTTGTAAAAGTTATAAAAATGGTCTTACTTATTCAAAGTAGTTTAATTGTATTAAAACTAAACTTTGGTTTGTAAAAGTTATAAAAATGGTCTTACCAGTAAGTCTACGAAATATATATATACTTTTCATGTTGACATTAACATGGTTTTAATATCCAACGTTTGATATGAAAAATAATTATGACATTCCCCTAGTAAGTATATAAAAGCGTATATACTTATTTAAGTCGACACAAAATGACATTGTCAAGATCACATATAAATTTATTTATTTTCTACTTGTATTTAGAAAATACATGAGTTAAAGTTGAAGGTTTTCAATTTTTAATAAAGGATATAGTGACATAATGGCCCTTAGTTGTTTGTCAAAAATATATAATCATTTACGTGAGATTATCTTGACATATGTTTGTTTACTTATTGTCGTTAAACACTGTTGTAGGTATTATTAAGTGTAGCATGTCCTTAAGTACTAGTTTCTTGTCACGAAAACCTTTACACTTGTTTGGTTGCTTTAAGTCTTTTGACGTTAAGACAATATGTACGAAATGGAAAGGAGAAAATGCGGAAAGAGTTTGGTTCTTAGTTCGACTTCGATTTACATCTCGTGTTTTATTTGATAACACGTCTATTTACTTAAACAAGCATCCAAAATCGCGGTGGGGCGTGGCCCGATGACATGGGTACGGATGGGGTTTGGCCCAATAGGGTTTAAGTATCTTTGAGGTAAAATGGGTTGTGGCCCATCAATCATGTTAGCGACTCTTGCTACTAATTTTGTCAAAGGAACACTTGCATTAGACTTTGTGGAAATGATTAACGCAGGAAAAGAAGAGAAATGTAGTCAAGGATATATTTGAGAGGTAGGGGTTTTGGTGAAATGCCATCATCTCGGAGTTAAAATCGGCGTCACGACTAATGTGCTCGAAACACATCTTGACTACCGACTTGACTATAACATCACGAATGAGAAATAGGCCAACAAAGGAGAACATTAAACTAGTTTCACATCAAGATGAACACCTATCTAAACCAAGATATCAAAAATTTTTATGAAACTAAATTTCCTAGTTATTTTGTTTACATGCTCGACTGATGGGTGCCATGGGTCTCGAAATGGGTTCACATTCCAACCCAACGCATGGCATCAAAGAAATCGATAAGTTAAGGCAATGGTCGAGTACTACCCGACTCGGCCTTACCACATTATGCAAGTTTCGATACTTATTGATATTTGTGAAATATATAAACTCAACTTCTAGTTTTTCTTGTTTCATACATCTCGACAGAAATTGACCAACAATGTACAAGACCAAAATCAATTTCCAACACTCAAATCATTTACCAAATACTTCAAGTTACCAAGATTTATACACCACCTTGAGTACTACTCAAAGACATCATGGCTAACATAGATTTTTTTGTACTAGCTTGTTATTAGCAATATTTTTACAAAACTTAACTTCTTCTCT
This sequence comes from Chrysanthemum lavandulifolium, assembly GCA_022545495.1. Lineage (NCBI taxonomy): Eukaryota > Viridiplantae > Streptophyta > Magnoliopsida > Asterales > Asteraceae > Chrysanthemum > Chrysanthemum lavandulifolium. Next base: position 216,132,410 of record CM040245.1, read on the forward strand.
TTCCTTTGTTTTATACCACTCGACAGAAGGACACAACTAACAAAACAATTTGCAAAGCTCAATCTCAAATAACCATACTCAAAATTTCGACATGGCATCCAAGTACAAATACAACTCGACATGACCAAAACAATATAACAATCTTATTGATAAAAATTTCCCAACATCATATCATGAAAAGAACATAAAACATTACATCAAGGAAGATGATAACCTTAAATCCAAAAATGGTGAGTGATGAACGAAGGGTTGTTTCTTGGATTCGGACCAATTAAGACTTGAATTAGCACCAAAATACCTCCAATTGCAAAACCCCCAAATCAATTTTAGAAAACCCTAACTTTCACAAACCCTAGTTTTTAGGTAAAATTGAAATTGAAACTGAGTTTGGGGTCTTTGCATCTCCACAAGAGATATAGAAGTATTTTGGGAAGGAGCTTGACCTCTCTCTCTTCTTGGTGTTTGGATTGAAGCCGAATTTGGCTAGCTTCCAAGGATAGACGAATCTTGCATATTGGCTCAAGATAGATTGGTGTAAAGATATGTTTTTCTTGAATGATCTTATTTTGATTCCCCTTGGATTCGTACAAACAATAGTAGGCGCATCAAGGATGGATTTGAGAAGCAAACTTTCATGAATTTGGTATGAGAGAGGAGAAGATGATGGAAAAACATGTTGGGCTTTCCTTCTATGGGAGATTCGATCTAGGTGAGTAGCTAAGAGTAGAGGTTGAAGATGAGATCTGCAAATCTTATTCTTCTCTGCTTTTGTTTTCTTTTGTCGTGAGTGGGAAAGGAGACCAAGAGATAATACTTCAAAGTTTTTATAAAATGTACTCTTGTAATGTATTATATGTATAAAACAAAAGTAAGATAAGGTAAGGTAAGTAATAAAAATGAGGGTATATGTAATATTTTACTTAGGTATATGTAGACTTTTAATTTGTTTGAGTAAGTATATGTATGTAGGAAATTTATTGTATAAAATGTATGCCTATACATTATACTTATGTGTGTTTGTACTTGAACCTTATAAAAGTTATTGTTTAAGTGATAGTGTGTTAAATATTTTGTGTCCTGCGAAGTCATATTGGACCAAAGTTTCATTGTTTGATAACTTTTCCTTCGTAGTATTTTATTGTTACGTGTCCGAAATATTTTTATCTTTGTAATATTCCTTGTCGCGGACATTTGTTATTTGTTTTATCTAGTCCTCATCATAGTGTCGGTACGCGTGCAGTGTCGGTCACTGGGGAAAACGAGATAACCTCTCGTCTTACAATTTAAATCATAAGACAAAAATGAAATATTCATAAAATGATATGAATGCAAGAGTGGTGAAATCTTTATTGTATGCGAGTTATCTACTCAATTGATTAGGCAAAGCTTATGCATGCTTCATGACTCATGCTTAGTAATAATAAATTACTAATTAACAGTTAAATTTTAGTGAAAATTTACCGTGTGTCACATCCTCCCCGCCTTGGAAGAGAAAACCGTCCTCGGTTTTCAGTTAGGATTACTTGGTGAAGTAGAGAAAAGGTGTGGGTATTTGCGCTTGAATTGGTCTTCACGCTCCCATGTGTATTCTGGACCTCTTTGAGAGTTCCAACGGACTTTGACGATCGGGATGCGGCTTTGCTTAAGCCGTTTGATTTCTCTATCCATAATTTCAATGGGTTCCTCGACAAAATTTAATCTTTCGTCAACTTGGATTTCTTCAAAGGAATGGCAAGAGTTTCGTCGGAAGGCATTTCTTTAAGTTGCACACGTGAAACACGTTGTGCCTGTGAGCTGAGTTCTTGTGGTAATTCGAGTCGGTATGCTACCGGTCCGATTCTCGCGAGAATTTTGAATGGTCCAATGTATCGAGGATTTAACTTTCCACGTTTTCCAAAACGGATTACGCCCTTCCATGGCGAAACTTTGAGCATAACTTTATCTCCCACTTAGAACTCAAGTGGTTTCCTCCTTTTATCCGCGTAAGTCTTTTGACGATCATGAGCTGCTTGCAGTCGGTTTTTTATTTGTACAATCTTCTCGGTAGTTTCTTGGATTAACTCCGGACCGATGAAGTTGACTTTCTCCAACTTGGCCAAAGACACAGGTGATCTACATTTCCGACCATAGAGTGCTTCATATGGTGCGGCTTTGATACTTGTGTGATAGCATTATTGTAAGAAAACTCGGCTAATGGCAAGTGTTTATCGACCATTTCAAAGTCTATCACATGCTCTTAGCATATCCTCTAGTGTTTGGATTGTTCTCTCGCTCGTCCATCGGTTTAAGGATGGTAGCGGTGCTCATGTCGAGGTTAGACCCTAAAGCATCTTGAAGTGATTTCGAAGTTTGAGGTGAAAGCGGCTATCTCATGCGAAATGATGGAAATTGGTACACCATGGCGTGCGATGATTTCCTTCGGTATAGTTGTGCAAGTTTTTCCATCCCATCACTTTCTTTCATCGGTGAAAATGTCGACTTGGTGAGACGGTCAACTATTACCCAAATAGTGTCGTAGCCTTTAGAGGTTTTAGGTAACTTAGTGATAAAGTCCATTGTTATACGTTCCCATTTCCACTCGGGGATTTCGGGTTGTACTAGTAGGCCTGAGGGTCTCTGATGTTCAGCTTTAACCTTTGAACAAGTTAAACACCGGCTGACATATGTTGCAATGACGGCTTTCATGTTGGGCCACCAGTACAATTTCTTCAAATCAAGGTACATTTTGTCGGATCCTGGGTGTATGGAGTATTTAGACTTGTGGGATTCGTGCATAATAATGTCGCGAATTCCTCCGTAGAGTGGTATCCAACTTCGCTCTTTGAAACACAAAGTTCCATCCGACCTTTTCACGAATCCATTTTCACTTTCTGGCATTTCGTAAAGGTTCTCATTCGGACGATTTTCCTCCTTGAGTGCTTCCAATTGAGCCTCAAGAATCTTGGTTGGAAGAGGTGAACTAATTGTCATACCCAAGGATCTGACTCTAAGAGGTTGTGGTCGCTCTTTCCTCTCGAGAGCATCGGCAACTACATTTGCTTTACCGGATGGTAACGAATCTCGCGATCATAATCTTGAGTAATTCCAACCATCGGCGTTGTCTCATGTTCGGTTCTTTCGATCCAAAATGTGTTGTAGACTTTTGTGATCGGTGTATCGACACACTTTGTGCCATACAAGTAGTGTCTCCAAATTACAGTCACGAAACAAGCCGATCCTAACTCCAAATCGTGCGTTGTGTAGTTTTCTCATGAGTCTTGGTGGCGTGAGGCGTATGCTATCACTTTCTCTTTGCATTAGCACCGCTCCAAGCCCTTTGTGTGAGCGTCGCAATAAACAACAAAGTCTTCACTACCCTCGGGTAAGGCGGTATGGGTGCACTACACAACTTTTCTTTAAGGAGTTGAAAAGCTTCTTCTTCTTTTCTCCCGGTCAAACTTGGTGTTTTTAAGGTTAGTTTGGTTAAAGATTTGGCAATCTTTGAGAAACCTTCAATGAACCTTCGTAGTATCCAGTGAGTCCTAAATTGGCATATTTCGTAGGGGTTGTAGGTGTCGCCCAATCCTTTATTGACTCGATCTTAGCGGGATCTACATGTATGCCACTTATCGATTACATGACCTAAGAATTGCACGGTGGGTATCAAAACTCGCACTTTGAGAACTTCACATACTGTTCTTCCTTCTTCAACAATTCCAAGATCAATCTAAGATGCTCTTCGTGTTCTTTCACACTCTTGGAATAAATTAGGATATCGTCAATGAATACGATCACAAATTTATCCAAGTAGGGTTTACACTCGGTTTATGAGGTCCATGAACACGGTGGCGCGTTGGTTAACCAAAAGGCATGACTTGGAACTTGTAATGTCCATAACGAGTTACGAAGGCGGTTTGGGAATGTCTTCTTCCGAACTCTTAGTTGATGGTATCCGGACCTTAAGTCGATTTTTGAATAAGCGCTTGAACCACGAAGTTGGTCGAATAAGTCATCGATTCTCGGTAGTGGGTAGCGGTTCTTAATGGTTAGTTTATTCAATTCGCGATAGTCAATGCACATTCGAAAGTTCGTCCTTCTTCTTGACGAATAAGACCGGTGCTCCCATGGTGATGAGCTTGGTCTAATGAATCCTTTTCATGAGTTCGACAAGCGGTTCGATAACTCACGGAGTTCCGTTGGAGCTAACCGATAAAGCGCTCTTGCCTTTGGCCTGACACCGAGCACTAAATCGATCGAAATTCAACTTGTCGGATCGGCGGAGTCCGGCAAGTCTTGGGAAAGACTTGAGGAAATTCTCTTACTATCGGTGCGTCCTCGAGACGTTTTCTTCCCTTTCTTTTTGTCCTTTCCGGTGACTTGTGCTAGGAAGATATGACATCCTTCCTCGATACACCTTAACACCTTAGTACGAGGAAATGACATGCGGTCTTGAGCGTTTCTTCTGTCATACGTCTCCTTCTATTGTTGGGACTTCATCTCCATAGGGTATTCGAGCGAGTTTCTCGTCACAAATGATGGCGACATGATATTTTGCTAACCAATCCATTCCGACAATGACATCGAAACTACCCAATACTACGGTATCAAATCGATATTGAATGGGTGGTTTAACGGGTTAAAGGTGCAACCTCTTATGATGGTATCTACCCTTTCTATGTTACCGTTAGCTAGTTCCACGTTGTATGCATTTCCTAATGCGGTTGGGGCAATATCGAGTAGTGGACTAAATGTATTAGAAACAAAACTCCTATCGGCCCCGTATCAAACAATATGGATGCATAGCGGTTATTTATAAGGAGGCATACCCGTCACAACATTCGGGTCTTCACGAGCTTCCACTTTGGATCGGCATAGACTCTCCCACTAGCTCCTTCTCTATTTCACGATTACTCAAATACATCCAACATTCCCTGAATCACGCCATTCCATGGCTTCACGGATTTCCTATGTTTCCTTGATTTCCTCCACGGCCTTGGTTCTGGTCTTCGGCATTCATTCTTATAATGCCCTTTTCACCACAACCAAAGCAAGTTATATTAGCTTTTGGGTCTGATTTGGGCTGTTTGAGCCGTCGCCAATGACTTGGATCTGCGGTTTACGGTTGGGTGTCCGATCTTCGGCGATTCTGACGCTTGGTACGTACTGCTTGCCTTGTGATGCGGTGTGCATCGATTACACAATGGTGTAGTCCACGAGTGCGGTTTTCTTTCCCCAACATTCAACGCATAAGCTCTAGTAACATTTTGCCTCTTGTTTTGATTGTTGCGGTTGTTCCTCTTGTTGTTGCCATGGTATTCATAGTTGTTGTAACCACGAGAATGGTCATCCATTTCCTCTTATTGTCAACCACTTTGTCCATGGAATCCTCAATCACTTGGTCCATGAGTTTGTTGGCTACTTCGATGGTTTCATGAAGATCAGCAGCCTTAGAAGTGGTTACATTGCCCTTGATAGGTTGGGGCAGTCCTCCGATGTATCTCTCTAACAATCGGGTCTCAGTGGGAACCATTTCAGGACACAATAAGGCTAGTTCTTGAAATCGTTGATTATAAGCGGCCATATTGGTGCCTTGAACCTGAGGTTCCAAAACTCATGTTCGAGCTTCTTGATCTCATTACGAGGACAATACTTTGAGTACCATTTCTTGAAGTTCTCCCATGGCATGGCATAGGCAACATCGATACTAGCGGTTTGAGAAAATTGTTCCACCGGTCAGCGGCATCCGTGAAAGTGAATGATGCATACTTAACCTTAGATTCTTCTTCACAATTGCGATTGAACACGGTCTCGAGCTTTTCGATCCATCTAGTCGACCGGCAGCTCCTTCGGTTCCACTAAAGCCTCAGGTCATGGTTTTACGAAAGTCTTGATAAGTACAAGTGCGGTTGTGAGTGGGTGGTCTTGAAGTTCCGGCATTAGTAGCGAGTGGTTTGTTGCGCCAAGCGGCGTTTACCGCTCATTGACTAGTTGGTCGATCATGGCTTGATTCATGATAGGTTGGATTGGAGTAGCCCTAGTAGGAGTAGTGGTTTCGGCGATCGATCGTGTGTGACTCTGTTTGGAATATCGAGCATTTGCGACTTGGTTGCAGTGACTCTCGCTAGAATTGGAGCATTGGAGGCTCCACCGGGGTTGATGCGTTTTGATCTTCGTTTTGGCGGCATTTACGCGATGAAAGGTGATGAGATATAGAACCTTTTAAACAAGGTAAGTGCCGCGTAATAGTGTGGTTACCGTAGATAGATTATATGAGCAATCTATAAAAGTAAAGACAATTGGATAGGAAAATAAGTTTGACATAGATAGAACTTGATTTACAAGGTTCCTACGGTACATGATGAGATACTAAATTGGAATACAACGAAATACAACGAAATACAACGAAATACAATGGAAATACAACGAAATACAAAGTGAAATGCAGAATAATAACTAACACTAACTGTTATAGATCCAGTTTAGTGTGATACATAATGAAATCATATCTAGGGATACGTCTCATATGAGATGCTAACATAGACTCTAAACCAGTAGTCCTCTGCCATCCTTCTCTGACAGTATCTCTCACAATCCACTGGACGCTCTCTAGCTCCTCTAGTCGTCCGTGTATCGAGCTTGACCTCTACCCAGGCTCGTACTCTGTTTGTCCAACTCCTGGCGTCCTCGACACGAGTCTCGACCCTAAAACCCAGTCGCATCCTCTCGTGTCTCTCGGGCTCCATGCTCTCAAACAACACATCGGTAACTCGGTCAAACCCTCGACCGCTGCTCGCAAGCTTGCAAGCGTGTTGGGTCGATCTCTCTAGGCGATCGAATGGACTCTAGCGAGTCTCACGAGAGTCAAGCGAATAAATATCCTCTCAATGAGGGATCGCCATCTGGAGATCCGACAGGTCAGCTCGATGCGTGCCTCGGCGGTGCAGCTTCCTCAATGGTCTCAAGCTATCTAGTGGCGCGCTCAAGGCGCTCCATGTCTGCTGCAGATGGTATGAATGAAGGTGATGATGGACTGTAGCTCGGACTGGCGATGTGTGGTACTGAATTGATCAAGCAATCAATATCTCTCCAAGCAACCTCACTACTCTCCTCCTGACTGTGGAGAAAAGCGGCTCTCTGCCCTAATCCAAATAGTGCATCAATATCCATGTCATCGCTCAATCTCTGAGCCATCCTGGAGCTCTGTCCTAACTCTTGTATACTCTAGACAATCTCCGGACCACTGTGTACTCATATCTGCTGCTATGCTAACATGTCGAGGACACTCTCGGTCGGTATAGGCTCGGTAGTTCCTCCTCGGGATCCTCTTCCGGATCTTCTTCGGGTCTTCCTCACGAGTAGGAATCGGTAGATCTCTGAGTCTCGATGAGGTGGTGACTCGGTGGGTGATGGTGTCGGCGACTACGAAGTAGTAGAAGGACCCGTGTAAGCAATGAGGGTCATCAGAAGCTAGTGCGGTACATATGAATACCGCTCTCGATATCCGGTACTCTCACAATCATGCGGGGTTTTGCTGGCGTCAACAAAGCGATGGAGTGGTGGTAAGGGTAGGTATAGATGGAGTAGGTGCAATAGCGGGTGAAATTGCTAATGTGGCTGAATATACGGATCGTGACTAAGTGTGCAGGTGACGGATGGTAGGTGAGTGAGCTAGTAGGATGTCCTCCCGAACATCGTGAGGAAAGGTGGTGAAGGCATAGTCTGTGACAAGGCGGTGCATATGTGTAAGTATGTGGAAGAAAAATATGCTCATGATGAATATGAAATAGTGCATAAGTAAATAGGAAATAAAGCGTGTAATCCTATTAAATGAATCTTAGTAAAATGGCAAGTAAGGCAAGCGGCAATCGGTGGTCGTAGTATGATGTTTTGTGAAAAGTAGTTATAGTTTAGGGTTTATATGTACCTAGTTCTCTATAACTTAGGCTCGATGCCAATCTGTAACACCCCAAATTTTGTTTAGCGGAAGCATACGTGTTATTCGGGGCGTTACGGGATTGGTGGATCATAACACAAGTAATAAAGAGCGGAATACATACTCCATTTAATTTCATAAAATATTTCAAAACATTTTCTTACAACATTGTTTAGATAAATGGGCACATCCATTAAATTTTAGTGGTCCCAAAGTAAAAACATCATTTTTGTGTAAAAACACTTCTTTAATACTACTACGACCATTTATCCGCTGCTTTCCTTGCCTTCATGAACGTAGCTTAAACACCTGAGAAAATATGCTAAAAATGGTCAGCTAAAAAGCTGGTGAGTTCATAGGTTTAAGTTAAAATAGTAAGTTTGGACCATAAGCAAAGTCATAAGTCATTACAACGAATATAATGATATATGGATGAGTGTCTATTATGTTAGCTCCAAGTTCATGCAACTGATACTACGACAGTTCTGTATGCTAAAAGATGTCATACAAAATAGGGGCCCATAGCGAGTGTTTTGTCCCTCAACACTCGGTTCCGACATGGTATACGTTTCGCCTTGGCCTAAGCATGGCCAACCGAACGGAGGAGTCACCCTCAATAGATCTATTTATAACATTCGCGTTTCCCAATAGGGAATTGACGGTTCATGAAAAAGGGCATTCTCTAGGGACATAAGGGCTTAGGCTAAACCACGTAATAGTAATCATGTAATAGTTTTGGTCCATAAAAGGTTTTGCATATTTCTCACCCCAAAATGTATAAAATAGCTTATCAAGTAAAAGTGGGGCTATGAAACTCACCTTAGCAAATATGCAATCCGAAATGTGGGATTAGTGATTGTTGTAGAGCGGCACCGACACGCGACCTAGATAAGGAGGGTAATGTTTTAGTTCATTGCTTTAAGTATTACTTATTCAAAGTAGTTTAATTGTATTAAAACTAAACTTTGGTTTGTAAAAGTTATAAAAATGGTCTTACCGATGAAGTCTCTGAAATATATATATACTTTTCATGTTGACATTAACATGGTTTTAATATCAACGTTTGATATGAAAATAATTATGACATTCCTAGTAAGTATATAAAAGCGTATATACTTATTTAAGTCGACACAAAATGACATTGTCAAGATCACATATAAATTTATTTTTTTTCTACTTGTATTTAGAAAATACATGAGTTAAAGTTGAAGGTTTTCAATTTTTAATAAAGGATATAGTGACATAATGGCCCTTAGTTGTTTGTCAAAAATATATAATCATTTACGTGAGATTATCTTGACATATGTTTGTTTACTTATTGTCGTTAAACACTGTTGTAGGTATTATTAAGTGTAGCATGTCCTTAAGTACTAGTTTCTTGTACGAAAACCTTTACACTTGTTTGGTTGCTTTAAGTCTTTTGACGTTAAGACAATATGTACGAAATGGAAAGGAGAAAATGCGGGAAAGAGTTTGGTTCTTAGTTCGACTTCCGATTTACATCTCGTGTTTTATTTGATAACACGTCTATTTACTTAAACAAGCATCCAAAATCGCGGTGGTGTGGCCCGATGACATGGGTACGGATGGGGTTTGGCCCAATAGGGGTTTAAGTATCTTTGAGGTAAAATGGGTGTGGCCCATCAATCCTTATTAGCGACTCTTGCTACTAATTTTGTCAAAGGAACACTTGCATTAGACTTTGTGGAAATGATTAACGCAGGAAAAGAAGAGGAAATGTAGTCAAGGATATATTTGAGAGGTAGGGGGTTTTGAGTGAAATGCCATCATCTCGGAGTTAAAATCGGCGTCACGACTAATGTGCTCGAAACACATCTTGACTACCCGACTTGACTATAACATCACGAATGAGAACTAGGCCAACAAAAGGAGAACATTAAACTAGTTTCACATCAAGATGAACACCTATCTAAACCAAGATATCAAAAATTTTTATGAAACTAAATTTCCTAGTTATTTTGTTTACATGCTCGACTGATGGGTGCCATGGGTCTCGAAATGGGTTCACATTCCAACCCAACGCATGGCATCAAAGAAATCAATAAGTTAAGGCAATGGTCGAGTACTACCCGACTCGGCCTTACCACATTATGCAAGTTTCGATACTTATTAATATTTGTGAAATATATAAACTCAACTTCTAGTTTTTCTTGTTTCATACATCTCGACAGAAATTGACCAACAATGTACAAGACCAAAATCAATTTCCAACACTCAAATCATTTACCAAATACTTCAAGTTACCAAGATTTATACACCACCTTGAGTACTACTCAAAGACATCATGGCTAACATAGATTTTTTTGTACTAGCTTGTTATTAGCAATATTTTTACAAAACTTAACTTCTTCTCTTTCCTTTGTTTTATACCACTCGACGAGGAGGACACAACTAACAAAACAATTTGCAAAGCTCAATCTCAAATAACCATACTCAAAATTTAGTCATGGCATCCAAGTACAAATACAACTCGACATGACCAAAACAATATAACAATCTTATTGATAAAAATTTCCCAACATCATATCATGAAAGAACATAAAACATTACATCAAGGAAGATGATAACCTTAAATCCAAAAATGGTGAGTGATGAACGAAGGGTTGTTTCTTGGATTCGGACCAATTAAGACTTGAATTAGCACCAAAATACCTCCAATTGCAAAACCCCCAAATCAATTTTAGAAAACCCTAACTTTCACAAACCCTAGTTTTTAGGTAAAATTGAAATTGAAAGCGAGTTTGGGGTCTTTGCATCTCCTGAGAGATAGAAGTATTTTGGGAAGGAGCTTGACCTCTCTCTTCTTGGTGTTTGCTTGAATTTGGCTAGCTTCCAAGGATAGACGAATCTTGCATATTGGCTCAAGATAGATTGGTGTAAAGATATGTTTTTCTTGAATGATCTTATTTTGATTCCCCTTGGATTCGTACAAACAATAGTAGGCGCATCAAGGATGGATTTGAGAAGCAAACTTTCATGAATTTGGTATGAGAGAGAAGATGATGGAAAAACATGTTGGGCTTTCCTCTACATGGAGATTCGATCTAGGTGAGTAGCTAAGAGTAGAGGTTGAAGATGAGATCTGCAAATCTTATTCTTCTCTGCTTTTTTCTTTTGTCGTGAGTGGGAAAGGAGACCAAGAGATAATACTTCAAAGTTTTATAAAATGTACTCTTGTAATGTATTATATGTATAAAACAAAAGTAAGATAAGGTAAGGTAAGTAATAAAATGAGGGTATATGTAATATTTTACTTAGGTATATGTAGACTTTTAATTTGTTTGAGTAAGTATATGTATGTAGGAAATTTATTGTATAAAATGTATGCCTATACATTATACTTATGTATGTTTGTACTTGAACCTTATAAAAGTTATTTTTTAAGTGATAGTGTGTTAAATATTTTGTGTCCTCTGAAGTCATATTGGACCAAAGTTTCATTGTTTGATAACTTTTCCTTCGTAGTATTTTATTGTTACGTGTCCGAAATATTTTATCTTTGTAATATTCCTTGTCGCGGACATTTGTTATTTGTTTATCTAGTCCTCATCATAGTGTTGATGCAGCGTGCGATTGTCGGTCCATTGGGGAAAACGAGATAACCTCTCGTCTTACAATTTAAATCATAAGACAAAAATGAAATATTCATAAAATGATATGAATGCAAGAGTGGTGAAATCTTTATTGTATGCGAGTTATCTACTCAATTGATTAGGCAAAGCTTATGCATGCTTCATGACTCATGCTTAGTAATAATAAATTACTAATTAACAGTTAAATTTTTGTGAAAATTTACCGTGTGTCACATTATCTGTGCTGATATTCATAATGTTGTGTTATTACACTCTGTTAGATATATGCATTTGAGTATATCTCTGCTGATTCTGTTGAGAATACTAATACTGTGTCACAAGTCAAGTCTTTAAAAGTTGAAAATGAACGTTTGTTAAATGAGCTTTCAAATGCAAAACGTTGTCTTCAATGGTGTGAAAAAGATTGTCATAATCGAGAACTCGCTTTGTAAAACAAAATCAACCAGTTGCATATAAAAACTCTTAATCCTAAAATTGAGCAACTGGATGATGAAAACGTGTCTCTGAAGTGTCAAATTTTAAAATATGAACAAGAAATTTCAAAAGTTAAAAAGGAATATGGTGTCATATTCGATTTACTCAAAAAGACTCGTGCTCAAGCGTCAAAAGATATTGATGATCATCTTGCATATACCAAAGATGTTTTACGACAAAATGGAAATACTCGTTCTGAAAATCAAGATTTTTACATACTATCCATGATCTAAATGCGAGTTGGTGAAACTTAAGCATGATAGGAATAGTAACACGATAGTAACTACACCTAAATGATTCAAAATGACTCTATAACATCTAATGACAAATCACAAGAAACTAATGTGCTTCCTCTCTTGAAACAAGAATAGTTGCCTCTTTTCCCAAGCCCGCACTTCAAAGCCTAGGAGCAATACAAGGAAGAATAGGAAGTTGCGGCGTAAGAAAAGAACAATAAAGATCTACAAGTAGAAGAACACCTTAGGACTTTGAATAAGACTCAAGTTGCACCCACTTTAGATATTGCGTCGACAAATGTAATGGAAAAGTGTTGTAACAAATCTTGAACCTTTAAGTACTTTAAATGTTACGTTTGAAGATTCTTGTGTTGGTTGTCGTAAAAGTATGTTTTCGGTTGTCATGCCAAATGTGTTGCTAAAACTATTTTATCTCGGAGCGGAACATTAGAAAGCGGAATACCTCTAGGCCCACTAATGCTTCTAAGTGCATGCTAGGTAAACCACCTTCTAGTGCTCATGCTTTAATTATTGATGTACCCATGAAACCACTTCACCTCCTAGGAAGAAATTATCACCTAGTGCTTCACTAAGACCAAAGCTAAGACTAGTTGGAGATGGCGGGAATGGTTACATAATACACTTAGATTTAAATGGATACCTAAAATCATAAGCGCGTGTGTTTCAACTATTCTTGCATCGGAACCCTCTAACTCTTGGGTTCCACATCTACTTCTATTCTATATGTGTAAATGCGTGTTGAATGCGGTGATCAGATCATCCTACGGGTTGTTGATAGCGGATGTTCCCAGACACATGACGAGCAATCTTAAGCTGTTATCAAACTTTGTATCAAAGTTCATTGGCTTTGTCAGATTCGGAATGATCACTTCAGCGGCTATCATGGGCTTGGAGATTACATCAATGGGAACATCGAATTGTGAGGTTTTATTATGTGGAAGGTCTCGGTCACAATCTCTTTTCGATCGGTCAATTTTGTGATGGAGATTTGGAAGTTGCTTTTAGGGAGAAAACTTGTTTCATTCGTGATCTACAAGGAAGCGATCTTATGTACAGTCAACGCATCAAGTCTTTACACCATATCAATGCAAGACATGATTGCTTCATCTCCCATCTGTCTACTCTCTAAGGCAACATCTACAAAATCCTTGCTATGGCACCATCGTCTCTCACATCTAAACTTTCAAACCATAACAATCTTGCACGATACAAACTTGTTGAAGGTCTCCCAAGATTTCGGTATTCTAAAGATCACCTATGCTCAGCATGTGAACAAGGGAAAAGCACTCGTGCTCATTTTTCTTCAAAGGTAGAACACATCTCACAGATGTGCTTCATCTTCTTCACATGGATTTGTGTGGCCCGATGCGGCGTGCGAGGCGATTAATGGCAAGCGCTACATCTTGGTAATTTTGGATGACTACTCAAGATGGACTTGGGTTTATTTTCTTGAAGTAAAGATCAAGCTCCACGAGATGATCATCACCTTTATCATGAAAATTCAAGTTCGACTCAGGAACACATTCGGACAAATCAAAACAAACAAAGCGAATTAGTGAATCAAACTCTTCGTGCTTATTATGAGAAAGTAGGAATTGAGCATCAAACATCCATTGCACGCACACTAGAACAAAACATAGTTGTTGAAAGACAAAACCGTGCGTTAGTGGAGCGCAAAACGATGTTGATAAGTGCAAAACTTCAGATTACTTGTGAAATTTGAAGCCGTGTCAGCTGCATGCTAAACTCAAAACCGTTCAATGATTACAAACGCCGCAACAAAACACCTTATGAGCTTATCCACAACCACAAACCGAACCTCAAACACTTTCATGTCTTTGGATCTCTTTGCTATCCACATAATGATCGTGATAACTTTGGAAAGCTCAAGGCTAAAGCAAACATTGGAGTCTTTGTTGTATACTGTGAAAATTCTAAGGGTTACCAAATCTGGAATCGTCGTACAAGGGAGATTGTGGAAACAATTCATGCCAATTTCGATGAGTTCTGAAATGGCTTACGAGCATATGACTTGGAACCGGTCATAACGTTTAAACTTCCTCGAACCCCATCATCGGTGAACCTAGTTTACAACTTACTTGACGTCAAATGGAACAACTATTTGCTCCTCTGTTTAGTGAGGATATTGATGAGCGTGCTCCAAATGTATCAAATGTTTCCATTGCTCAACTGATCAAAATCCAATACGATACACTGCTACAACTACTCATTGAGGAAGCACCACTAGTTGATTCTACAACAATAGTCGAACAAATCGCATCAATGACCAGAACGGTGATGATCTTACGAACAATGAAGTACCCTCACTGCAGATTATGATCCAAATCGTTCTTGACCGCACTACGGATGCTTACGCGCCACCTCGATGTTGCGGAATCATCTACAAGTCATTGAATCCTCCTGTCTGCGAATGTATATCAACATCAACCCCGCCACACATCGTTGGACGAAAGACCATCCTCTTGTGAACATTATTGAAACCGAATCAACGATCGTAACTAGACAACGCCTTGATCGACGGTGAACATTGCATTTATGCACTTACCATTTGTCAATCGGAACCCAAAAACATTAAAGAAGCAATGACCTCGACAATTGGATTGAATCCATGCAAGAAGAACTTAATCGGTTTAAGCGTCTTGAAGTATGGGAATTGGTTCAAAAACCAACGAGGGTCTATGTTATTGGTGCGAAATGGATTTGGAAAAACAAATTGGATCTTTGAAGAATGCGGTTATCGAGAAATAAGTCACGTCGGTGGCTAAGGTTATAGACAAGAAGAGGGATTGATTACGGGAATCATTCGCACCGGTTGCTAGAATTGAGGTCATGCGGATTTTTACGGCATTTGCGGCTCACATGAACATCACGGTCTTTCGGATGGATGTCAAAGCGACTTTTACGAATGGTGGCGAAGGAAGCGGTCTATGTTAGTCAACGGAAGGATTTGTTAATCAAGTTTCCAAATCACGTCTTCAAAGTGAACAAGGCTCTACGGTCTCAAACAAGCCCCTCGGGCGTGGTATGATAAGTTATCATCCTTTCTTATTGCCAATAATTTCACCAAATGATCGGTCGACCTAACGGTTTTCATACAATATCACGGGAACACATTTTAATCGTTCAAATTTATGTGGATGACATCTTTTGGGTCGACACATCTAAAATATAAGCAGCTTTTCAAAACTTATGAAAAACATTTTGAAATGTCCATGATGGGTGAACTTACATTCTTTCTTAGATTGCAAGTTCATCAATCACTCGTGGTATTTTCCTAAGTCGGTCAAATATGCCTTTGAAATTTTAAACAAACATGGAATGCAAACACATGATACCTATGCCACACCAATGGCACATACTAAGAATACGGATGTTGATTTGCATGGGAAATTGGTTGACCCTACCAAATACCGAAGTATTATTGGGTCTCTCATGTATCTAACGACCGATGGGCACGACATTGTATTTGTTGTATATCTTTGCTCCGTTATCGATCGATACCAATGAAACTCACCTCTACGAGGCTAAAAGAATCCTCCAGATACATCAGGGAACCATTAACTTGGGGATCGGTATCAGAAGGATTTTGGTTTGAACTAATAGCCTTTTAGACGACGATCACGTGGGTTGCTTAGATTCTCGGAAAAGTACCTCATGAGCATTACAATTTCTTGGTGATAAAGCGGTGTCATGGCAATCAAAAGCGGGATTGTACATTGTCCTCGATAGAGCGAGAATATGTAGCCATGTCGTGTTGTGCTCAAGTCATTTGGATGAGAACACAACTCAAAGACTATGGTTACGTGTTGTGAATCGATGTCTTGCGACAATCGAAGTGCTATTGCGATCTCGTGCAACTATGTTCAACATTGAAATCAAAGCACATCGATCTTCAATATCATTTCATCAAGGAGCATGTGGAAAAGGTGCAGTTGAATTATACTTTGTGGGTCTTGAATACCAATGGCGAGATCTTCTCACCAAAGCCTTAGCTCCTGCTAGGTTTCTTGAGTTAGTCCACGAATTGGTATGTGGTGTTTGACTCGGAGGAGCTGGATGAACTTTTAAAACAATCTTAAAACCGTCAAACACCAAAACCTCTTTTGTAAATATTTTCAAAAACAAAATACAAAATATAAAATTTATAAAATTTAAAAATATTCTCCTATCTTATTTATTTCAAACATGGCAAGTACAAAACTTCCGTCAACACTTTACTCTTTCAAAATTCGGTATTTTCTCGGTCCAGTGTTGAGGGAGAAAATAAATATTTTATGCTTCATAAAACCTTGTACTTGCATGTTACCGTTATTAGTAGTATCTTTGATAATGGTGGTCATATTTACGGTTCATTGACTCTCCCGGACTCAAATTTATAAAATTTCATTATTTCTTAAGTCAAGAGGAATGTCGTCAAGTATCTTTCCAAATATCATGCTTTACGTAACTAAAATGGAAGTTATGGGCGTTGGATGAAAATGGTTAAGGTGGAGGGACTTAAATTGTCAAAAGTCTAAACTATTTTTACAAAACCTCATCACCAAATATCTCTTTACATTTAAAACAACATTTAAGATTTTACCAACCTTCATCCACGGTCCAAAATCAATACGCAAATCCGTGTTATAAACCTCTAATACGTAAGTGTTTTTAACATCATTGAGTGATTTTAAACTAAGGTTTTCAATTGTATGTAATTCCAACGGCTAGATTTTTCCTAAGCGGGATTATGTGTTCTCGCATAAGCATATGAACACATGATCACGTTTGGATGATTTTGATGACATGGGTTATGTTTTCATTGTTTATATAAAGTATTTTAACAATTATCATCACAAAAACCTACCCAGAAACTGTTTTTCAATCACTTTGCAATTTAGGGTTTATGCGTATGATTTGGGCGTTTTTATTTGGGAGTGTTTCTGGACGATTAGATGGTTGTGTTATGTTTGTAACATGTTTAATTGACCAAAACCATGCTTGAATCATACCCAGAAACAAGAAATCTTAAGTAATTGTGAATTAGGGTTTATACTCGTAGGAATTGGGTATTATTGATTCATAAGGGTTTTGATGTTAAAACTTTTTTAAAACAACTCATTAGGCCTCTAAAATATCACAGAATCAATATGGTGCTCATCCTATGGCTAGATTGCTTACTCGTAATATTTGAATGCTTAGGGTTTAAGTGTTACGCGTATGTGAATCTTAGGCGTAACTGTGTATGATTGTGTGTCCATGTGAAAATTGAAAAGAATTGAATAATATGTTAATGAAAGTGTTATAATGAATTTGTTTCCGGTTTTACTAGTGAAATATTCAGAATCAAGGTTAACCATGGACTTACGCATAAGGATCATCTTACGGCGTGAAAGTTACCGTAAGAGTAATCTTCTGGCGTAACCTTTACGCGTAAGGTTCTACAAAGGGACTACGCGTATCCGTGAAGGATATGCGTAAGCGATGAGTCTTCGCATAAGGTTCACTCTTACGAGTAAACCTTACGCGAAGCTCCCATATACGCCACGCGTAAACTCTATGCCTAAGGCTCTCTTTTCCTCGCGTAACATTTCTTACGCGTAAGTCAAGATCCCACGCATAAGCTTATGCCTCTGGCGTATGGTCTCTTGTTTACGCATAAGCTTGCAAATCCTACGCCTAAGCCTAATTTTTAACCAAAATCATGAATTGTTCTGCGTACATACTTGCAAATAAATAAATCATAACGTCACGAAACCAAAATGTCATTAATAAGCTTAAATGGTTAATATGTTGTAAAAATAAGTGAAATTTTGGACTTTAAAACACAAAGTTAATAAATTCACGAAACTTATCACGACTACTTTGGACTATTGGACAAACAAGTGACATTGGACTCGTAACAATCATCAACATAACATATTCTATAATTGGACAATAAAATCAACTTTTGACTAACATAATGTCTTTTGATATGTTGGTTCTTTTGGCTCAATATCTTCGAGATCACAATATGGGCGTCCAAATGGAATACATTGTTGCACCAAATGTTCTTACATTGGAAGACATCTTCCCAAGCTGTTACACTATGAAGATTGGGAAGAACAATCTCGAGTCGATTTTGATAACTTCACATGTTACGAGTCTTCTTGTCAAATTGTTGATATTACGAAGACTCATCCTTACAAGAATATGCTTACTAATTACGCAGCGGTGCGGAGATTTATCTTCACCAATTCTAGCACACCATGCAGAAGGTTAAAGGTCAAGATGTTGTGACAGTGACACTTAACGACAAACAAGTCACTATCACTCCAGCAGACTTAAGGGCTGTTGGCTGTTCTTCTTCTTCCTAACATCCAACCTACTGATTACACTACTACTCCTACTGAATATGTCACTCTCCAGTTCATGGTCGATGTTGGCTATGATGAAGCTGCTGGGATTATCACAAAACACTTCTTAGTAGATCTCAAAAATATTCCTCAGCCATGGAGAACCCTTTACATCATGATTGCCAAATCTATTTACGGGCGTGGCGGTGGTTTGAGCATCCAAAGCTCATGGAACTTCAAATATTTTGGGGCATGGTCAACATGAAACACATCAATTTGCGGCTACGATGCAGGATGACATGATGTCTTACCTTAAAAAGCACAGCACCAATATCCCTTATATCGAGATACAAAGCTGTTGATCAAAAGGATTCTAGGAATAATCCGGATATTCCGCAAGACTTGAAGACCCCAACCATCACTTCGTGTTGCTTGAGCCCACACTCAATGTTGTCGGTTAAGGACTCAACAACGAAGAAACAAGGTGCGGTATTACAGTTGCCTTCTTCTGCTGCGATCAAGGAACTAAAATCGTATCAACGTTATCGGAAGCGGTGGCACTAGGCAAAGTGGGGTTCATTAATGAAAAGTCTTTAGGTACACCTGTTAGGAAGACCAAGAGAGGCGGTGCGGAAGTGTTACAAGCTTTGAAGTCCCTAAAGTATACAAGAGAAATCCTCGAGAGAAAAGGAAAGTACCAACAACGATTGCTATTCCTAATCCTAAACCGAACCCAAGCGATGGGCGAGGACTCGAGGATCTTGAAACAGATGAAGAGGTTACCTACTCGGAATCGCAATGATGATATGCTAACGGTTGGAAAACCTCTGGGTCCCAAGTCGATAAAGGAAAACTCCGGTGCAAGGCGGGGAAGAAGAGCTCAGATGAAGAGCCAATGGATGAAGACATAGACTACGAAAGAAGCTTAAGAACCTCGAGACTCAACATGTTGCTAAAGAGTTCAATCTGCAACAAACTCGTGGCGCGGAGGGTCAGTGGTGGTGCACTAACTACACCGGTTTCGATCGCGGTTAATCAACCCGATAAGGGACTGGTACCACCACCCACGAACAACAACAAAAGCGACTAGAGGATTCTATCATCTATGACTTTGAGGAACCGGAAATGGAAAAGAATAAAAGATTCTTCGATGAAGATGTTGAGGTGCTGGCTAAAGAAAAGCGAAAAAAAGCTCAAGCTCAAGCGGATGAAGAAGCTAGGGTTAAAGCGAAGAAAAGGCTTAGCGGAAAAAGAAGCCAATGGTTACATTCTTGATAGTCCCGCACATAGCAAGGAACAAACTTCTGAGCCACCAAAGGACCCTGAGCCTCCTCATGTCTCATCTTCGTCTGACTCATCATCTCATTCTTCACCACCACCATCCAAAGGCACCACAGATCCGCATCCAGATCGATCAAGAAGCCAACCGACACTTGGACATCCCGCGCAAAGACAAAGATTGTTAAAGTTGTCAAGCAAGTAAGGAAGAAAAACATAGTCAACAAGAAACTCAATCAACTCGCTGACAGACTTAATCTTCTTCAAAATGAGATAAGCGAGATGTTGAAAGAAGCAGGAACAAATCGAAGTTTCTCAATCGAGACATACAGGTGAAATGAACAAGGCGATTAAGGAATACACTCATAAGTTCCTTCTCGACCTTGTTCTGGTATAACAAGAGATGTTTACGAAAACTCTATCGAATCTCATGCGGTTGGTCAAGCAAACAATAAAAGCAACGCCTTTAACAATAACGATAACCCAAATGAGCTGCGGTTGCCTCCGATCGAAATGGTTTCAAGCTTGTACTACAAATGTCTCAACGATGCATAGCGTTTACGTCGTGAAGCTAAACTATTTGACACATTCTTGGAATACCAACTTAAAACTTCATGCAAAGTGGCGGTGAAAGGCCAAAGCGTCAAGAGCGATGATGATTAGGATAAGGATAAAGAGTTGAAGCATAAGAATAAATCGATGACTCTCCTCTATGCCACCACCACCTAAAGGACCTCCACGAAATAAGATCTCCTCCACGTTCTGCTTCTCTTGAGAAACCTCGGGACTACGAGTTACCACCACAAGCAGAGAAAGCGGTGATCATTTCGAATACACTAGTGGTGACGATGAAGAGATCCACAGGCCCCAACAACAACCCACCTCTTCTACCACAACAAAGAAACCATAATCATCATCAAAGCCAAAGAAAAGAAGAAGAAGACCGATGTTGTCTTATGGCTAGATGAAGATACTACCGAAGAATATGGTGGTTTTCTAGACTTGTTGATGCTACCCTTCATTACGGAAGGTCAAGAAATGGTAGATGGCCGTACAATGGAGCATGTGAAGCTTATACGGGAAAAGTTCAACGTGAAGAGGATGACTAAAGGCGAGTTGAGGCGAATCAAGAATGATGCATTTCAACTACTTAAAAGCATTTCGAAAGTGAAATTGAAGTCGAATATCATCTTGATAACATTGCTCGAGCCATGTCTAACAAAATTGATTGGCTCAATCTGAATCAAACATTGACTTCACTAGACGACAAAGCTTCATACTACCTTGTTGGACCAAACCTCTACCTACCATTGGCCGACCGGATCAACCCAAGATTCCATTCCGCTATTTCTTCAACAACGACCTAGAGTTTCTTCTGAAAGGTTTTAATGGATATTTAAATATACGTATGTCCGGATTCGAACTCGAGACTTCGAGATTGCACACATTATGTATGAGAGTTGATGTTAATAATTAATATATAAAATGTTATTATTAATTATTAGTCATGAAATAAAACATAACGATAGTTAAATAATTAACGAGGTTTGGTTAACGGTCGTTAAATATAAACTAAAGGGACTAGAGATGAAATTACAAGTCAGGAAAGTTCTAGAACCCCTTGTGGGTACTTTGGCCGATCGGTTATGGGTTCCCAAACCCTAACCCACTCAAAATTGGTCACCAAGTTAAGTTACCTATAAATACACACCTTTGTATTCATTCATAACTTAATCTTGGATCACCAATAACCTAATTTCTCTTCTCTCTCCTCCTCTTTTGCTTGGCGATCGGTGTAACCCCTCCTCGAGGATCAATTTTGCAAGCTAAAGAAACAAGTGTTTGGTTTTATTTGTGATTCAAGAAACTAGCTTTTCACATAAAATCGCTAATAGCGTGTGTACAAGAACGAAGAACAAATACGCTTGTGCTTGTGAATCTTGGTGGTCGACTTTTGGTGGGTCGTGTATAAACCCTAAAGTTAGGGTTTTGGGTTTTAGTTCTTGTTCTAATTACCGTCGATTCTTGAATTGCTAAAAGTGCAGCGTTTTCTTATTCGGTTAATTACTTACATGTATTATTCCTATTTACTTCATTGCATGCTTTAATGATGTTATTTGATTTTATATAATTGTTATGAGTATTAAATCCCAACAATGGTATCGAGTAGTTAATATGATGTAATTAATTACGAAACACATAAAATTGAATCTTTATGATTATATGCATGCTTTTATGGTTTCTAGGGTTTGAATTTGAAACCTAATTTTTTAATTATAGGTCGATTACCCTTATTTTATTTAATTCGGTTTTAATTTTGTAAAATTTGTAGAAACCCTAGGATTGCATGCTAATTTTTTGTGGTTAATTATGAATAATTGTTATGTGTCATGTAATATGCGTATCTTGGGTGATAATTGTTATGCGGGATCCATGGTGGAACATGCATGTTTTGCCATGGAGTATTGTCTATGATAAAATTGTTTAGTTGATACACACATGTTCTATTTATTTAATAATTATTGAATTGGGGAAGACCTCAATTATAACTAATAAAAATTCGTTACGTGCTAATTGGTATATTATTAACTTTGGCTTACATAATCGACTTGTCGATGCATGTGGCTCATCTACCTTGTAGGTGAAAGCCCTAGTTAATGTATGCATAATTTACGCCTAGAATTGTTTATTAGAGTTTATTGAAATAATTATGCATGTGGCTAATTGTTTTACATATGTTAATTGTTAAGTTATATGTATATTATTTGAGTTCATTTTAATTTTTATTAAAGTGCCTTTTTGTTTATATTGTATGACACGTTAGTAAGCAAAAAGGGTTTTTTGAGAATAGAAAATTAAATGGACTAGATAATGGAGAAATTTGATTTGTTTTCAAAGTATTAAATCTTGAACTTTCAATCGATTGATTGGACTGTACTAAATGGTTAGAACGGCTCACATAATAGAACAAACTAGAAAGGGGGTTCAAACAAGTTCGCAGTCGCGCGAAAGGATGTCTAAGGTTATGCTTGAGCTTACGGTCCTCTGCCCCACAATGCGTTCGATTGGAGCTACCTAGTATAACTATTCTATGTACGAAGCATCTTAGTGCAAAGTTGTAAATTTCTCAACGCATCGATTAAAACTTTGTAGAATTTAATCTTAGTAATTTAAAACTATAAGTAAGGTTTTAAAATTTTGTTTGTTATGAAGATGTATGCATGCTTCTTCATACATAAGTTTTGATTACACATAAAAATTTGTACCCTTTAAAAGCTAAGTTTATGCCATCTAATGATATGAAACACTTGAAGTTGTAATTTAGTTATGTGAGACCTTGAGCTAGATTACAATAACAAGGTGAATCTTTATGTTGTGTGAGACCTCAGCTTAAATAATTTGCAGTTTCTAAATTAGACAACTTAATTAAGTTAGTTAGTGAGACCTATAACTTAAGGCATAAGATGTATAACAACCCGTAAAATTTCAATGTCGTTAGTCGCTATAAAAACGAAGTAATCATGTATTAAGAGTTATTTGAATCATCCTAAAGCATTTTCACGTCACAATTTTAACTTTTATATGGATTATGCAATCCCAGTAGCGTTGATAAATGAATTATTAGAATAAATCATTTCACGATATTTATTGATAAATAAATCACACTCACGAGAGATTTTCTGTCTTACGAGTCCGCAGCGTCCGACACTACATTAGCTATGGGTTCGATTATGATAAATACTTTTACGAGTCAAAATATTGTTTTATAATTATATTTATTATTCCCAAAGCTTCACTTCGAACTTTCTTAAATCTAATTGAGCTTGAAAGCGAGAGGATATCTCGTGAAATCGAAAGTCAAGCAATAAATGAGTCGGTGACTTACAACTCTTGAATTAATTTGATTTATTATTTAATTTAAATTAGAAAACTATACATTTGAATACTCATTTTATCGGAAAAATTATTTGGACATAATGGCGCAAGTCCGTATTTTTAAGCGGTCGTGTGCTTTCGTCAAATGGGGCCCACAAGAGTTATTTATAAAAGATTATTAAAGTTTCAAAGCGCCCTTGTTAAAATTACACCACCGCCCCCTGATCTTTCTTACGTCACGTTTAGCCCTCGAGGGGTATATAAACCCAAAATTAGGGTTTCCCCTTATAATATATCATCACCACCACCGGAAAAATTAATCCGGCGCCGTCGCCGGAATCCGGCCAAATTCCGGCCACTTAATTTTTTGATACCGATGCATAGATCAAGGCTAAGGGGTCGATTCTGGAGCATTTGGGTTAAAAAGGAGCTCGTTTGGTCGCGTTTTGTGTACACCGCCGCTCACCACCATGTACCACCGTAAGCCACCACCCTCCCCATCATCTCTCATCCGTTTGGTAAGGCCACGCGCCTCAATTCCTTCATATTCATCTTTTTCTTTAAAACCCTAAGCGAGTTTAACTAATAAAAATGTTTTCAGTTATGAAAACCAATAAAAACTTATGTTTTATACACTAAAACGCAAGGATCTTTAATATTGGCTCTTGACTCGTTGTGACTCGTTCTGAGTCGTGTGACTCACCTGAGTCAACTCATGAGTTGAGTTGACTCGAACCCGTTGCATGGCTAATCCGTGTTACTATTTTATTTCAAGATTATCTATCGTTTTTGCGTATTTAACTTTGTGAATTAATGATTTTTGGTTGAGTTGGCCGAACACAGTAACATGTTTATTCCGTGTCATTGTAAAATTCAAGCATATATATGGTCACGATAATAATCATACTTGAGTTTTGATGAGGTTTGGTTGCATTTATTGTTAGCGGTTTGGTTATAGTCTTGAAAAATTGATCCGTGACTCATGGGAGTCACGACTGCTTTTTAGTAAACTTATATGGCTTGTATATGTTGAGTAGTGGCTCAAGGAGTCATGACATAACAATGTTTTGGTTTAAATTGATATGTGGTGATTTGGATTTAACCGGGGTGTTGGTCTCGACACGGTCGGGGTTTCTAGTAATCCGGTGACATCAAATTTTATTAAATTTCTTGTAAAAATGTTTTGTGGCGGTTTGTGAACCGTTTTGTGAAAAGCGGGTTTTGTAAAATTTTGTACATGTTGAAATTGTGCTTGCATTGGGTTTGAATTAGGCCCGGTAGCCTAATGACTAGGCGCATTGGGGTTCGGCATGGGCTGAAGCCCATGAGCTTATATAAGTGAGTTATAGTTTGTTGAGTTGGTTTGTTTTAGCATGAGTTAATATTTTTACGAATATTGGATTATCGAGCTTACTTGGTTTATTTGTTTTAACATTTGTGTTTCATGGTACGTTTCGGATACTTATTGGATCACTACTCGGGATTTGATTTTGATTTGGATAATTGGACAAAACAAATACTTAACGGATTAAATATTTTGGACTTGGAAATACTTATTAAAGCCTAAGCTTGGATACGATCATTTGATTTGGACGAAAACTATTAAGATTGGACTGGGATTATTTTGGACAAGTGTTTTGTAGTTGTATGAGCATTTATTGGACATTTTGGACTTGAGACGATACAATATATTAGACTCGTTAAGAATTTAATATATTAGACTCGTAACAAACCTAAAATATACAATAAACACTTATTCAACTAATAAGGACTTATCAATTATAAACTTTCGAGAAATATTGTTTGCAACATGAGTTTTATAAAGTCGCGATGACTTGGGCACGTTGTATAAGTGGTCGGGTCATGCCGAAGTTTGTAAAAACGTTCTAAACTTATATTTAAATCCAAATCCCTTTTTATTTTTATAAAACTCGACAAAAAATCCAATCATGTATTACTTTTATGTAGTAAAACTTTATTGTTCGAATTGCAAATTCAAACATAACCTTATTTATAAAACATGTATGTTTTATACAAACTATGTGGGAGCATGGGGTAAACGCCGAAACGTACTAATTGTCTTTCTCTATCGACATTGTCCTTATCGCTATATCCTTAACTCCTTTTTGTCATTCCTTCTCGACTCAAGTACGCGTCAGTACTTTTCTCGACTGTGTCGATTATCCATTCCTTATTTGGCGTGAGTATAATTGAGTCACTATCTACGAGTCAACTCTTATCGAAAGTTTCGTATATCTTTTCCAAGAGCCAAGGCGATGCGAATTATTTTCGCAACTACATTTCGATCCTTAACAACAATCAAAATAACTCATGAAACTTTACATAAATGTTATAAAACAAATATTTAAAATATTTGTCTTTAACTCCAAGCATTTTAAAGATCCAAATACTTTCGCTTTTGAACTTCAAGCATTTCAAAAACATAAATATTTGTAAACTTACAAACGTTGTTATTGAATACAAGACTTAGACTAAAAACCACAACATACTTATTTAGGTTGCGTGTTGGAGCCGTGCACGTTTATTACTTGATGTTAATTGTGATGTCTTACATTTTTGCAAACCAAGGTGAGTTCATAGCCCCACTTTTACTCTTTTAACTATTTTATAAACTCCTTGGGGAGAATACATGCTACTCTGTTTTATGATCACAATTGCTTGAAAACTGTTTCTTCGTACTCTTGATATTATGACTCGCCTAAGTTGCCGACCAAAAGTCCCTACATCATGAACCATTAATCACTTGCGAGTGAGCGCAAATATCGTGGATAGTACTATGGGGCGGCGACCCGACTCGGTTATCGGAAATAACCGGGCGCACTATATTGGTATCTCATGTAATTGGCTATTACATCTCGGAGGGCAATTTTATTTACTTACACGGTAATTAGGTGTATGCGGTTAGTTTGGTGTCATGAGCTTAGTGCAATAATATCAACTATCTTTTATGGGCGTATAACAACGTAGCCCATGGGCTTTTAAAGCGTGAATAACTTGTGATCAAGCGCTTTATTACTAAACCTATGAATTCACTCAACCATTGTGTTGACTTTTTAGCATGTATTTTCGGGATGAAAAGCGATAGCTAACTCGGGCGCTTGGGCATTGGCATGGCATAGTCATAGATGACTCGATATACGAATTGGGACCTCATTTTATTAATGGCCATTTTTCCGCAACAAATCAACCTTTGTAAACTCTATTTTACTTCAATAAATGAAATCTCTTAAGAAAAATCTTTATTTTTCACTTTGTGTTATGATCCAATTGAGTAGCATCCCAAAAACCTTTTCTTCCGCTGCAAATCATTTTTGGGGGTGTTACAAGATGGGATAAAACATGCTTACATTTTGCATAATTGTTTGGCAAAATTGTAAATCCCATATTTTCTAGGAATTGAAAACTTGTTTGTCAATTATTGTTCTTCGACAATTACCTATTCTATACTTTCATCACTAGCGAGATCAAGCGATGTGGTGAAACTATGATAATGAGGGTCCTAGATTCAAGGAAAATTCTATGGTTAATATGAATATTGACCAAGGGTATTTTATTTTCTTGAAAGATTTAATTATCAAAAATACTAAAATTGAATTTTGTTAATTCTTTTGATTGTATTAATGCAACATTAAACCGTAAATATGGTTTGTGCTTTGGTAAATTGATCTAGTTCTGTTTTTAAACAAATGTTTGATCAAGAAAAATTTACTAAAAGACAAGCATAAAATCTTTTACATGGAAGAAGAGTGAGACTCAATCCTATTCCTTTTCATGATTGAGAAAGGTATGTTAGGAACATTCGAATTGTCTAAATTCTAATATATAACTCATAGCAACATTAATAGTTAAGAAAATTGCATACCATGTTTTCCTTAAGATATTTCATTACCCTCTGTTGGTGATTGAATTCTTATATGACATTTTGGTCAACTAGAAAACATGTTTGACATTTTATGAGTTATTAAATTAGAAGCTAGACTAATTACCGTAAAATTGGTAAAAGACAAGCTAGTACAGTTTATCTAGTTGTTTTGTTTTGACTAATTGAAGGTGCTATACATCATTATGGCGATGGTAGACCCATTGAGGAAGAAATTGTATGCTCAATTTTTCAAGTTAATAGCATTGATGGATGATCCATCATCTGAGTAGAATACACTCTTTTAGTACCTAAGTAATTGTTACGAATGGTTTTACAAAGGGTAGCAACGTAAAGACGCTATTTTCATTGGTTAATGAAACACTTACAATGTTGTCAAATCCGATTGGGAGTATGGTGTATTCTTGAATAAGACATTATTGTAACGTTGTCTAATTCGATTGGGAGTTACAAGATTTATTAATCTTGGTAGTAACTCGATTATTTCTAGAGTTTCTTGAAATAATACATGACGTTCAAAATGTAGACATTCATATTCTCAAGGATAGTCATGAGCGTTTCCTTGATAATTAAGTGCTCCTATATCTACTTGTAATGCTTATATATCTACGACACTATCATATTGCAACAAATGAATGTCATGGTGTTTATCTATTATATGATGTTGTTCTATGCACAAGTGGGAGAAGTATTTATTGTGTGCAAAGGAACAACACATACAAATATGATTAATGGATTCTCTTGATCGTAAGGTAAGAGATTAACATTCTAATAAGATTGTCTTGCTTAAAGAACATGTGTCAAGATTATAGCATAGACTACTTTTATGTCTTATGTCATTCAAATTATAGAAACACTTGAAGTTACATTTTAGGTTAAGTGAGATCTTGGCTAGATTGTAATCTCAAGGTAAATCTCCACTTGTCGTGGGATCGGGCGTGGATGCTTTTGCAGTTTCTTAAGTTGGACACTTCAAGGGATGACATAATTAAAAATAAAGTAATCTAATGCTACTTTAAATATTTGTGTATTCTTGGAATGACATAAATTGTTTATTAACTTGAAAATTAATTAATTGAAACCATGGTGTGGTGTTCATAACTACTTTAAATTATAAATGTTTATGTGTTTCTTTGTAAAGTCATAAACATGAAGTCTTTTAAAGACTTATAATATAAAGTAAGATACTATAATCATTATGTCTTTTGACTTGGTCAAAGAATACTTATGTTATAAAACATACAATTGGCTTGGATATTCTATTATACCATTAAGTTGACTTAGTTGGTAAATAGGTAGGCCAAAAGAATATGTTTATCTTAAATATTGTTAGATTGTCTTACAATATTAATTCTAATGAAATATTGTATGTATATGGAATGTTCGATTAGAAGAATCAAACATTTGTTATATTGTTTGATTCAAGATAACAATATCTTCTTTTCTTCCAAAAGTTATCAAGGTTAGAAAATTGAGTATTGATTGGATATACTTAATAAAACTCAAAACCTAGAAGATTAATAAGACACCATTTTAGTATGGAATGTGATGAATCACATTGAGTCTTATATTGAAGTTCGATTTGTTAAAACTACTTATGGAGTAGGTTATTAACGAACAAGATTCTGAACTGTTAATGTGATTTGTAATATCCACAAGAAAACAATTTAGTGTTGTTCTAATTGCTAAAGTATTTATAGATAGTCTTTAAATTACAAAAGCAAGTGGGAGTTTTGTTTAAATCTTGAAAAGTGTGAAAGCGTGGGGGTGAATACGTTACCGTTTAAAATCGTTAGATCTTTTGTATCAAATCACTTATGAAGCTTGTTATTATATGAAAGTATCAATTATTGTTTATGACTAATATAAAGCATAGCAAACCAAGTTGTAACACAAGCATCATCATCAAACCACATCATAAGCAATTATAAAAGTAAAGAGATAAAGAAAGGAAAGTGCAAACCGAACACGAGGATTTATAGTGGTTCGGTCACGGATCTCTCTCCGCCCTACTCCACTCCCGAGTACCCAACTCGAGAGTTACTTCACTAAATAAACAAGCTCCCTTCTCGCGGAGAAAACCTTTCAATCATCGCTTACACTTTTCGGTACAAAGCTAAATATCGGGTTCTAGTTCGAGGTAGAACCAACCTAACATCGCATATACAATATTTCCGACACTAAGCTAGATGTCGAGTTCTTTTCAAGGGTACAACCACTCCCACTATGTTTTATGGCCCAACATAACAAACCTTGTGTTTTATGGTTCAAACACATAAACCATCTAATCTAGTTTGGTGAAAGTGTTGTGATGATGCAATAATGTTTACAATGATGATCCATGACATAAATGTCTAATGGATGTGAATGACTAATCTAATGTTCTTCTTAAATAAGAAGTCTTCAATCAATGAGGATATCAAGAGATCTTGAATCTTCATATGTTGATATGCTTTGGTGAATGAGGATGGCTAGATCTCCAAGCTTTCCTTGGTTGATCAAAATGTAAAGTATGCTTACAACAAAGATGAATGTTAGAAGCATTATGATCATGTGATGATGAGGGTGATTAATGTATATTACTACATGGTTATCTATAGATCTAAAGATGAAAGAAATATAGAAAGAATGTGTGTTGGAAGGATGATTGAAATGAGAAGACAATGGGCTCTATTTATAGCCAAAATGTAATCTAAAAATAATACTTTATTAGATTTGATATCTTAGAATATCTTTCAAGATCTTGCAAACCTAACCAAATATTGACCAAATCTTCTAAAGATATGATGATGCATGAAGTGATGTAAAATTGTATTTTCATTTAGATTAAAATGTTCATGAAAATAAACTTGTAAAATGTATTATGTAACTAGTTTATAAAAAGTCTAGTTGCCTTTTATAAAATAAAATATCTAGTTAGGTGCTTGTCAAAATAATATATATTTTGTCAAGTGTAAGTAAACTTTAGTACTTGTATGAATATTATAGTTAGTTTACTTGTACAAATAAAAGTATATATTTGTTAGACATTTTACAAAAGATGTATTTGTATAAAATACTTGTGAATGCAAAATGTAAAAGAGGTTCGAAATAGAATGGTTAACCTATTAAAATACTTAGTGACTCTAAGCGTATTTTAAACATTCTAAATGATTTGTTAATGGGTTTGATCATAATGCCACATAACAAACATGTATGAACTGTGTTGTAACATATGAGGACTTGAGACATCGAGAGGTGTTGAATGTATGTTGAGACAAAGTGTGATTACAAGTAACTTGTACATTTTACGTTATGTATTACAAGTTACATGTTTGTCATCAATCAAAACAAACGAGGCCGTATAGATTAAATATCGTAATATTTGCACTAACAATCTCCCCTTTTGATGATGACAAAGATATGTAAACGTAATAGAAAGTAAAATGTAAAAAGTTACTTGTATCCTTACTACCTTTACATTACCTTCTCCGTTTACACTCTTCTCCCCTTTGTCGAAACAAAAAGGCGTGTCATGAGTTTAACTTAATTTCTCCCAAAAGGCGAGCTTGCATCATCCTAGTGAAAATAAATCGTCCACTTCAATCCACCCCTTGTTTGGTAACGGATCCATGGATCAAATTAAGAGCTTAACCTACATCAAGGTTAGTTTTATGCAACAAAAATTATGAGAAATATATGAAAAGAAAATGCATAGCAATGTTAGCCTATTTTCTCCACTTTTATCGAAGCACAAATGCTTGTTTGAAAAGTGAGAATGATGCTAAATCGTGCATGCTCCCCCTGACGGTTGCTCCCCCTTGTTTGAGGCGTCGGGGTATGATTAAAACCTACAAAACAACTATTAGTGCAAAACTATATTCATCATTGGACGAGTAAGTGATATACAACAAATGTGTATAAGATGCATTCGATAAATTCTTGACGGAGCTCCCTTGCTCTAGGGCGTCAAGATGAACCTTCAAAATAAATATTAGTATAATAGAAGCTTTGTCTTTATACAAATATGTCATAGACCACCAAGTGTATAGACGATGCAATATGAGTGCTTAAAGGATATTCCTCCTTGTTCTAGGGTGTCAGAAGCACCTAAAATAAGAAAAATAATTGATGCAAACTTCATCCTTAGATGAGTAAGTTATATACAATCGAGTGTATATGATGATGAACCTACAATGAAAACATTAGTGCAATATATTTCATCTTTTCACAAAGAAAAATAAGATGTATATATGTGATAAATAATATAATCAAAGATCTCATGAAGTGTAGTCTCCTAATTACAATCATAAGAAAAGTGAGAATATAATATGATAAAAGCCTACAAAATAATTCCTAGAAAGAAGATATGAAGTCTTCCACGGGTGTGCCACTAGTGGTGCTAGTGTTGGTGTCGGTTTACTAGTAGAATTCATGTGGTGATGGTAGATGACTTGAAATTTACAAAAGCAAGTTTTCGCTAATCCATGTTGGTGATGATTAGTGAAAGTGGTGATGGAAGGTGGTGGTGATTAGGTAGGAAGCTATTAAGGAGTTAGAAACTCGTATGTATAGCAAATATGAAAATATGGACTCATGCAATCCTTTCGTCATGTCAAGCGACCAAAGCTAAGAGAAAAAAAATGTAAATGGACATTGCATTTCAATGATGCATAAGGGTTATGATTTGAATGATTTATTGATGCTAACAATCTATTGTTTTGAGCAAGTTCCCATATGCTTCAACCCAAGAGTAATCAATAATGCGTTCTATCTAAGAATATTATAATGAAGATACCAAAAGATATAAAAGTGATGAAGATAAATTCGTTCATTGATTGACACGAATTATAAAATGACCTATTCTAGGTGACAATGGGAAAGGTAGTATTAGCATGGTTTTGACCGACATGGATGATTATCACTTTGAAAAGAAGTGAAGACAATATGGAAAATACTAATAATGAGTGCCTATATGAGGATGAGAATGACATCATATGAGTGAGAGTTGGATGGACCAACGTGTTGGAGATGGTCGTTTTGATTAATATATCGTTTGCACCGACAAGGACATGCATGATAAGCGAGAAAAGGATAAGATCCTATGATGGTGTTCTAGATAGTGAAGTTGTAAGGTGCTAGTTTAAGGAAAATCCTATATGTGGAGATGAAGACGTTTTGTAAAACACATGATCGTTTTCACTTGATGAGGTATTGGTGTGAAAAGGTTGAACTAGTTGTGGTTTCATGAACCGGTTTTAGCTAAGTGGTGTTTACCTATGTGTTGGTATTGTAGAGTCTAAGAGACATAAAATTTGACAAAGACAATTATGTGAATGAATTTCTCTCCCTTAATTGGTGGACATCCAACATAATGTGTAATGTATCAAATAAGGAATGACGAAAAAGTGTTTAGGAGGTTATTCGGGCTAACGAAAGAGATGAGCTTAGTGATGTTTTTCTGGATGATGGTTAGCATACAATGAACTTCATCCTTAAAGTCACGTACCTCTTCTCGATTAATACGAGATGATCGTATGATGATGCATGTGGTTTCCTAATAGGAAGTGAAGAGGATTAGAGTATTGTTATAACTAAATAATGATGGAGGTGATTTTGGAAAGCGGAAGCAAAATGAGATTTGGAAAGAGGTCGGTTGAAAGACAAAATGAAAAGCCAACCTCTAGAACTTAATTCTATATGCTCTTAAACTATATGCAAGTGTAGGGGTCCCATGAAGCATAGTACTAATCTACGTAGTAATAAAGGGATTATACAAAATGAGCATATAAAAGTTAGAACCAATTGAGATAACAAATAATTTGTTATCAACTTACAAAACAAATTTGTTAGTGACAAAAGATGTTAACATGATAGAAATCAAATGATAACATATTATATAAGCAAAAATACACATTGCACTTAAGTAGACAAGAAATCACCATATAAGATAGCATCAAGACAATCATATTATGCAAGAATACACCTTTATTCAAGACATTTCATTTTGAGATTGTTTTGTCGTTAGACTTAGACGTTTAAGCATACTTGGCTTATAAATTAACACAACAATCTATGTGATTAATTTGTAAGATAAAAAGGCTTCTAAAAGTTTGTCATACCAAAAGCACTTTGACATATTATATGTGCACACGTAGCAAACAAATAGTGTGACAAGAAGCAAATGAAACAAGATGAAAGAGTCATGCAAGCCATGTTTAAGACATAACAATTTGGAGCATGTATCATTTAGATCGTACTACACATAGATATAATGAATGCCAACTAATAGCTTTCAAACACAAATATATCATATCAAAATTATCACGTATCAAAATGACATATTATGAGTTCATAAGCAACATGTTAATCATGCTAAGGATAATTCAAAAGTAAGTATCATGCAAATAAAGTTTAGGTTTTAAACGTTTAGTAGCATGAAACAAGGATACAAGCATTATAAAGATAAAACCGTACTAAGGTTTACACATTTGACTAGTTATCAAACACTAGGATAATGTCAAATAAACTTATCGTATCAAACAAGAACATGTAATCAACACATGTAAGTGTAATGCAAGTTGTTTTAAAAGAAAAGTCATATATCTCGCTTGTTTGATTAGTATTCCTAAAGCGAGGCAAACTATCAATGTTTTAACACTTACTTTAGGCAAGTATAGGAATCTGATTTTTCAAGTTGGAGAATGAATATGAGACTATTACTAGCGGTGCTCAATTAAGGCTAAACACGACCATTTTACGGGTGATTCCACATACCCAACTTCTCTCCGGGAAGCAATTCAACCGTTAGGTCAAATTGAGTTTCTAGTGCAATAGGTTCTATAGTAGTCATTCTCATGTTAGAAAGATGGGAACTCCTACTTTTGCATATTAAAGTGCATAAAGATGATAGTTTACCAATACTTGGCTTAATGTGACTTAACTAATATGCAATATAACTAGGGTGATGAAGGCGTCATGTTATACACATGAATTTTAACAATGGTGTTTTGATAAACAATGTGTTTTAATCTTGTGTTTAGAATCTAAAGTTGTTCAAATTATACATCTAATTGTATGATCTAATGGATGACATCTTTTATGTTGAGTTGAAGTGTGTACTTTAAATATGAATTGATCATCTTAGACTAGATAATGGAATATGTTAAACTAAGAACGTTCTCAAGAAATCTCTTTGGTATTTTATTTAACAAGAGTCTAAGTGAGGTTACCAACTTCAATAGATCTTGTGTATGCTCTAAAGATGTGTAGTTTTAACCTTGGACGTGTACTCGGTTTGAGCAAGGTTAGGTTATGATGTACGCTTGAAAGGAAATAGATACAAATAGTATCTTTCAACAAATGAGATTATCCCATGGGATAAAGTTATCATGCTTATGAAAACAAGTATGACAAGATGAATTGGATATGCTAGTTCACGTAACTTTGTAGATGTTTGTTTCAAGATCATTTAGCCAATGAGGTGTAATGAAATCTCTTGTAACACAACTATTTATGTCGCAAGAATGATGCATAGGATATACAATATCCTTTTAACAAGATGAAATCTTAACATGAATCTTAGTCATAATGTTCTTCAAAACATCATGTTTTCCTAAATGAAGATATGAAGCCAAAGTGTTTGAATCGGATAGTCCCATCTAAATAAACTTGGTCTCAATATTATATTCACTAGATGATGACAAGAGGAATTCACTCGAGTTTCTTATGTATACTCCTCAAAAGTCATTGTTGCTTGGGTGTATGATGTTGGCTTTGAGATTGAATTTTAACATATGTTGTTAAAATGTTGATTTGAGGTTTAACGAAATTTATGCGAAGTTTAACGACTAAGTATTACTAATACTTTGATAATTTGTGAAGGTAGTACTACTTATACCTAGTGGAAATTGACAACAATTACCAAGAGCACCATGCTTATTTGATAGTTGAGGTTCTAGCCATAATGAATATCTAAGTCTTTATATGTTGGAAAGGATGTTTGAGTTTGTTCAAACGTGCATTTGATTCAAGACAATTTGTTGGACACAAGGGATTTTGAGCAATACACTCAACGAATTCAAATGATGGTAAGGATGGTGGATTGGTTGATCTAGGTGGTAGGTCTTCTAGTGTCTAAATAAGGATGTGGTGATGTAGGGGTTTGTTGTTCTATGGGAGTACTTAGGTTGAATATTTGTCCATAGATGTTGAACACAAAAATACGGATACTAAATCTTATGGTTCATTGGTTGCTACAACTAGTGGGTGAAGTGCTTGAAGTTTTGGTTATGTTTATGAAGCTTAGGGCTGAGGTATAGGTTCACCTTGAAAGGCACGTTTGATGTAAAGTATACTCTTGGAAGTTCATGAGGAATACGGTTAATGGTGCCAAAAGATGAAAGAGGATAGTAGGTGTCGAGAGAGGATAAGTGGCACCGTGGGTTGTTTGTTTTGGATAAGTGTTTCAACATGTGTTGTTAAAATACTTGGGTGTTGATTTTCGGATATGACTTTTAATGGCTACAATCGTAAGTCGCATATACTTGAATATTTCGGATGAAATACTTAAGTTGTCAATCCTAATTTGTTGAGATTATAAAGCTTAGATTGAACTCATGGATAACAAGACTTGATAATATGTCTTTAACATACGTGTGAGTTATGACTCGATGTAAATACTTATCGTCTTGAAGGATGACACATTATTTTCATGTTAGCCAAGTGAGGCAATACATGTAGATACAAAACAATATCTATAGTCATATGATAGACTTGTGTATGATATCTTTGCAAATAATGAGTCCATTTGTTAGTCTCGGTAAGTCATCTCGTCATCCGCAAACGGGTGAGGAGATGTTGGTGGTGTTGCACAAAGTACAAGTTTTGGAGACTTTGGTTGTGAAGGTGTTTTGGATGGTTGTGAAGTAGTCATAATGATGGGTGATTTTGGTGGTGGAATTGGAGTACTTAAGTTTAGAAAGTTCACATCTTGAATGGGTGATGAGATGTTGAGAGTAATGAGTCCGAGGATGAAGAGTTCAAGTTTAATGAAGCAACAAGATCGAATGCTAATCCTAGTGGTTTATTTGAGGTTGAGGATTTAGTCATTTTGACTTTGCTTTAAGAAATGCTAAGCTTAAGGAAAAGTAACAGTGTAGGTGTGAAAATGACCATCATGAATGTGTCGATTTATGGAGCTAAGGATTCACGGAGAGATGTGTTTTATTTGAAGTTAATCCATACAAAGATGGTAGTTTCTAATGAGATGGAAGTGTCTAAGATCATGTCAAACATCCTAAGTTAATCCATTGAGGATGTGTTGAGTGAGATATGAAAGATATGCATTAACAAGTATCCTAGAAACGAGATTTGGTAAATTAGATTGAGGATTTAGTAAAATTCAACAACTTGCTTGTAGGATCCACGACACCATTTCTTTACAGGTGGAACCCTTAAATTGGTGCCACCGGTCCGCCTATCTGTGTATGGAGGTACCAAAATGCATAACAGACGGTACCAACATTTTGGTGCCGTCGATCCGTGGACACCGTAAAAGTTCACGACCCATTTTTAGGTGTCGGGGAGTTTCTGAAACACGAAATTTTGCTTAAAACATGTGACATTAATTACTTCTAGTTAGGAAAAGTCGATAACACATATACAAACATAGTGGAGCATAGACTTTGACCAAGGGCTAACGATTTTAGCATAAAAGTGAAAATGGGTAAAATTTGATAACACACTTGTGCTATCCACCAAAGATAAACCGGTTAGCATACAACATTGTTTTAAGTCATACTATCATCCTACAAAGTAAAAACAAATAAATTACATCATACAACATTGTTTTTGTCCTTGTACCAAACACTCTCTTAAAACCTCCATTTTTCAAAGTACTTGACTAATTTACTTAGTACTCATTGCTAAGCGAGTCATGACATTTCATAAGTTATGCGAGATGTTAGTATAACCTATGCAAAAGAAGTGATCTAAGTCTATAAGTGATGGTAAAACAATTTTCCAACTAAGTGCACAAAATCTAGCAAATGTCCTATTGTGCATAAACAAGAAATCGTCAAGCAAGCGAATAAATAACATGGCAAGATTGACACTTATACTATGCAAACAAACAAGTGTAAACAACTATTTGAAAATAAGCAAGCAACATATATGCAAACAACATAAATAAGTGGTCATTTAACATAGCATAACAAGAAAAACACTTTTCGTCATTTTGCGTTTAAGAATGACGATGTATACCAAGCTTAATTAGTTTCCTTTAAACATATTACCAAATTATTTAGTTTCAAAAGAAATTGTATCCAAGTTTCAAGAATACCAACTTAAATTACTTGATTCAAAAAATTTGAGTTTTTATGTTAAAGCGAAACTTAATATCTTCGATATACGGTAGTATTTGGTCTATTTCACCTATTTAAAATTAGACTTAGGCTATGAGAGTATTTTTAAATGAAAGTAGACTCAATTCCCTTTAAAATGATAGGTGGTTCGACTCCTACGGACTTACGGTTAATAAGTTATGAATTTTTAAGTTGGCAAAAAAGCTGCGTCTTTGCGGACCAAGGAACCAAAAGTTTACAAGGAAGGAGCCCTTTTTGGTTCCGCCCATCCGTGGTCTTCACAGATAGTTGAAAATGTACTTACTCATGGCGAAAAAGTATAGGACTTACTAGATTTGATAGAAAAATATAATACACATATTTTGTTTATTATTTTTACTAATATGACTTATCTAAACATTTAACAACAAAATTTCTAAGTATAATTAGCAAAACATTTTTCATATTATATTTCGCTTCAATGGTAATTTGATACATGGATCGTGCTCCATTTTAAAAACCATTTGTTTGGAAAATAAGAGCTACGAGGCTCTGCTACCAATTGTGAAAACGTAGAGGGGGTGAATACGTTACCGTTTAAAATCGTTAGATCTTTTGTATCAAATCACTTATGAAGCTTGTTATTATATGAAAGTATCAATTATTGTTTATGACTAATATAAAGCATAGCAAACCAAGTTGTCACACAAGCATCATCATCAAACCACATCATAAGCAATTATAAAAGTAAAGAGATAAAGAAAGGAAAGTGCAAACCGAACACGAGGATTTATAGTGGTTTGGTCACGGATCTCCTCTCCGCCTACTCCACTCCCAGTACCCAACTCTAGAGTTACTTCACTAAATCAACAAGCTCCCTTCTCGTGGAGAAAACCTTACAATCATTGCTTACACTTTTTCGGTACAAAGCCAAATACCGGTTCTAGTTCGAGGTAGAACCAACCTAACGTCGCCTATACAATATTTTCGACACTAAGCTAGATGTCGAGTTCTTTTCAAGGGTACAACCACTCCCACTATGTTTTATGGCCCAACATAACAAACCTTGTGTTTTATGGTTCAAACACATAAACCATCTAATCTAGTTTGGTGAAAGTCTTGTGATGATGCAATAATGTTTACAATGATGATCCATGACATAAATGTCTAATGGATGTGAATGACTAATCTAATGTTCTTCTTAAATAAGAAGTCTTCAATCAATGAGGATATCAAGAGATCTTGAATCTTCATATGTTGATATGCTTTGGTGAATGAGGATGGCTAGATCTCCAAGCTTTCCTTGGTTGATCAAAATGTAAAGTATGCTTATAACAAAGATGAATGTTAGAAGCATTATGATCATGTGATGATGAGGGTGATTAATGTATATTACTACATGGTTATCTATAGGTCTAAAAGATGAAAGAAAGATAGAAAGAATGTGTGTTGGAAGGGATGATTGAAATGAGAAGACAATGGGCTCTATTTATAGCCAAAATGTAATCTAAAAATAATACTTTATTCGATTTGATATCTTAGAATATCTTTCAAGATCTTGCAAATCTAACCAAATATTGACCAAATCTTCTAAAGATATGATGATGCATGAAGTGATGTAAAATTGTATTTTCATTTAGATTAAAATGTTCATGAAAATAAACTTGTAAAATGTATTATGTAACTAGTTTATAAAAGTCTAGTTGCCTTTTATAAAATAAAATATCTAGTTAGGTGCTTGTCAAAATAATATATATTTTGTCAAGTGTAAGTAAACTTTAGTACTTGTATGAATATTATAGTTAGTTTACTTGTACAAATAAAAGTATATATTTGTTAGAAATTTTACAAAAGATGTATTTGTATAAAATACTTGTGAATGCAAAATGTAAAAGAGGTTCGAAATAGAATGGTTAACCTATTAAAATACTTAGTGACTCTAAACGTATTTTAAACATTCTAAATGATTTGTTAATAGGTTTGATCATAATGCCACATAACAAACATGTACGAACATGTGTTGTAACATATGAGGACTTGAGACATCGAGAGGTGTTGAATGTATGTTGAGACAAAGTGTGATTACAAGTAACTAGTACATTTTACGTTATGTATTACAAGTTACATGTTTGTCATCAATCAAAACAAACAAGACTGTATAGATTAAATATCGTAATATTTGCACTAACAAAGAGAATAAATTACAATTACAAAACACATAATCTTCTAAAATACACTAGTAAATATCATGATGAGGTAAAATTTGATAGACCTCAAGATGATGGAATTCTCATTCATAGATCCGCAAGGATTCTCAGATAATTGATTGATGTGCTGAGATATATGAGTTGCAGGATCATGGTAAACCTGTTAATCATGATGATGCATTTACCTAATATTGAATTGTGGTAAATTATTCATACTATGAACGTTAAGATGCTGTCCATAAAGATAATCAACTCTGAAACTTGGTTTATCTTAATAAAGATGAGTTTCTTCAAAGGAAGGAAAACCCTAGTGGTTTAAATCTTTGTGTAGAAATCATATGGACAATATTGTACATGTGTTTAATGCATGACTTGTGACAAGATTATTAATCACACTTAAGCAATTAACTGTGATTGAATATTCTTTCCTTGGCACATTAAATATATAATGATTATAATTGTCATATTTATTTTCATTAATATGAAAAATGACAATTGGATATTAAAACACTTTCTTGTGTGATTGCTTTTGCGAGGACGATGAGTAATACAAATGAGTTTTATTAATTCACATAATCTTTGGAAGTGTACAAACTGCAAGAATCCATGAATGGATATATGCATGCATCTAGGAGATGAATCTTATGTTTAACTATTAAATCCAAGTTTTGGTTTAAAAAAATTAAAATAAGATAATTTCTAAGTATTCCTGAAAGCTAGTGGGAGTATTGTGTTTATTTTCTTTAAATCTTATATGTTGTGGGTAGTAACATTCCATCTAAGCTAAATGTTAAGTTTTAGTTTGGAATGGAACTTCACATGAAAGATTTAGAAAATAAGACATACAACCTTGGAATATATGTTTATTATTAATAAACATGTGTGGTATTAAATAAATGATTCTAATAGAACATGATATATCATTCGGAAAATAGATATGTAGAACATGAATGAAATCTTAGTTTGACACAAGGATTTTCATGTACATCATGCTATTGTTGTATCATGCTTGAATGCAAGATGATTTGACAACATTGATATCTAATGAAGTTATTAGATAACTAGTGTAATGAATATTCAAATGGAATATGTTTGAATTTAGAATTACATTCCTCAACCTGGATTTGCTCTCAAAATTCTATGGATGAGCAATACAGCAATTGTTGCGTAATTGTCATAGCCAACAAACTTGAAAGTTTGGAAGGCATCAAACATTACACTATAGATATTGAAGTTTACGGAGATTTTTAAAGAGCATATTGGTGTTTGAATACAATGATGCTGGTTTAATTGAGATGACACTCAATACTAGTCATGGGAGGATTTCATCCTTGTAAATGGCCATGTGAACTAGTTGGGCTCAACTAAGAGCATAGTTGCATTATACAATAAAGAATAAGAATACTTTAGACTTTAAAAATGTTTGAAAGTTTGATTGTCATAAATTGGTGCTTGAGGATGTCACACACTTTATGAAATATCATGTGGCAATATCATGATATTTTAATGCACACATACAAGAACTTCACTAGTTGAATTCTTAAAATAAGTATTCTCAAAATTCGATAGATCAAAGTTAGTTGAAATTATGCCTTGTCAACAAGTATGATTGTCATTACTTGAGACATAATTCATTAACCAGTATTATCATGCATTGATCTATTTAGTATTTGGATAAGGATGTTTTGAACAAATATTATTTAAATGAAATAAAATATTGGTTATGTTTATTTTTCATTTTCTTAATATTATATCCTATATTTGCATGTTTAATCCGTGAATAACTTATGTTATTCTAAATAGTCCGTTGTCGATCAATGATGTGGGAATGTCATTGAATTAAGACAAATCGAGTTTTAGTAGAATATACTTTTATAATATATTGATGCGTGGGACATACCAGATTCACATGATATTCAATGAATTGAATATAGGACTCATCCCAACTTTACATGATGATACTTTATGGATTTTGTCATTAAGTATATCATGAAGTGTTTATCCTCGGACTTGAGATACCGGATAAGCGATATGAATGTAGTGCATTTGTGTAAGATAGTCTAACGCTATCCGTGAATCGGTAGTTATAAGGGCTATTTTCGAAGTGTTACAAAGTTCATGAGTTATGTTTGTAGTCAAGATAATTTGTTCCTTTGAATTTGTTTCAAAGCATAATACTATATTTGGGCCCTCGTAGGATTGACAAGAAGTTTGTATGGCCATACCCAAGATCTTTCGGAATACGCTCGGATGATTTGGTAATCTTGTTCAATCAAATACAATGAGAAATGAATATTAACTTATGAAATGACTTGATCCATATTCATAGTTAATGTAGTATTAGTGACAAAGGATAAGTAAAATGATGAATCATTAAATGGTTTTTTCAGGAGACCATACTCGATTCAATCTGGGGCATTAGGCGTGTTAAAGCTAGAATAACCAATGTCATTACTATATTTAGTAATATCCAGTGAAATGAAAGGTTTTAATGGATATTTAAATATACGTATGTTCGATTCGAACTCGAGATTTCGGGATTGCACACACTACGTATGAGAGTTGATGTTAATAATTAATATATAAAATGTTATTATTAATTATTAGTCATGAAATAAAACATAACGATAGTTAAATAATTAACGAGGTT
Source organism: Chrysanthemum lavandulifolium (assembly GCA_022545495.1). Classification (NCBI taxonomy): domain Eukaryota; kingdom Viridiplantae; phylum Streptophyta; class Magnoliopsida; order Asterales; family Asteraceae; genus Chrysanthemum; species Chrysanthemum lavandulifolium. The sequence goes on from CM040245.1 coordinate 216,175,236, forward strand.
TGGTTAACGGTCGTTAAATATAAACTAAAGGGACTAAAGATGAAATTACAAGTCGGGAAATTTCTATAACCCCTTGTGCGTACTTTGGCCGATCGGTTCGGGTTCCCAAACCCTAACCCACTCAAACTTGGTCACCAAGTTAAGTTACCTATAATACAAACCTTTGTATTCATTCATAACTTAATCTTGGATCACCAATAACCTAATTTCTCTCTCCTCTCCTCCTCTTTTGCTTGGCCGATCGGTGTAACCCTCCTCAAGGATCGATTTTCCAAGCTAAAGAAACAAGTGTTTGGTTTTATTTGTGATTCAAGAAACTAGCTTTTCACATCAAATCGCTAATAGCACGTGTGTACAAGAACGAAGAACAAGTACGCTTGTGCTTGTGAATCTTGGTGGTCGACTTCTTGGTGGGTCGAATTGTATAAACCCTAAAGTTAGGGTTTTGGGTTTTGGTTCTTGTTCTAATTACCGTTTGATTCTTGAATTGCTAAAAGGTACGCGTTTTCTTATTCGGTTAATTACTTACATGTATTATTCCTATTTACTTCTGCTGCATGCTTTGATGATGTTATTTGATTTTATATAATTGTTATGAGTATTAAATCCCAACATCTTCTACACGGTAGCGATGTCTCCAAGAAATACGCTACATCACTCACACTCCTTTTCCGACAAAGAATATACTCCAAAAACATAGCCATCGAGGAAACGCCACACATGTTTGTCGACAAAGTGGAAAAGTATGACCTCGAGGCATTGTATGGGATTCACCATTGGCCCGAACGTCAAGAATCTACTACAAAAGCGCCGGTTCTTAAGTCCAAAAGGAAGTGTTCGATGATAAACGGATCATTGCTATTCAACATGTTTCCTTGTCGTCTAAGTGGGACTACACATTCCTCAAGAAAATAGTGGTCAAACGACAAGGCGAAGAGGAATATGACTTCGTGAAGTGGATTTTCCGAGATTGTCTCTAAACAACATTGAAGATATGTATCTTGCAAAGGTACAAGGACGAATGCGACAATTCTCTACAACTATCCAACGCGAGTACATCAAGTCATCGTTAATCTTCATCGAAGCATTATGATCCAAGAGCGTGTAGAAGACATTCAACTTGCCGTGGAATCTTATCGAAATGTGTAAATCTCACAAAACCATTTCGACCTTCCCGACATAAACCAACTTGCTCAAGTACACCCTTATCAAGAAACCATTTGGGGTAGTCTACAGAAGTGAACTACACCACAATTGCTTCATGGCGTGCAAAGAGATACACAAGTTTGGGGATCACACATTGAAGAAAGTCAGGGACGGTTTACCTTATCGGTTAAAGGAGATACATGATGGCATAGGGTCACCGAAGAGATGGAATTCGAGGGATAGATGGGATGTTAAGAAGATCATCACGCGGATTGATGAAAGGTTGTTCAGAAGGGATCAAATCAGAACTTTGGAGAGTTTCGTAGGCGGTCATCCAAGCATATCTCTCACGGGCTACCAACGTCCCGAACGCACTCGAGTTATTCTTTGGATTACGAAACTTCGGTACCCTTGATTTGTTTCACTTCTCATTATTTGGATGTGTGATTTATCTCGACTATGGCTTGTGCACATAAAGTTGTACAACCCGTACTTGTCATGAAAGGACCCGTGGTATGCATCGTGCCACAATCCTATAAAAGAGCGAAAGCTTTTTAGTTTACTTTTAGTAAAACTAATCAAAACTTTTATTTTCAAAGTTTTGCTCAAAAGAACAAGTACTTCCCCTTATGATTTTTATAACCTCAAAAGTTAATATCACTTGTTGAGGGGGAGTATTTGCTTAAAAACTTTGTTCACAAAATTGTTCTTCGTGGTAATCTTCCCGCAAAACTCAAAATGGACATATTCGATATCAAATTTCGTCATAAATAACATTTATATGCCATTTTTTAGGGGGAGAAAATTATGTGATAAGAAATATGTTGTGAATTGCTATTGAATCTTCATGAGAAAGACTTAACCAATGAATTGGCGAGCTCTTAAATGTTAGTAACTCGAAAATACTTGTCCCGGACGGGTAATAATTTCAAACTAGTTCGCTAGTGATGTAAGCGTGTCTCGAAAGGACTTGTCCTAGTAGAATGTACCATTCGAGAAATTCTTGGTAGACATGAACCTTGACGGTCAAACCTCCTCACCAGGAGTGTTTACAACTTCAAGTCGACTCGGTCGATGATGTAACCGTGTCTCGAAGAATTGTCTATCTTTAGTTGATCAATTCAAAAGTGCGCTCTTCTCTCACACCGTTGATTACGTCAAAATACTTAAGCACGTGTGGAGGAGTATTCGCAAAATGTAAAACTCTTTCGGTGGTACAAAATGCTTTAATCATATCCACTGTGAGAGATTTTCATGAAAATGGTTTTATGGCAACATAGGTTAGTCATGGAGTTATAAGGTGACTAAGGTTTTGAATAACCGTCCTATGATCCACCATAGCCGGAGGGATCTACCCAAGGACACCACCAATAGTTAGAATTTGGAAGTCCTTAGGTACGATTATAAAAATGAGAAAATGAGAATTGGAGAAGAAGGAGTTGAAGAATTAAAAAAGAAAAGTAAAGAAAAGAGTGAAAATAAATAGCCCTCCAGATTATTCATTTTAGGGTAGACACCGGGTTCAATTCATATACTCTTGGTTGTCACTTGATGACACCGGTATTGAAGATCAAAGTCGTCATGGACCCGGTGGCGCATGAACTAAACCTTCTTAGCCACTCAAGTTTCTCTCAGCGAAGCTTGTTTCATTCTCACAGGAACCCACGTAAACTATCGGCTTTCTCTTAGAGATTCTTTGGTATTGAAGAAGGAGACCTCTCCTAGTCTCCGTCGGGAAAACCAAAGCGCACAATTGAGTCTAGAGCCACGGATTCATCAAAAGATCTCTTAGGTACACTTGACAATTCATCGCTTATCGCTCAACAATAAGAACACAAGTGATACATTATCGAGTCCTTCACAGATCTTAGCAACTGTCGAGAACATTTATGAGGGGTTCACAACTATGATCCTTAGTGATTAAATGGAACTCCCGCCATGGTCAACATCAAACAGCACGATAGCGAGTCACTTGGTAACTCCTTGTGGGTTACGCTTATTGTGTCTCAAACGGTCTCGATTGTGGGGTGATGCTTGGTGTACCTCGACTCACCGAATTGTAGGTGTACTTTGGTACATCGTGTTATCTCACTTGTGGGAATCCAGTTCGAGAACGACCTTTGTGAGAATTAGAGGCGTGTTTTCACACTATGTTGTTAACATACCAAGTTCAAACTTGTGTTATTGGATTATTTCTAACCCATGTTTCATGTTTTCTTCTTATGGATGCTCACGGGTGGAAAACATAGTGCGATTCTTCACATGCTCATACCAACAACAACACTAACCGAAGTTCTCTCATAAGGCAACACAAAGTCGAATGATTCTTCGTCAAAGTCAAAGAATCTACAAAGTTTAAAGACTAAGAGAACTACATTAGTATTGAAATCCAACTATAAAGAGTGTGTGATCATGTTGGAGAAAGACGTGGAGACTTTGGAGCAATGAAGCGGACGATGCAGATAACCATAACATACTATCACTACAACCACAAAGAACAAAGATCAAACAACAAAGTAAATGAAGACGTCAAAGCTGAAAAACTTCAAAGTAAACAAGATCACTACACTAGGAGATTTTTGGAATCAAGACACTTCTTCTCACAAGAAAGAAGAATGTCAGAAGACGTCAAAGCTACTATTACATCAGCACCTACAACGTTTTTCACTCTAATCATTAATTACCAACACTTAGGGGGAGATTGTTGGAATCACTCCTAAACTATATTTCAAGTGTTTGTAATCAATATGTAATAGTTAGCTTATTTAGGCTTTTATGTTAGTATGTAACATATTGGATTTCACAAACACATCAAACCATAATCTAAAGAGGCGTACAAGATGAGGTTTTAGAGAGAGAAAGAGTTAGAGGTTTGGGAACTTAGTGAGAGAAAATGAAAGTATTATTATGAGTTCCAACTCTCTACATTGGGAGGTAGAGAGTATTTATAATCTTACACAAATCGCCACCTACGGGTCATGGATCGGGCATACGGTGGGTAAAGACCGTCCGTCCTCCACGGTGTTACTTAACTAAATACTACTAAACATAAACTAATCTCGACTACGAGCTTTCTAACGATTACATATACTTGAGGTGACCGACTCTTTAATAATTGGATTTACTAAATCCTAACAATCTCCCCTAAGGAGGTCACCTCAAAAATACATAGAATACAAACAGATATTACAATTAGATTGTTCTTGGTTTCTTGTTAATGTTCTTTGCTCAGTAGCTCGTAGTCATTGATTCTTCATTATTGCATGTTTGGATAATCAATGTGGAGGTCTTTAAGCGATCCACGTGATAATGAGTTTTGAGCCGGCATTGAGATCATCACTAACATAAATCTCGACTCTTCCATTGTGATGTTGGTATTATGTGATGTTGTGACTTATGGACCGACATGCTCACATTACGGATCATGATATATTCTCATCGAGTAGCGGAAGCTTTCGTTGATTCATGATATTGGCGTGACAGATAGCGAAGCATGGAGTGAAAATATCGAGTCATTGATGCACTAATCATGATTTCTTTTAGAAATGAATGTGTTGTGTGAGCATGCGGCTATGGATTGACCGCTTCATTACGATCACCGCAAACGTCGGCGTACACTGCATACAACGATTAGCAATAAAGTGCACGAAAGTGTCTTTGATCACTTTCGTTGAATTGAGGTACACCTACCACGGTTCCCGTTGATCGATTACAAGGACCGCTGTGATCGGTATAATTCAAGAATTTCCTTGATGAGGTTTCGCAATGCTCTAGTTGTTCTCGCACCGGAACGTCTCAAAGAAGACAACACGGAGTGAGTGAACCGGTAATTGAGATTCGCGATTGATGAAAAGATATTTGAAAAACAATCGTGTACCGCTCAATAGAAATTGTTTTGCAATACAACGAAGGTTTTAATGAAAATCAATTATCAATCATAAACACCTTTTATTTTGAAGAATTAGTACACGATCGATGTGCTAAAGAAAAGAGTTTTTAAGCATAACGACCGGTTTTTCAAAGGTATCCATCAATCCATAACTCGAACGTGATTGATTCAAAAGATTGAATCGCCCATTGTTTATGTTCGGTTGTCACATGGTTGATCTATTGGATAGATCTCACATGCCACCCACCGTGAGCTTGTTTGATGTTGGCTCGGAAGGCTTTCCATCTTCATTGTGAATATGTTTGCATATCACTCGGATGTTACGCAATACCACAAGGATAATGCGAGGACTCAAAGATATAATCTCTTTTCACATTGTGTGAAGCAGAGAGTCTTCATTGACAGTGTCCTAATGAGATTTATTTGATGATCTCTTGGCTCTAGACTTAATACTACACATTTGGTTCCTATGCTGGGAGACTAGGAGAGGGTCTCCTTCTTCAATATCAACAAACTCTAAGAGAAAGTCGATAGATAATGTTGGTTCCCGTGAGAATGAAACAAGCCCTTTTAAGAGGAACTTGAGTGGTTTGGGAAGTTGTAGTGTAGTGCGTCACGGGTCCATGACGTCTTGTCTTCAATACCGATGTTACCTTAGTAAACACCAAGTAGCATATGTATTGAACCCGTTCTCGCCCTAAGGATGAATTATTGGAGGCTATATCTTTTCACCCTTTTCACATTCAATTCTTTTCATTCTTCAACCTCTTCGTGGCTTACGAGATTTCATAACTAGAACCTTGTTGGGTTTATTCCGGTTCTAGCTCTATCTCATCCGCACTCTTCCCATATCTTACTTTTCTCCTTTTTCATCATACCTAAGGACTCTACACTATCTAGTGGATTGTCCCTAGGTAGATCCCTTGATTACGGCGGATCGTGGAATGAATACCTAACCTAACCATCCTTATATCACCATACATAAAGTAAATTTGGTCGGTCTATTTGGTAATGTTTATCGCGTTGGAACCAATTGAAAACCATTTGAAAATCAATCCGGATACTTGTGATATATTATCAAAGCATTTTGTACCTGAATTGTTTTTGATATTTTTAGAAAAAGAGCTCCCCCTCAACATGTGCATCATGTATTTTAAACATTTTAGCACACGGAGGCAAGAGGAAGAATTAACTTCTTTGATTACCATTTTCTAAAAGATATCAACATCACTTCCCTTGATCAAATCAAGTATATAAAGCATATTGAGGAAGGATGAGGTTTTCATAAGTTTGCTTCCCCTTAATATGTGCCTCGAGGTTTCAAAGAGTTTTGCACATATCAGAAGGAACCTGCACTTAGAGACAAATCAATCACGTTTCAATTCTTTGTGGTTTTAAAAAGATGCTCCCCCTCAACATGTGCATGGAAGATTTGAAATCGTTTGGCACATGTGGGTAGGAAAGCTTGCTAAACACTTGTAAAACCATTTATCGAATTATCAGTTTAAATCCAATTTAAATCACAAATTCTCCCCCGATCACAATTTTCAAATCATTTGAGATTTGTGATCTTTATAGATTTAAATTGGTTTTGAAAGCTTTTGAGGAGAATTGTGACTTGATTATGAAAACATTTTAACTGATAAGGATCGGATTATGAGACTTTAAACTCCATTGATTAAACATGCATGATTATCTTTTTGAAAACAATTGTATGCCGAATAACCTTTTGATTTAATTGAAATCATGACAAAAATAAAAAATATTTTTTTTTTGAAATTTTTCAAGATTTTCAAATTTTTATGGATTTTTAAAATTTTTATATTTTTCTGTTTGCTTTTTGAATAAATATTTACAAGAGATGGATAAAGAAAGACCTTTACTCCTCGTCTTCCTCTTGAAGACGTTTGAGTGTTTCCGGTTGAAGACTCTTTAGACCAAGTCGTGGGAGGATAAACTCAAAACGTTCTCTAGGAAGAGCTTTGGTGAAGATGTATGCTAATTGGTATTCAGTTCTCACAAAATAGAGTTCCACCACACCGTTTTCTACTTGCTCACGATGAAATGATGTCGAATGTCGATGTGCTTTACTCTTGAGTATTGAACGTTGTTGCATGAAAGAGCAATAGCACTTTTATTATCATAGTATAGAGGAATTTTGTTGAATTCAAAGCCATAGTCAGATAATTGGGATCTCATCCATAGGATTTGAGCACAACAAGATGACATGGCTATGTATTCGACCTCTGTAGAGGAAATAGAAGTACTCATTTGTTCCTTTGAAGACCACTCATAAGCTTATCACCCAAAACTAAGCACCTCCGGACGTGCTTGACGTGTATCTTGACACCTGCATGATCAAGCATCTGCATAGGTCGTTAGTGACATACCGGTGTCCTTGGTACCAAAGTCCCATGTTGATGGTTCCTTGGAGATACCAAAGACCCGTTTAACCGCTTCAAGGTGCTTTTGGTAGGCTTAGCACGATATCTAGCACACATGCAAACAATGAATAGAATGTCCGTCTCTTGGCCGTGAGGTACATCGAGGATCCAATCATACTACGATATTTCGTTTGGTCTACCATGATCCCCGAGTGGTCCTCATCCGGTTTAGTACGCTCTATCATGGGAGTGTCAACAAGGTCACAAGAATCAAATCCAAATTTCTTTAAAATTTCATTTGCATATTTAGATTGATTTATAAAATGCCTCCGGGACTTTGTGAAATTTGTAATCCCAAGAAAAATGACATTTGTCCCATCATTGACATTTGAAATTTGGCACCCATTTCATTGGAAAACGGTCACATTCATTGGGGTCGGTCGAGGCAAAATAATATCATCAACATATATTTGAGCGTGAATTAAATGTTTGCTCGACGTTACGGTGAACAATGTCGGATCAAGCGCTCCTTTCTTTGAATCCGGTAGATAGAAGAAACTTTGATAACGTATCATACCAAGCCCTTGGAGCTTGTTTCAAACCGTAAAGAGCCTTCTTCAAACGATAGCGTGAGTAGAATGCTCGGATTCACAAAGCCTTCGGGTTGGCTAACGTATACGACTTCTTTAAGATCTCCGTTAAGAAAAGCCATCTTTACATCCATCGATAGACTACCATGTTCTTACTTGCAGCATTAGCCAAGAAGATTACGATTGCCTCGATACGAGCAAGCTGGAGCAAATGATTCTTCAAAGTCAATACCCTCCTCTTGACGGTATCCTTTTGCAACCAATCGAGCCTTGTTCTTCAAAACATCACCATGCTCATCAAGTTTTACTTTGAAGATCCACTTTAGAGCAATGATCATTGCACAACTGGAGCGAGCACTAATTCCCATACATCTAGTCGATCAAACTCATGAATTTCTTCTTGCATGGCATTGAACCGATTGTCTTCATTCATGGCGGTTTTCCGTCTTTTGGTTCGATCTTAGAGTACGGAGTTGAAGAAGCACCATAAGGCATCGGTTGCAAGTTGTTTCGTGTGGATCTTGGGCGGAAAGGTTTCCAATGATGTTGTCCAATGGATGATCATGTGTCCATTTTCTAAGGTGTTCATGTGGTTGTTGTTGAGGCTGAAGTAGCAGAGTTGATATCTTTGAAGAGGATGGTTACGATGATGTCTTAGGAGCAAATATGTTTTCAAAGGGTTCATCTTTTGGAGGAGCAAAAGGGTTTTCATCATCGTAATGCAGAACAACATTTCCATTGTGTACACTCGATGATTGATGATTTGTTGATGAGACAGAGTGATCGGCAGCAGCGCTTCTTGACTTAATGACATTGAAAGCGAAGGGTTAACTTCATTGACATGGATAGAGGAAGCCTCTGTTGATGGAACTAACATATCATTAGCACTTGGCTCATAGTGTTCATCAAACATTGGATCAAATAATTTCTTCAAATCATCTTCGAAGGAGGTACATAAGGAGTTCTTGGTGAGGATTAGAAACAAGAGTAGAACCGATAGGACTACTTGATAAAGGTTGAAATGCGGGTCGAGGCTGGATTGTCTGGAGCCATTTGACCGTCGACTCATCGAACGTAGCGTGAATTGTTTCCATGATATTTCGGGTTCTCTTGTTGTAGATTCGGTATCCTTTTACATTTGGTGCATAACCTACAAATACTCCAATGTCCGCTTTAGCTTTTAGTTTACCTAAATCTTGACCTTCATTAGTTGGGTAACATAAAGCACCAAACACACGAAGGTAGGATAGATCGGGTTTTTGTTTATGGACAAGTTCATATGGAGTTTTTCCATGAGAGGTGTGAATAAGGGAGCGATTTTGGGTGTAGCAAGTAGTGGCAATGGCTTGACCCATAGAAACATTGGAACCTTTGAATAAATTAGCATTGTTCTTGCGGCTTCCACAAGAGTTCGATTTCATCTTTCAACTACACCATTCATTGAGGAGTTCGTGGAACACTTCTTTGATGGTGATTCCAACACTTTCATAAAAGCGAATTAAGTCTTTGTTAACAAACTCGTGCCATTGTATGCATTCGAACAATTCTAACAATATTGTTGAGTCGAACCTAAAGTCATTTGATAAGTTTGATGATGACATTTGGAGTTTCATCCTTTGTCCTCAAAAACTTTACCCAAGTAAATCGAGTAGTCATCAACAACTACTAGAATGTATTTCTTCCCATTTATCGTTTGCACTCTCATTGGTCCGCATGATCCATATGAAGGGTATGAAGAACTTCCATTCTTGAGTTTGTGGGTTTTGGTTTGTGGGCATATTTTGTGCTTTTTCCCAATTGGCAAGTCGAACAAAGATGATCTTTTCATACTTTAATCTGGGTAATCCTCTTACTAAGTCCTTTTCGGAAAGATTGTTTATGGTACCAAAGTTCAAGTGATTGAGACAGCGGTGCCATAGCCATGACTTAGTTTTGGAAGCCTTTTGACAAGTAGATGGGTGAAGATTTCATCATATCTTCGATAGAGATGGTGTATAGGTTTGAACCACGAGTTCCTCCGAGAAGTTCCACACCATCAAGTTCTCTAACAAAGCAAGTATGTTTTCGAAGGCCACTTCGTCGAGTCACAAAATTGTCCGACGGAAAATAGATTATGTCCAAGACCTTCAACATAATATACCACGGAAATCACACTATCTCCAACCACGTAATCTCCATAACCCATAATAGCACCAAATGATCGTTTCGAATCTCACAGTTCAGATGAATTTACTCACGAAGTTCATGAGCCGTGACCGGTCTCCAATCATATGCTTGGAACAACTCGAGTCCGGTACCACGTAAGCGATTTGAACGATCTGCGGTTGAACACGAGACAAGAATGGATAAGCGGATAATTGGGATCCCCATGCAAGAATGGGTTCCATTTGGTTAGTAATGATGATTGGAACACCCACATCAGTAGAGACAATGGACTCATTAGAAATAGATGCAGTGCTAGTGTCCATATTTGACCTATTCAAAGTATGTTCACTTCTTAAGGGAATAGTTCTACCAGTGGGCATCCATTTTCTAGTGGGCATTGACTTAGTAAATTTAGGGCAAAATTCATTAACCTTACGCCCATTAGGTATCCATTGATAACCTATATTACTAAATTTCCTTCCTGTGGGTTTCCACTGTTTTCTAACTTTCTTTCGCCTTTGCCTTTTAGCCTTCTTCGCTTGTTTTTTAACATTAACAGTTTTAATTGGGTATTTGACAACATTAGACAAATCATTCACACCACATTCAAGATTAGTAACAGAAACCACGTAATCATCATTACATGTTTTGCCAAAAGTAGCAGAATTCGCATTAATTACAGTACGCTTAGAGCTAACACTAGAATCAACACGATTCATTTTATTCAAATTCTCCCTAAGGTGATCTTCTACTCTCTTCCACTGAACATTCCTAGCATGCAAGGTCCTATCATTCTTTGTGTTTCCTTGAGGCTTTGACCCGCTTGCTTTGGTGTCACTTCTTACTCCTATAGAGGGAATGAGAACATTAGTTGGTTTTGCTATTTTTTGCATTCCTGAACTAGAAGTGCAGGGATCTGAACTACTTGAAGGCACATTAGTGTTCACTTTCTTAAATCTAGGCATAGGATTGTTTGTATGCTTGGCACTAGGCATAGAACAAGGCATCACAACTTTACCTTTCGCACCTAAGGATTTTGGACATGTTGCTATTAAACATTCTAGCAACTCCTGAGATCGTTTGGCCTGAATGCAAGCAAACCTAATTTCTCTATCAAGAGGCTTATTTATGAAATCCTCTTCCACAATCTCACGGAGACATTCTAGACTATCCTTAAGGTGAGCACAATAGTTATGAAACACAAGTTCATTATTCCTAAGATGAGGAGGAATGTATTTAACAGTTAGAGTATATTTGCCGTGAGGATGACTTTGATGCAACATTCTCATTAAAAACAAGTGACGGTTTCCTTTTTCCGACTCCTCGATTCTCAATTTCTTTTGTAAAGACGTTATTTTTTCGTTGTTTTGTCACGAGTGACTTTCATTGAATCATATAACTCTTTAAAGTGTCGTTTAACTTTTCATTTTCTTCTAGAAAACTCTCGTTTTCCTTTTGTAAAGCATTAACTAAGTTTTGAAGATGAAAAGTTTGAGAATCTTGAGAATCTAAAGGAGGAGGCATTTGGGAGCCGGTCACATTGTTCTTTTCACCCTTTAATTGAGAGATTTGGGTTTTCAACTTTACGATCGTGTTACAATGAGCTTGAATCATTTTGTCACGTTTTTTATCTAAAAGCGCATCAAACTCTGGAACATCGAGGATGTCTTGATATTTGAGGTTTTGACATTTTCTTTAAGATGTTGATATTTTAGTTGTAAATCAAAATGTTCAACTTCTAGTTTAGAAAGATGTTTTACCAAATTATCGTGATCATCCCGATCAATTTTCTCATTTAGTTATGAGTTTTTGTTTTCAAGCTCAATGACACGATCATGGGAAACTTTCAATGCAATAGATAATTCATGAAATCGAGAAGCGATAATAGAGTGCTTAGTAACGATATAAAACACATCTTGAGCAACACAACTCGAAATCAAATTCTCATTTAAGATGTGCAAGTTCTTCCTTTCAACTTCATTATATTTGAGTTCTGTTCATAATCATTGACTTCAACTATCATTGCATCAAATTCCTTTTCCATTTCTTTAATATACGAATTTATCCCTTTTGAAGACTCTCAAATTGACCTTTTAATTGTTTAAAGAAAGGCATGACCTCGGTTAAATAACATTCTTTAGTTTGCTCAAAACCCTTTCCCCTCGTTATCCCAGCAGGTGTGATTCTCTTCTTACACGTTTTCTCAAAATCAAAAAACAGTTGATAAACAACATACAGGCTGATTAAGGTCTTGCTATTAGTGGCAATAGATCTAGGAACTAAATGCATTGGTGTATTATGAGGATACACAGTTGCTTTAGGCAATTTCCTACAAGGGGGATTCTTTTCAACAAGATTTTTAGCTTTTTGCATATCCATATCCTTTTTCCAGAACACTTGTTCATGGGTTAATAGAGTCTGAGGCTTAAACATGTTTAAGGACATCCAATTTTCCTTAATGTAATCATGGGGTTTGATCGTTATTTTATTCATTTTACACTCAGGATCTTCTAGCTTCTTATTCATTTTTTCCCTAGTGACTTCATCTGATTTCTTATCTTCTTCAGTGCACTCAGTGCAACTAGGTTTCTGTCTAGGCTTAAGGATCTCATTGCGATCATAGACTACATTTTGAGCAGCTTTTGCTTTCTTACCATACTCAGGGTTGGATTCCTTTATAATGGGGATACTATGCTTATCGCTTAGAACTCTATGCTTAGTGATCATGTGAGCGATCGAATGGTATTCCCTTGTACGCACAACTTATTTTCAAGCTTGTTTTCAAGGTTTTAGATTGGAAAAATCATTCAAAAGTTTTGATTCCTTAGCATTGAATTCTTGCTTAAGCATTTTAACATTTTCTTGAAGTTCTTGTTTTTGCTTAGCGTTTTAGAAAGCTTTTCTTGTAAGGAGTTTAACTCTTGTTTTAATACTTCTTCTCTAAAATTACTTTTCTAATAATTGTGCGCATTTGGTCATCCATTTCACGCTCACGGTGGTTAACTCAAACTTAGCACTTTGTTCATAAATAGCAACTTGTTCTTTATAGGCATTTAGTTCGGAATCATGGGCATGCGGTGTATTCATCAAAATATAGTCATCATTGATGCGGAAGATGCATCACTTGGTACGGTCTCACTTTCACTTTGTTTCACATATTGATCATATGGGACTACATTGATATTACCCATATTTTCAATATCGACTCAAAAGTTTCGATTGATTGTACTTTGTCATGTATCTTTGCTCATCAACATCATCGTATAGTTTTAATACCTGCGAGATGATTGATTCTTTGGATGGACCACTTGCTATGGTGAGGGACCTTTGGAGAGACCATTAGAGAAATGCTAGCCATGAAAATTGTCATGCGATGGGTTCATCATCAATGTCAGTCGTATGCATCACGATCGGCGACTTGAAAGGCATTCGATGATTATGACCTATCTCACGAATTGGTTGCTCATCCACATATGCATCATATGTCTTGGCATTGCCCTCAAGAAGAAACAACGACTCCTCTTCATCCAACACAGATCCATTGTCCTGAGCGTGCACAAGTAACATCTTGTCTTTGAAATACTCTGCATTTTGAGGGAGTTTTGGAGAAGTGTGGTTCCTTGCTATGTGTCCATCACCACCACAGTTGTAGCACTTAATTGGCTTAGCTTGACCATGATTTGGATTCCTTCCACGATTCTGATTTGCTACATATCCTCTACCAACTCCACCTCTTCCCTGTTCATAATGCCTTTCTTGAACTAGTTGCACCATAACCTTCCCATCTCGACGGTAGCTTGATTGTGTGGATTGGATGTTGTTCGAGGTTATTGTTGTGTGTGGAGAGAGTTCATGTTTTGACTAACCATGAGAGACAGTTGATTGATGAAGTTTTCCATGAATGTGTTTGGGTCGGGAGGCTTATATCTTGGATCGGGATGAGCTTGTAATTACCATTACCCATGGGTATGACTTGAGAAGCTTTGGTGGTAATTCCAACATTGGTGTAAAAGTCGTAGAGTCATTTGATGAACTTGTTTCTCCACGGTTGGTTTTGAACTGTTTAATAATCCTTTTTCAAACATAGCATGTCTCTCATTCGAAGAAGAAAGGCATCTGATTGCTCATAGTTTGTATTCTTCAATCCTTTGGTTAGCTTCACACGGTGACAAATTTGTGCCATTCGGGATTCATGTTGTTCACAAACTTTGAGTTCAAATTGAATGTTTGGCATGGTCATTTGATGTTCCTCATGTCATTCACAAGCTTATGGAATCTCACGTAGTACTCATAGACACTCTCATCTAGTTTCATCTTAAAGTGTTCAAACTCATCATACGGTTGTGATTCTCTGTCTTCCTTGGTTAATTCGAACACGAGAGAAGCATCTTGATAGTATCCCAAACCGCCTTGGCTTCGGTGTTGTGATTGATAAGCTTGTAGATATCTTTTGAAGACCACAAGTATAATGTTAGAAGCCACGATGTCGACATCGAATCTCTTTTCTCCTTATCATTGAGCTCATCATACGTCTTTGGTGCATCTAATCCATAGATCATTGTTCCATCTGCAATTGTATCAATTAAGTCTCTTGTAGTCTCAATCGATAAGGTCCTTCATCAATGGATTTGAGAATGTTGACCCCATTTTCCTTTCCAAGACAAGTACAATCGATTCGTTGAGCCTAAGAGTCGTAGTCGGTTACATCAAGCATAGGTGGATGAGTATCTAAACCGTTGCTGAACATCCTCAACAACGGTGGAGATAATTGTAGGTACGTTGGTAGACATGTTAACAGTTACGGATTTTATAACTCTATGATTAAATCGGAAATAGATTCTTTCACGGGTTTTACTAAATCAAGAGAAAACCGTATTACAAACAAAAATCAACCAAGTCGCTACGATTCTTAAACCAAGTCGCTAAGTAGCAACTCACCAAGATCTCAATTTCATGAACCAAGTCGCTAAGACCAAGTCGCTAAGACCAAGTCGCTGGACACAAGTTGCTAAAGCACCAAGTCGCTGCACAGTCAAGTCGCTAAAGAGCAACTCGCTAAGGTCCAAGTCGCTAACACCAAGTCGCTAAGAATACTAAGTACAAGTCGCTAACAAAATTGAAAGCAAGTCACTAACTTCACCAAGTCGCTAGTCGTAGTGGAGAATCCACTAAGTTGTCTTGTTTGTCGACTTGTCTCAATAGACAAGTCGCTAGGACCAAATCGCTAACAATTAACACTACAACTCGCTACCTTTTACTAAAGCAAGTCGCTATGATGAAAATACTACGAGAACCAAGTCGCTAGCAAGAAAAACTTCAAAACACACTTTTCAATCCAAAACAAGCTCAACCACGGTGATTCAAGCTTACCAAATCAAAACCCAAGCACTTACAATGATTCTTAACACAAAAGTACACCCAAAATTCAAACTTTAACACTAGAAATGATCCAAATGATGCAAAACCACTAAACTTTTCAAACTCAAAACCATCAAAACCACAAGAAATCCAAGGATATGTAAGAGAGATGATCAAACCATGGTTCTTGATACCATTTGTAACATATTGGATTTCACAAACACATCAAACCATATTCTAAAGAGGCGTACAAGATGAGGTTTTAGAGAGAGAAAGAGTTAGAGGTTTGGGAACTTAGTGAGAGAAAATGAAAGTATTAATATGAGCTCCAACTCTCTACCTTGGGAGGTAGAGAGTATTTATAGTCTTACACAAATCGCCACCTACGGTGTGGATCGGGCATACAGTGGGTAAAGACTGGTCACGTCCTCCACGGTGTTACTTAACTAAATACTACTAAACATAAACTAATCTAACGACTACGAGCTTTCGACGATTACATATACTTGAGGTGACGACTCTTTAATAAGCGGATTTACTAAATCCTAACATAGTACTTAAGGCAAGGCTTATGTAGAAAGCCCATAAGCCTTGGCCCAAGCCCATAAGAAAGGAAGGGAGTTAGTAGTGTTGCCCTAGCTCCTTCCCCTATAAATAACCTTGTAAACCTTTCTTAGAAGAATGGTTGTTCACTTTTCTATTTCACTCTAAGCATAAACCTTTCTTATATTACGGTGTGGTGTGTGTGTGTAGTTAAGTGTTCATCCGATCTTTCTTTACCTCATTTCTTATATTGATGTTTGTGTTACAAACATGGTGACCTAACAAATATATATGTAATTTTAAATTTAAGCTGCCTCACGCAAATCAGATCATTCGAACACAAAGCCGGTCACCAAACCATACCACACCGTAGCTATCAACCGAAACTCCGATTGTTTCCTTCTTCAATGTTCGAACATAGACCAAAGCTCACCGTCATCCTTCGAGCTTCCTTGATCCGCAAATGATGTTGGACTCCACCTTCATACTAGCCCAATAACCATCATAACCCCGAAACAAAATTCCACATCCATAAGCTCAAGATCGTGAAGAACCCTCGGTTCAATTCCAAACTAGCAATCATACCCGACTTCCGGCTCAACAAGCATCAAGAACTACATTAGCCTTACCGGGTGATACCGGATGTTGTGTCGTAATCCTCAAGAAGCTCTAACCATCTCTTGCCTCATATTGAAATCTAGTAATAGTACCGACGCCTTGTTCCGCTCGATCTCGAGTGATCGAATACACTCGTCCGATGGTGGAGGTGGTTTGAGATAGTTTGATGGAGCAACCGATGCCTATTTGGGGCGCCCTTACCCTATGATCGCCTCCCACAATGATAATGACCTCCGTAAGCTTACGACAGACACTGGTGCGGCTTACCGCACGTAACACACTTTGGAGGAGGAGGTAGCACCTCGAAGTCCTCCTCAGGAAGAAGATGTCGCCGAATCCATCATGATAAGTGTTGAGATGATGACCGATCCCGATGTCTCTCGAAAGTCGCCACTCGACCGACGATCGCCACCCGATCTATCAAATCACGATTGCCTGCTGTCTCGAGTCATAGCTACGATCGTGCCGACCTCTAACTCCCCGTGCGGTCTTGACAACCCTCTCGATCGAATTGTGGTCCCGACGACCCCGGAATCCTCGAGTATGGTCCTCGCCGACCCCGAGGATGAATACGATCCCCATCTCTGCTCCTCTTGTTGTAACCCCGTCTTCATGCAATAACTTATGTTGGGCAGATCCACAACGCAAACCACCTCGGATACTCGGTATTAATCACCCTATCCAACACCCACTTCTTCAACCCCCATTTGAACTTACGAGCCCGACGTCGAGCATCTCAAGAACAAATGAAGCATCTACAAACCCAACCATCCTCATAAATCGTTGCATATACCGTGAGAATTTTCCTTCCACCGATGTATGGCTTCGTACTCCATTTCATATCGCCGATGTTCGACTGTGGAAATCGCTTTGTAAAGATGTCCCTCAAGGTGTTCCAAGCACAAGTATCTAGAAAGTTCTCTTGGACAAGAGATAGGCCTTCCACCGCTAGGGCATCACCCTCGAGTTTGAAGGTAGCAAGCGGGTTTTCACCTCTTCACAACAACCCAAAGACATTGAAAAGCTTTTCCATGTGCGTGATCCATCCTCCGCATCATTAGATGAAGCCGAGCGAAAAGAAATCGGCTTAAAAGCGCCTCGATCCAAACATGAATGGGTGTAGGTGGGTTAGCACCCCACCATTATCCCCACCGTAAGAGCTAGCGCCATTCGAACGTTATTAGTGATGGTAGCAACGATCTCGGGCATTGCGGTCGCAGCAGCGTGCAATCAAAGCTTGGTTAGGATGTCCATCCCGTTGTCGCCGCCATTCCTTCGAGTTTGGACCATCGAAGAGTTCATTAAACGATTAGCAAAGGTTAGGAAATAGGATGAAGATCATGAACGGAAATGATGATAATGAACCTAGAATCTACCCAAACCTCACCAATCAAATCTTAAGCTCTACGGGTTAACGCTTAGGGTCCATATGTCACAGGTCCTGACTACAAGTCGTAAACCTTGGCTCTGATACCATAATTGTAACACCCCAACCCGATGAGGGTAGAAGTATCACATTTATGGTTCCAAATCGAACAATACATATAAACCATGCAAGCGGAAGTCTTATAATAATAATAATCAAAGGGTAACAAGTCAACACGACTTGAATAAAAGTACAAAAAGTTCCCAAAGGTTCAACATAAAATGAAATGATAAAATGTCTAATCTCCAAAATGATAACAATAGTAATCAAAGTCTAAGATGACTAAGGCAAATCCACAATAGCATCCTACTCTCAATCCCAAGAAAGCCCCGACCCTAGCTTAATAACTGCCGCAGAAAAGAAACAGTGAGCTTAAAAGCCCAAAGGAATGATATATAGCAATACAAAAGCAATAATGGAACCGGAAGGCCGATAAATACGATAAGAATGATATGGAACAATATAGAATAGGTAATTGAAACAAAGGAATGGGGGTCGCTTATCCACCACGAGCCAACAAAACAAATCAAATCAAATCATATATCCATAGTAGCTCAGTAACCATTGTATTCGAGGTGACCTGGAATACCAAATCAATAGAGACGGAGACCCAGTAGCCAATGGAGTGATCGACTCCCAAAATGTGAGGGTGTAATGCACACGCACCGCATCACCAAACATATCATATCATATCAAATACAAATCAAAACAAATCTAGGATGCATCCATACGCCCGCAAAACAAATAGTGGCCAAATCCAATACATATATCCGAGCGCGCATTAATCAATACAAATATGGGGACGGTGTGGAACATCACTCATCCACACCGAGTCATGCCATTGGTGCATCAATGACACGGACATGGAACCCCATGCCTAGTTAATGGCTCGGGTATCAACCGACTGTGTCAAAGTGTACAATATAGAGGTAAATCAATATCAAAGGTTCGAAGATAGCAATTCACAAATCAAATCAATAGTCCAATATCAATGGTTCAATTATCAAAGGTCCAATAGCAAAGGATCAATATCAAAGGTTCAATAGCAAAGGGGTCAATAGCAAGGATTCAATATCAATAGTTCAATAGCGAGCAAAGGTTCAATATCAAATTGGCAAGAGGTCAAAGATGTAAGAGATCATGAGAACCCTATGAAAAAGGTCGAATATCTCGTACCTTATTCAAGCGATCAACAATGAAAGTAAAGTCAAGAAAGGAGATCAATCGCGCCGCCTCGAACCTATATGAATTATATAACGTTCTATGAGAATCGGATCACTCAGATAAGACGGCTTTCCATTTTAGCAAGTTTCCATTTTAGTAATCTTTCCATTTTAAGAACTTTCTATTTTAGGCATCTTCCATATTTAGTAACTTTCCATAATTAGCGAGGTTTCCATATTTAGTAACTTTAATTAATTATCTAAAGTTAAATAATGAAATGAGTGTTATTATGATTTAAGGATCATTTATGACAAGTTACAAAAGTTTAGGGTTTAAAATGCCATTAATGCAAAGTATAGGGTTAAAAGTGTAAATATAGCAAGTTTACTCATTTTACTCATTAAATCCATTTAGTTACTATATTAACAAGTTAATCCATCAAGTTTCATAATTTACCAAACAACCCTTTAATTTTATTAAATCGACATAAAACATTTACCCTAGTTTTTATGTTATAGTTATCGTATCCGTTCTAAACCATTTTAGCTCGATTATTACAAGATTACATGACATCCTTATGTGATATCATTTTAGGTCGAGACACCCTTCCCCAAAATCAGATTATACGACCCATGAAAAGACCAAAACGAGTTTGTAAATCATTCGTTATCGAATCCATTTATCATATACTTATAAGCATATTTTCGTAAGCTCATTAAACCTTTAAACAAAACATACATATGTCGACATATAGAGAACCCAAAAATCAGTTTCGTATTCATATTACATACCTTATATCATTCGAATTATAGAGATTAAGAATCAAGGTTTTACGTATTCTTGTTTTATCATTTCATGTGACAAACATATTCATGATTTTATGTGTTTCATAATTCGAATAACAAACCCTATAAACAACCCCATGTCCACGAATTGATCAAGAAAACAAAAAGGAAGAGACGTGAGATGATGATACGTTACCCTAGTAGCGTGTACGTGACAAGGAAACAAGAATCAAACCACCACAATCAAAACCAAGCCTCCCTTGGCTCTATTAAACCCACGGCCACAAAACAAACCCCACGTCCAAGCTTTCTTTGGAACCAAAACACGATCACCACGTCCACCAATCGATCACACACGATCACGAGCCTCCTAGGAACCTTTGTTTGTATGATTTTCGGATGGAGATGATGAAATAAAAATGATGCCGCCACTATTGAGAAAGAGAGAGCTAGGTTTTTCTTGTGTTTTGAAATGAAATGGAAGAGATAAATGAGAGTTAATAAAATTGATTGTGAGAGTAATTAGGAGAGCCTAATGGCCGCCATCAAGGGAAACAAGGACCAATTCATAGACTTTCCAAGTTTATCTCTTCATCATGTATGTAGTCTTGTTTGTAGTCTAGGTTAATGTGTACATTTTTATATGTGTATTTGTTACTTAGAGTTAAATCATTTATGTTCTTTAATTTATATCATAAGTTAATTACTTTCATAATGTGTGAATATTATTAATGATATAACTTGTTAAACGATGTTGACGTGTTTTCCGAGTTTGTAGAATTTTAAGTTTAAGGCAAAATCGTCATTTCACGCGTTTGAGATTTTGTGGTTTTTACATAAGCCTCGCCCAAGCCCATAAGAAAGGAAGGGAGTTAGTAGTGTTTCCTAGCTCCTTCCCTATAAATAACCTTGTAAACCTTTCTTAGAAGAATGGTTGTTCACTTTTCTATTTCACTCTAAGCATAAACCTTTCTTATATTCGTGTGTGTGTAGTTAAGTGTTCATCCGATCTTTCTTTACCTCATTTCTTATATTTATGCTTGTGTTACAAACATGGTGACCTAACAAATATATATGTAATTTTAAATTTAAACAGAAATACGTATGT
Source organism: Chrysanthemum lavandulifolium (assembly GCA_022545495.1). Taxonomy (NCBI): domain Eukaryota; kingdom Viridiplantae; phylum Streptophyta; class Magnoliopsida; order Asterales; family Asteraceae; genus Chrysanthemum; species Chrysanthemum lavandulifolium. Next base: position 216,196,392 of record CM040245.1, read on the forward strand.
AAAAGCACCAAAACAAATAACAGCATGTATAATAAGCAAATGCACAACAAGCGATGTCATGAGAGCGACAAAACCATAAAAGAATGAAGACCAACTCTCTCTTTCCATTGCCTCCAAATAACAACAACAACAACAATAACAACAATACTTTGTTATGCGTATATGCCTTCCCCGTGTCTTTAAGTCGGCCCAACGTTCTTTTGACGTGGCTCTTCGTTATACTCTGGAGCGTATTGTCACTGCTTCTGGACCAGAGTTTGATGACTAACAATGAAGGCTTGCAACCTTACTTTGCATTTGGGGGGCTTGGTGTCTTTTCATGGTGATGTTTTAAATTATGCCTTTCTTGAGTCTCGATTGTAGTACGTTGGCTTGCAGACTAAGCTGCTTTGGCATGCTGATATTGTCACTTCTGGGCCTACATTTAATAATGCTTACACTACCAAGAGTTGCAGTCATCCTAAAATCATAATACAACTTGACTTAGCAACATGCAATCATCTAAATAATCAACAAGGATTTAAACACATAACACATAAATGTGGGCTAAAGCAATTTGGGCGTAATAAATTTTTTAGTAAGGTGTAAACAAATGAAAAGATAGGCTCAACAGGGTGTTCTAATGTATCTAATAGAGTGCTATGAAGGATAGAGCAATAGGGTAATTATGCTAGTTTATATATCATATGAGACACTTGTGAAAGGATTTACGTGCGAATAACGTCTTTCACAACTGATACTAATTGAAATGCAGATGGGTCACACCCAGTGGCGGAGCCAACCACAAATTTAAGGTGGTTCCTTGATTTGGCAAGACGATAATATCGACCGTTCAATGGATCGATGAGTCGGGTCTAGTAAGATGGGGTCGAATAATATCATGTCGATCGACCATATGTTTTGTTATTTTTTAGAAGATTTAGCAGTAAATCTTATAAAAGTCAAAATCAGTATTTTTTTTGTTTATTTCAGGTCCTAGACTTTAAGTTCAAAAGAAAAATAACTACTAATATTATGTAATTTTTGTGAATATTCATCAATCATATTAGGACTTTAAGTTCAAAAGAAAAATAACCACTGGTATTATGTAATTTTTGTGAATGTACCCAGAAATAAGATAGATATGCTAAGAGCACAAAGTGCATTATCAAGTTTTAACAAAAAATATTGTTAAGTCAGTTTTTTTCTAAAAAATTCAAAATTTACAACTTAACCAAAAAATAACATTCTTCATCAATTAAATTATAAGACACCCCATGGGCCCTAATTTTTTATTATTATTTTTTTTATTTTATTTATTTATTTTTTTTTTAAATAAAACAAAACATTTTATTAAATTAAAAATAACAAAAAATTGGAAATTGAAAAGAATATAATTTAGTGAGTAAAGTTCCGTAAAGGCTCCACAATATCTTATTGTAGGTCGTTGCGCATTTTCCTATCCCAAAGTTCTTTGTGTTTCCTTCAATGTATGTCGCATATTTTGACCCAAATATTGTTAAGATTTTTGGGTGAAAGTGTGTTAAAAATTAGTTATTTAAAGAGTATTTATAAGATCTTTAAAAGGTAAAAAAGTGATAAAAAAACAGTGTTAGTTTTCAGAAAAACGGTTATAATTTTTCCCCAACGGCTACTTTTTTTAATCAAGAAACTGGTCGTTGCAACTGAATAAAAATATAACAACATGAAATTTGAATTCACATTTTAATACGCATTTCGAATTAACCTAAGTTTCTAAATGATATAATTAATGTCACAAACTATATGTTAAGAATAATTCTAAGTAAACGACAAAATAATAAAATCCTAATCCTAAGTATATATAAATCGACATATGCTATTGGTTAAGGGTCCAATTTATTTTATTTTTGCACTACCTACTTAAAGATATGGAGATAATACTAAATTAAATTATGAAAAGGATTTGTTCCACCCTAATTTGTTTGTTCTTACCTAGAGTGACTTACGGCGAAACAGAATATCACGGCTAAAAACTTGTTTATGTTAATTTTGACGTAAAATCGTTTTTACATTTTGTTATTATCAAAACGTAAAATTGTTGAAAAATAAAAATAACGTTTTTAGACATAATTTGTATTAACATAGTGGTTAATAGGATGACTTCACTCTTTGAAAATCTCATTGATCCAATTCCGATTGCTCCAACATTATTTTTCTACTTTTTGAAAATCTCTTGCAATATAGGAGACGACTTTCATACGTTTAAATAAAAGAGGATTTGAGTATATATTCTCAGGAAAACTTCGATATTTACATATTTTCTTAAATCATGCTTTAATAGCGTTACTGTTATCATTAAACACTTGTATTTTAAAAAAAATATGTAATTTTTAAAGTTTCCTTGAAGATATATGCAACCCCCCCTAAATTCAAAAATATATAATTCACCTTATCTTTAAGAATACCGATTTTTTGAACTGGACTTTTACGTTACTCTTTTATTGATTTATAGGGTATTATTGGTGAAATTAGTCGGAAATGAAGCTTATATAATAAAGCGGAAGTTGAATATTTATTTCATAAAGGTGTTTGACAAATTATTTAGAGCTAAAACTTATTACTGTAAAATGACATAACAAAACCTAAAACTAAATTAACATATATTTCAACTTGTTGCGTGTTCATTCACGATATTTTAAAAGACTAATAAGTAATTTAACTAATAAAAAGCTCTACGATTTTTAAAAAAACTCTTCCATTAGCATGAGCTTACAAAACTTATAGCTTATAAACCCATGGCAAATTAAAGTTAGTTTGTAATAATTTTTAAAGTAATATTCCTTTACTCATAAAACTTACTTTTAAAGTTCAATTTCCTCAAAAACTTAAACGGGCTAAAATAAAAAGTTATTTCAAGCCCATTTAGCCCTAATCTCTTTCCAAAAGCCCCAAAGCTTCTCATTTGACTGGTGTCTGGGGGTCGTTGCTCGCCGCACCACCGCCGTTGGTCGCCGGACCACCACCGCTGCTTCTCCGACGGTATATTTCTAATTACTTTTATGCGTTATCTGATGATATTATGATATTTATGACGTCATTTGTGATTCAGACCTGAATATATGACGTCATCATTTTATGCATAATTTCACGTTAAGACTTACTAGTTTAGGTTATAATGTTTATTGAAACTTGAAGAATTTGATTAGTAATATAAGGTGACGTCATGTGTGTGGATTGTGGACCAAATAGTGTGTTGTGCGAGTTATTAGGTATACTAATAGTACTATATATGTTATCGCTGCTGATTATCAGGCCGTAGGACGTGTAACCGTTAGAGCTAGGGTCGTATTCTCTTAATCGAGCGTATTTGGTCATTATGTGATTCCTGACTTAATATTTGCGTATTTTGTACTGAATGTATCCGTTTGATCATTTGATTTAATGTTTAAGTTGTTACAATGCCACCGTGCGTTGTGCAAATTAGCGCTGATAGTTTTGATTATATTTCACACTTCGACAGTTATTAATTTATGTTTTTTAGTGTTTTGTGAATTATGAGGACATAAAGTGACCTGTGAGTTGTGCTAGTTAGTGCGGAATGAAGCTAAGGTTTTACTCTAGTGAACTGAGCATTCGTGGCACAATTGCGAGTTAGTTGTATTAGTGTAAATGACCGTCTCTGAATTGTTGTAATAGCATCAAGTGCAGTTCAGGCTTGACGTTTTGTCAACTGAAATTTGATTATGTTCCTTGACCTGCAAGGTGTCACCTGGTTAATTCACTTATTAGCTCTTATTTTGATATTTCAACTGTTTGGTTTAACTTATGGGGTGTTTAGGTAAGCTTATTTAGTAAGGTGTTATGGTTTTGTTAAATCTCAGTTTAGCATTTGTGAATTTATTCGTCTTTAGTTCAACTTATGAGGGTGCTTGGGTAACTTTATTTTAGGGTGCTTAATAGATAGTTTCAGGGTGTTATGCTTTAATTAAATTCCACTATAACCTTTGTGTTACTTTGTTAATCAGGCACGATTTCACGGATTAAAATTTTGTAACCAAAAAGATGCCAGGACCAAAGTAAGTATTAGTTTTCTGTTGTAGCTACTTTTGGTTTTTTCTCTTCTGATCTTTAAATTGGGCTTATATATAGTTATAGTGATGATGGAGAATGTCATACTACTGATACATCTGAAGAAGATATTGAGGGCTCTTCGTTCGTGCAGCATCAATATACGTTAGTAACTACTTGCCTATTTTTCAATTTATTGGTACAACTAATCAATGTCAACAAGCTTTAGCTAATCGTTTCGAGCTATAAATTTTAAGCTCGAGCTCGGCTCGGGCTCGGCTCGTTTATACGATTTGGAAATGAAAATTTAAAGCTTGGCTCAAGCTCGGGTCGTAATATATCTTTTTTAAGCTCGTTTAAAAGCTCGAGCTCGGCTCGTATAAAAATATTTAATAATTAAAATATCATAATATAGTTTAGGCTCATTTAGGCTCGCGAGCCCAAACGAGCTTTGTATATAAAGCTCGAGCTCGAGCTCGATTAATAAATGAGCTGCAACCTAGGCTTGAGCTCGTTTAGGCTCGGCTCGTTCGAGTTTTTTACCGATCCGATCCCAGAGCTTTTCACGAGCAGCTCGGCTCATTTCCAGCCCTACATGTGAGTAATATGAATATTTAATTTTTTAGTATATGTTAAAATGCTTGGTTGTATCATCTCTCATAAAAAGTTTTGGTCTGTAATCACATCTCAGAAATTCAGGCCTAAAAGGAGCATTTTGTCCTGATTAGTCAAAATGGAAAGCTCATTAGAGGTTGCTAAAAGGGTGGTCGGGTTGTAGTGTGAGAAGACATCAGAATTCAGCATACTGGGTCTAAAAGAGCTTTTGGGCCTGAGCAGTTATAATGGAGAGCCCTGTGATATGTGGCTAAACATGGTCGGGCTGGGTAGTGGGTCATTTTAAGAAACATGTCAAATAAAAATGCGGGTATTTTGTGATGTGATTACTGTTGACTGTAATTTGGATCCTGGTCTCATTTCCCCTACATAATGATCTGGTTGCTTTAATAGAGCAGTATGGTATGATATGTTGACTTAACAAAAAAAGTTGGGAAATTTTATTACTAGTTTTTGCATAATACTATGGTTTGTTTAACATCAAAAGATGGTCAATTCCATCTGCCAAAAGGTCTAAGTTAATCTAGAAGGTGAAGCTTTCAACTGGCCATACCAGGCTTTTATTTTGTCTGCAAGGGTAACTATTCATTCTTAAACATAAATCTCTTTTGACATCATTGTAAAGCGATTTAAGTATCAATAATATTTTTAGCATGCTTATTATTTGCAATTGTAACATAAAGGAACATTTTATTTTGCAGTTCTGACAGTGACAATGTGGATGCATCGACCCAACATTCACCTGTTTTCTATTTTGTCCCAATAGCTATTTGTTGGTTTTTGTATAACTTTCAAATGAATTATAACCTTGTTGGTGACTCCATCTGTTATCTCGATTGTTTAAGAGCGCGAACTACAAATCTTCTAACTGATATGATTATGCTACTTTTGTTAAATCTTATGAAATATAGTTTTGAATCAATTTAAAGAGGGATACTCACAACAATCTATTTGACAAAATGCAAGAAAAACAGTAACTGCTATCAATAATATTTTAAGCATGCTTATCATTTGCAATTGTAGCATATAGGAGCTTTTTATTTTGCAGTTCTGACAGTGACAATGAGGATCCATCAACCTCACTGATAGGGTGAGTGAACATAACTAAAGTTAATATCATATCATTATTTTGACCCAATAGTTATTTGTTGGTTTGTGTATAACTTTCAAATGAACTATAACCTTGTTGGTGACTCCATCTGTTATCTCGATCGTTTAAGAGCGCGAACTATAAATCTTCCAACTGATATGATTATGTTACTTATGCTAAATCTTATGAATATACCTAAGAGTTTTGAATCAAGTTAAAGACAAAATGCAAGAAAACAGTAACTGACAACTAAAATCTGTTATGTATGAGATCTGCAAGGACATTCCCCTTTATTTTGGGAGAAAACTTGGGTGAGAAATACATTTCCCTTTAGTTACATATATAGTGGTCACACTTTTCTCCCAAAATACACTTTTAAACTAAAAAGGTAAGAAAACAAGAGGGTGTAAAGTCATTGTGACTCTACTTTTCCAATGGCCTATAATCCAAGTTAAAGGGTATTCCGTCTAAGTTATTTTCTCCCCACCAAAAATTTAGGTTTACAACACATATAACATTGACGTATACAAGCGATCCACGGCAACGCGCGGGTTTAAATCCTCGTTAAAAACATAACTTGATCATACTTTAAAACCGAACAGATATAGCTAAAATAATACTTTTTAGTAGTTGTAGTTATTATACGAGCCTCGTGCATGCACAAACAGTAAAACTAATTACTCACTAAAATAAGACAATGAAGTTAATTCATAATTTTGAGGTTAAAACAATGAGTTAAACCATAAATTATAGGGACTGATGCCGTATATTTATAAAAATGTGAGTATGTAACCAAATAAAGAGAGTTGGATTAGGATACGATTATGTTATGATGATATAATCTCCCGGCCATAACATAGAAAAGGGACGAAGCAGGTAACACTTTTCAACTCTTATCGTAACATAATATCATAGTAATTGCTAACGATTTAATTCAACGATTTATTAAGTTGCTATACTTTTTGATCATCTGTGTGTTCCACAATTCATCATCCTAGTTTTCAGTTGTTACAAGATGTCCAAAACAAATGGTAGAATTGCAGTAGGTATTGATCTTGGAACAACATATTCTTGTGTTGCTGCATGGTTTGATGAGCACGACTGTGTTGAGATCATTCCAAATGAGCAAGGTAACAAGATTACACCGTCATGTGTTGCTTGGGATGGTACACGAATTTTGGTTGGCGAGGCTGCAAAAAATCAAATAAACAGGAACGCTAAGAATACTGTTTTTGGTGAGTTCGTTTGTATTTATATTTTATGAGCAACTAAAAAGAAATTTCCTAGGTTTACCCTTGTGTTAGTATCCATTCTTGTAACTGATCATATTCCTAATCTTTGTTTCTTTGTCAATATCATTTAGATGTTAAACGTTTAATTGGAAGGGTATTTGATGACAGTAAAGTGCATGAGGACATCGAGTCATGGCCTTTTAAGGTAATTGAAGGGCCTATGGGGAAGCCGTTGCTTTTATTTGAACACGAGTCACAACAAAAGAAATTTTCACCTCAAGACATATCTGCCTTGATTCTAAAAAATTTGAAAGAAACTGCTGAAGCATACCTTGGAACAAAAGTTACAGATGCAGTGATAACGGTCCCTGCATATTTCAATAACAAGCAACGACTAGAAACCAAGGCTGCTGGTAAACTAGCCGGCCTTAATGTAATGCGTTTGATTAATGAGCCAACATCAGCAGCAATTGCGTATGGTCTTGATAAGAGAGCTGACATATTCAATCCTAGTGATAAAAATGTTTTCATTTTTGATATGGGTGGAGGAACGCTTGACGTTTCTCTTCTTATTATAAGCAAGATTGGTACCATTACTGTTAAAGCAGTCGGCGGTGACACTCATTTGGGGGGTGAAGACTTTGACCATGCAACGGTAAATTATTGTGTCCAAGAATTTCGGAAGAAAGAAAACAAGGATGTGAGTAAAAATGCAAGAGCAATGATGAGGTTGAAAGTCGCATGTGAGAAAGCAAAGAGAGATTTGTCGTCAACAACTATAACATCAATTGAAATAGATTCTTTGTATGAGGGAATTGACTTTTCGATGGAAATAACAAGGACAACATTTGAGAAGCTAAATGAAACTTTCTTTATTAAGTGCATTGAGCATGTGGAGAATTGTTTGAGAGATGGGAATATGCACAAGAAAGATATTGATGATGTTGTTATTGTTGGTGGATCGACACGCGTTCCAAAAGTACAACAAATGCTCAGGGATTTCTTTGATGGGAAAGCACTCTGCAAGAGCATCAGCGCGGATGAAGCTATAGCTTATGGTGCAGCAGTGTGGGCTGCAAACTTATGTGGTTATGGGAACAAAAAGGTGAAGGATTTAATAATATTAGATGTTACTCCTTGCTCTCTTGGCGTCAATGTTTACGGAGACTTTACACAGGTCATGATCCCTAGAAACACTCCCATACCAACCATCAAGAAGGGAACATATGTCACATCGTACGACAACCAGATATCTTTGCAGATTGCTGTATATCAGGGCAATAGCAGTGAAACCAAAGAAAACACATTCCTCGACTCAATCATTTTCAACCATATTCCAGCAGCCCCTGCAGGCAAACAGAAGGTGAGCGTTTGCTTTAAGATAGACGCCAATGGTATTCTTAATGTCTCTGCTGAGCTGATATCGACAGGTAATAAAAAAAGAATACAAATTGAGGGGTTAAAACGTTTAAGAATTGAGGAGAAAAAAATTATAAGATTTGAGGACAGTCGGGATAACTGGTTTAAGAATCTCATCCGAAAGATACTAAAGGAGGGTAGTAATCAAGTCTGCAATAACAAGAGATTCAAATAATCAATGATGCAATTGAAAACTCTAGCTATACACATCATGTTCTTTTTGTTATGCTTTGTTAATGGAAGTACAAACTACTTTATGTGCTACTTTCTACTTTAATTTGTTGTGATCCATATTTTAGCAAGTCTTTGTGACTCGGTCACATCAGCTTTTGAATTGGTATCTAAACAACATACTCTTGGCATGGGGTAATCTGATTTCGCTGGATACGACTATGGTCAGTCATCAAGCTAAACACGTCCATACCTCATACCTGTACTTCTTATAAAGATATTACTACGCACACTAGTCAATCTAAGATAAGATATCCTCACATATTAGTAGAATTTATGGTTGACCTTGTTAAGATAGTAAAAGGCATTCGAGTTGATGTTTTCTGAATCGATAATGTCAATTACCTTACCTTTATGATAGGTGGAATCCAATCATCATGTGCAAGCCTATGAAGCTACCATACCAAGGGAGATGACTGGATGGTGTCGGGAAATGTAAGAAATCGATAATATGGATCATTTTGTGACTGATCTTACTAGTGTTGGGAAGCAAAAGCTTATAATACCCTCTTCCCCGACCACCACGTCTTCCCCGCCCCCTACCTTGTCCGCGGCCCCTTGGGCCACCTCTGCCTCCATGTGATATACCTTCAAAGGCTCTGTGCACGAGTTGGTTGCCACCTCCACGGCCCCGTTTCTTTGCATAGTTGCCAGAACCATTTTTGGTGCTCGCAGGACGTTTCACTCTGATGAAAGCAAAGAAAGTGACGAGATTAAGAAAAAGGGATATACAGTTGTAAATTGTCCATGTTCTATTGATGCATATCAATACATGTTCTATTTATGTAATCATGTTTGAGTGTTTGACACATCAATTATTTGAATAAAAAACAAACTTTTGCAGGTCCCCCTTTCAACATGTAATAGAAATATTGCATCATTGATTATTTGAATTTCTTGTTATTGCGGACTTGATTACTACCCTCCTTTAGTATCTTTCGGATGAGGTTCTTAAACCAGTTATCCCGACGACACAAAACCAAACCGAACCAATTTCGTGGAAAACATGAACCGAAACCGAAACCGACCTGACCCGAGAATAGGAAAAACATAAAACCGAGACACCGAAATACTGTCGAGTCGGCTCGGTTTTTGTCGATTCGGTCAAGTTTTGTCTGTCCGGTTCGGTTTTGGGTCGTCCATGCTCAGCCATAAACCAACCTATCCAACGTACCCATATTGCTACCTCTAATGTATACACCATCCATCAAAAAAGGATCGCATATATGATTTTAGGTAGCTTAATGAAATGTCAACTTTTTAACTTTTTTGAGATGATGCTAATGGCAATATAGGTCATCTGAAAACTATAGTATATATTTAAAAAAAAAAATAAAAAGTAAATTACACCGTTCGTCTTTATGGTTTGTGCCAAATCACTACGACAGTCCTTGTTCTTTTTCTTTTTCTTTTTTGCTTTTTCACTCCTTATGGTTTCAATTATGCACGCCGTCCATCCTTATCACTAACTGTCGTTATATTTTGCTGTTAAACCTACCCATGTGCCATACACGTGAGGGTAAAGTAGTCTTTTCTTCTTTCCCTTTACTTTTGCCTTTGACTAAACACACTGGGTCTTTAACTAATTGGATCCAACCACTTACACTTTTCAAACTCACAAACTTTTCAAATCCACACACACACACACTTTTCAAATCCATTTTCCCTCTATCAAATCCAAACGAATAACTTTTCAAATGGTTCAGTGTTCATGTGGAAGACGAGCAGTAACACGGACATAATGGACTAACATAAATCCTTGTCTTCGTTCCTATTCTTGTCCCCAAAAGGTAATTGAGAATTATTAATTAAGGTTTCTAGTGTTTAACTATTAAAGTTTTTTTTGTTGTTATAAACAAGATTCTAATTGCCCATTCATTGATTGGGTAGATCCTCCTATGTGTTCACGTTCAGTTTCAATTATACATGAGCTATTGAGGGGGAGAAACACTCTTGAAGCCAATTTGAGGCAAGCTGAACAAGATCGTACAAGGCTTAGATCATACTCGTATCTCACTTGGATTGTGGTGTTTCTCTTAGTTAAAATGTCAACCTAACTACTTTAAGAATGTTTAAGTTGGTTTATGTTAAATGAATGTGTATTAGCAACATTAATTTTCTGTTTTGTAAAAGTTGGTTCTATCAATAAAAATGTTGCTTATGAATTTATGTGTTTCTATTTATAGTTTCCAATTCTAGTTGGTTTATGTTACTGAGTATTGTAAAGTGGGTCAGTAAATGAGTTTTGGATGAAAGACTTTTACAGTCAAACTAATAATGGGCAGTGAATGAGTTTTGGATAAAAATAATCATTTCCAAATAATGCAATACAAACAAACTATTTCCATTAGCTTGACTTTATAAAGTCAAACATTGCAATACAAAACAAATCATTTCCATTGTTTGACTTTATATAATAAAAACATACCATTTTAATTAGTTTGAATATATAAAGTCAAACATACCATTTCTAAATGCAATACAACACAAACCATTTCCATTAGTTTGACTATGTTAATACAAATAAGCCGTAAAAACATTTATTTATATTTTACGATTTTCTATTGTTTTGTCGATAACAAACGTAAAATCATTTTAACGAAACAAATAAAATACGTAAATGGTTTGAGCCAATAGTTTACTAATACACTTACATTTTCATATAAAACACTAAACAAGTAATAGTGTTTACATATTATAGAAATGCATATGTATAATAACTAGTGTTTACATAATATGGATATGTCCTTATATATACTTAGTATATATTGTAATGGGTAATGTAATGGGTAAAAATCTAAGTACTTGACCCATTGACTAGATACATTGAATGTAGTTGGGTAAAACCCAAAATTCATAACCCATACCCATGGAGCTTGATCCATAACCCATGACCCATTGCATGACATCATGCATGAAGTCATGTTAGGTATTATCCATGGTCCATGACCCATACCCATGATCTAATGTCTAGATACATTGTATCTACTTGGGTACCCATAACCCAAAGTCCATAACCTATGACCCATGATCCATGACCCATAACCCAAATAGGAGGAGCGTCTGGCGGATCCCCAGGAATACACTGGACGGATCCCTCAAGTAAGGGATCCGTGAGATCCGGGGAACAGTAGATGATTTTTCCTATAAATAGTGAGCTATTTCTTCATTGTAACTCACCCATTTCACACACATTCTCTCTTAATGTTGTAAACTCGCTAACCTCAGATCCAAAGGATCTTTCTATGTAGTTTTGTGTTTGTGTGATTCTCTAGGTTCCTCTTAAAGGTGAGATCACCACCTCTTGAAGTCGAGCAAGCTCAAGTCCATGGGTTGCCAAGCTTCGTCATCATCAAGACTACCGATGTTATCTTGTTGATAGTTCTTTCCTCTCTCGTTAGAAGTGTTGTGTTGAAGACATAGGTGAAAGATGTCTAAAGGTTCGCGTCGAAGGCATTAGTGAAAGGTGCCTAAGGGTCGTGTCAAAGGCATTGGTGAAAGGTGCCTAGGGTGTACATTTGATATGGTGCATCGATATACAAGATAGATTAGTTTGGGTCAAAGGATATTGATATCCTTGCTGATGTTGTAATAAGGAGTGAATCTCCTTTGGGGTTTGTTGTGTAGTGTTGGGTAGTAGTTCCTCCTTTGTAATGGAACTCGGTATCTAGCCTTGTACCGGATAAAGTGTAGGTGACGTTGTGATAGGTTTAGTTCTACCTCGTGGAAGAACCCGGTGTCTAGACTTGTACCGGATAAAGAGTAGGCGACGTTGTGAAGGCTTCTCCGCCACAAGGAGCTTGTGTTGTGTAGTGATTACGAACTCTTGAGTAGGTGACTCGGGGAGCGGAGTAGGGCAAGAAAGGTGTCCTTGTAGCCGAACTACTATAAATACTCACGTCGTGGTTTTGTGCTTCTTATTCTTTATCTTTACATTGCATATTTATATTCTTATCTATCAACATCCATCACACACATTTAATAGATTGACATAAGTCGATCTAAATAGTTTAAAACAAAGTTTTAATCGGTAAAACTATTCAACCCCCCTTCTAGTTTTCCACAATTGTACTAGAGCTTCGTTACCAAGTTTCTTAGAGTATAGTATACTGTACTTTAAAAACTTGATACGATCCGTGTATGATTGAAAACTACAAAGAAGGCTTTTACAATAACAAACACCATGTCTTAAAAACACCTTTGTAGGATGTTGATTGGATGACAACATCAATTATTTCTTTTCTTATCTTACAAAATACACTAACCTTTCTTGTCATTTTGTTTAGTTAAGCTCATTCTAATCAAGCCATAAGAATCCCTTAGTAACAAGATTACCTTTTCTAAGAAGGTATCTTAAACTACCAACTAGATCTCGAAGGAACCGGAGTTGTCTATTGATACTTTTTGTCAAAAAGTAAGGGACACTCAAATTTGCATTAAAGGTATGTTTCACTTAAACAACATTAGCTTAGAATAAGTATGCTTGCATAGGAACCTAGATGGTTATATTAAATTTTATTTTCTTAGTTTCAATATATGCTTTAGTGATATACGTGGCTTCATAAGAAAACCTTCTTGCATACTTGTTTCTCTTCCATCTAAAATCTTGGTATATAAATATGTGTTAGCTTAACCTAAAAATCAAACCTTTCTAATAATAAAACAAAACACAAATCTCAAAAATTCCTCCTTCCCCATAAACCCTCTTCCGATCGTTTCAAATTCAACACCTCCAAACCACACTTTTCAAATCTTCCACTTTCAAAATACCTCTCATTCAAACTTCATCTTCCTCCTCATCTGATTTTGAAAAATCAAAACCAAAGAAGAATTTCATCATCATGGTTTACATCGCCTTCGTGATCATTGTCTTGACACTCATCGCTCTCATGTATCCCATAATCAAGTTTTACCATGGAGACATGTACTTTGTGTTGTTAATCTACATTTGCATCATATATCCCATCCTTTGTAATGCTCTTAGCATTGAAATGAAATATTACTAATGTCTTAGTTCATCTCGTTTATTTCTCATAATGTGTTTGTCTTTTTTTTTTCTCGTTCGTATCCTTAAAAATCCTTGACATATTTTCGGAATGTACAATGCATGCTTAAGTAGTAAATATTAGATAAAACACACTTCTTTTTATAAACCTAAAAGTTGCAAAAATCAATTTTACGTCAAAATCATTTTTTTATCACACTGCAGATCCACGGATCCCTAACATTGAACTAGCCGGATCCCTTTTAAAAAGGAACCGGGAAAATCGTGGAACTGGGAAACAGAAACTCATGCAACATAAAAATCACTTCATAAAAACTTACCATAAAAGGAAAAACCCTAGAATGTTAGAACAAAGTGAGTTAATTATCATTGTTAATAAAAATAAGGGTAATCATTAAAAACATTAGGAGATTATTTTCACCTATCAAATGTCTTGTCTTTTAATTTATCAATTTATCCTAACTTGCTCATGTAAATTATTCATTTCACTTCCATAGGTCTCATCATGACTCATGAGTATGAATTCGACTTTCAACTCACTTGTGTCTACATTCCTAATATCTCCCTTGAGCCTAACACACCTGGCAATCATGTCCGTGGGTTCAATAATCTCGAAACTCGTTGCTTTCATGAAGGACATGTTGTTGACTCACCTCTATTATACCAAGAAGGTATCAATACCTCATTCCGAACCATAGGACTAGAAGGCCTTCTCGGAATTAACGAGAAAATCTGTCCACGGTTTGTTTTGGAATTCTACCGTCAAGTTGAACTCGTTCGTAATGAGGATCGATCTCTATCACTATGGTTTTGGATCAAAAACCAAAAGTTTGTCTTAACTCTTGGGCAATTTGCTCACATTCTCCGAATTCCAAATCATTGACAATGTGCCTTCACTGAAGATTGGTCTCTTGATTCTCTCTTCAACTACTGTGAAGAAAGCAATCCACATTGTTCACACATACCTTCCCCTCAAGAATTAACTCGCATGTTATGCATTCCTCGATCCAATTACTCAAATCCAAACATAATCTATACACGTGATATCCGAGATGATCTTAAACCTCTCGCTGTCATTCTAGGTGAAAATGTTTGAGTCTTAGGAAATCGAGAGATTCTTCCCGCTTGTTGTGCTTTCACATAATGTATTGTCTCCTAACTCAACAACCATACAATCTCGCCTATTTCTTCAGAAGGCAATTGTAAACCTTCAAGGCAACAAGAAAAAACTAATTCCATATGGAATGTTCCTAACACGCCTTTATCATCATATCATGTACTTTCATCCTCAATTTCAAAGTTGTAACACCCTCAAATCTCGGTACAACGGAAGACTTAATCAAGTTTTTGGGGTGTTACTATTGGATTTGTATCTTACACAAGTATAGCAAAAAGATTGTCATTTAACATTCAAAACCAATCCCAAATTTAAGTATTTAAAATATTTAATCCAAAAGTATGAATATTAGGCCCAAAACATGATTTAATAAAATAAGTCCCCAAAGTTTATCGAGTCGAAATGATCCTTGAACCCGCCTTCTTGCCCGACTTCCACCGATCACGTATTCCAAACATCTTTCAAATACGAGAAATCATGCTAAAAGGTCGACTTCTGTTGGTGAGTTCATAGGTTTAAATTCAATAAAATCATAGTGGACTGTAGGAGTTGATTTGCTATGCAAGACCTAAGATAGATAAATACCGTTTGCACACCGATCCTACGGATCACCAACCATATAACCATATCCCGCATCCGGGGATTACTAAGCCCGCGACTCTAGTCCGACCTTGTCGTGGCAAAATCTAGAACAATTGCCAACCCGGGACTAGAGTCGAGGTGAAGGCTATTCTTAGCTAGGCAATGGTTCAACCTAGTCTAAAGCAACAACTACCGCATCTATCTAAGCAGGTCAAGCAATAAGCAAATCCAAATAGTTTTAATGGTCCAAAAAGCAGTATGATTCTCACCCCAATTTAGTTAAAGCGTAGATAAAAGTGGGGCTATGAAACTCACCTCAAGCAATCAACGTACAAATAAACACTAGCGAAGATAACGGTAATCACGGCTCAAAGAACTATCGACTCGGCACAACCTATTAATGTAGACCAAATTTTAATATATAATTCCCATAATCAACGTTATTTACCCCAATGTATTCCATTTCGTTATTTCCAAAATGTGTCATTTCACCATTTAATCCTAGTGTTTGGTATCCTCATGCGGGTGTATCGACTTAATATGATGCTATGAATGCACTCAAATAACCAATATGTGACTCAATGTAAAACGATGAGACATCTAAGCGATAAGCTTCATAGTCCAATAAGTTTCAGAATAAATAGTAGACCTTATCGAATTCGTCAACTCGATAAACTCATTTATTTATTCGTGTCGCTTATTATCCCATAAATCGATCGCATCCCAAAGAGTCATAAGGATAATTCACCCATTAATAAGGTTACCGGCGTACCTAGCGGGCTCTTATTAGATTCGTCAACCTAATAAGTCCGCTACCCGTGGATCAACACTATTAACGTTAGGTTATCCGTAACCCATGCACACAGCGTAAGTAAATAAATACTTAAAACTAGTATTACTTATTTATTATAAAACATTTCTATTTTTAGTCGTTAGTTTCCATTTAAAATAGTAAATAACAAGAAAAATCTTGTTATCGATATTTTTGGTTTTAAAAGCCCTTTTATTATTTAGGTTTCATAATTTATTAACATTTTCATATATATATATATATATATATATATATATATATATATATATATATATATATATATATATATATATATATATATATATATATATATATATATATATATATATATATATATATATATATATATGTCAAAACCGTCCGATGGACGGGTATGACTTGTGGTTTTATTTTTAGGATTTAGTGGATCAAATATATACTAAAAAGTAATTTAAAGTTAAATGAAACGGTTAAGATTTATAATTGATGTTACCATAATCCATTAAACGACTAAAAGAAGGTAAGTACACTTTGATTTGTGGTTTTTATTTTTAGGATTTAGTTGTCGAAGCCCCTCAGGGTGGGCATGAAATTCCTTGTAAGGTATTAGTTAAATCGGACTTGTTTGTAAATGCGTACGAACATCATAAAATATTTATACATTGAATAAAGAACAAAAAGGAATGAATAGTAACCGGATAAGAGAAAATAAAACTTAAAAATATTATCCACAAATTACAAAATGTACACTTTTAGTTCAAACATGAAATAAAGTAAACACTTAAATATTAAGAACTGAATCAAACCTAAATAAAAACACCTTTTCTTTTTGTATTTTTCCCTACACACCCCTAAAGTGGTGCAAATGTTGCAAGTGTAGAGGGTGTTTCGGTATGCTTGTAACAAATGGCCAATGTGATCATTAAATTGCTAGGAAAAAAACAAAGTATTTAAAATCATGGATTAAGAGTGGTTAAGGTTTAACATATTATACATTTGAAGATAGGAGCTCATTTTATATATCACGTATTGGAAAAAAAATAAAGGTACAATACGTTCAAGAATAATCATCTTCTTAAGAAATGTCTTGCTTTCGAGAACATATTGATATTGTTTGCATGGGTCACCATAACATAAGACATGCCCGTCGCCACTTTTTTGCACCCTACACACTGAGAAACGCATAGATAAGATAATATTAAATCAGAAGCTCATCTGCAAATACTAATAAGACGTTTGTATTTTTTAGCGTTATATATAACGATTCAGAAGGTTTAATCCACTTTGAATATACATGTTCGACCCTCATGGCCCATTTTAATTTTAACCCATTACCCATTAAAAGTAAATCACTACATCTGCAACATTTATTTAAGCCTCATATGGTACTCCTTTTATATTACCATTATATCTACGATCTAACATAGTTTGTAAATTTACTTAAAGTCCTAACCTAACTGGTTTTACTTTCCGCTACTGAACCGAGATCACAAAAGAAAATAAACAGATGAAAGTATTTGTCCCCGCCGCTCAACCTCACATAAAACATTATAACCATACATATATTTAAGGATTAAGGTGACCGTTTAATAAACCCGTCTAACCAGTCACGTGGCCTATAATCCAAATTTTAGTTTATAAAAAGCCATTTTTATTCACACAAATTGGAAATCAGATCAAAATTTAGGTAATATAATAGGTCAAAAGCTGGCCGGTGTATTTATTATGCCCAATACCTTCTAAATTGCTTTCTTAAACAAATTATGGATTAGGAACATCATGACCATCAACCTCAGCATGATATCATGGAGATGCAGACAATTATGAGACAACAAATCAGCCGTAACTGTTTCACAAAAAAAAAAAGAAAAGAAAAAAACTTGTTGAATAGTTTAAACGGGTGAAACATATCAAAAGTCATCCAATGTGAGTATTCTTTGAATGTACTTGTTTGCGAGTAGTTAGAAATACATATACGTTTTAGTTTGTTTGATAATCAAAGAATTTAACATTTGTTATTGTTATTAACTTTTTATTTCTCCTTTTAAAGTTTGGCATGAAAGAATATCAAAAAGTAAATTTACAATGAGTTTTATATCAAGTAATTGATCATTGTCGCAGCGATTCCACAAATTGATGAAACAGTAGATTTACCTTGAGCAAATGTTGAAAAAAGTATCATACTTGCCATCATTTACTTTTTTGGGTAGCGAACACCTCTTAGCTAATAGAAAAAAAAAATTCTCCGAAGGACAAAAATATCACATAGTACCCTAAAAAGGATAAATTTGAAAGAAGAGTACCCACAAAAGCAAAAATTTTGTTTGCTACCAACAAAAAGAAATGATGGCAAGTATGATACTTTTTCAATCATTTGCCCATTTACCTTGGTATTAGAATTTACACGCTTGATAATATCGTTGGCATATTTTACTTTAACGAAGTAATTGACGTCAAACAAAAACGTCATACTTATATATTAATGGAACATTTGGGATTGCTAATTAAAATTGATAATAGAACTTTAAACAACAAATAATCATTCTATCTCGTCCATGATGTTCCTGTAAAATTACCTTTTCACAAAAGATCATGATATTGATCTCAATGAATCGCATGAAAGCGTGAGCTTCTTGTTTGTAAAACTATCATACTAAAAGTCAGAAGATTTTATTACATTACAAAAAACAAAACATATATGAATAAATTAGGTGTTTAGTGTCTTGGTCGATAACTAATCGGTATTAAAGTTTTACCGAGCATTGGCTTCAGCAACAAAGGCACATAATCATACCACCATACCGATGTACATTATAGAAGATCAAGACAAGATTGGTATCGAATAAAATGGTCCGAAAACCCATTCCATTAGTAACATACAAATCATTAAATCGTCTAGATATTATGCTGTAAAACAATCACCATGTTATTATATTTCGTAAAACAATCACCATGTTATTATATTTCGTAACATACAAATCCATATATGCCTATCATATGAAACTTAAGTAAATGAGGTCTTACATGAGCCATGTGACTTCTATTCGTGATTGAACCGTCCGCTACACGACCTATATCAGAAATTCTTTACCGCACATGTCAGTGGTTGCAAATTTACTGTAACCATCCATCTATTAAAAATATTTAATGAGTGATCAAGAATATAGAATCATGTTTAAAAAGCTAAAAACTTTAGTAAATGACAATGGTTTGTATCTTTCACGGAATGAGCAAATTCCAAACACTATTTATAAGGCACTTATTTTTTAGTACTTTTTTAAGCAGAAGCAGGGAAAGCACTTATTTTTAAGTATGTGAAAGAAGTACCTTTGGCTCCATACTGTTATCTCATATCCCTCGTGTGAATACTACAACAAATGTACATTAGTCGTAATATTACATCATTAGACTATCCTGATTAGTGGTCCTTGTTTAAGATCATGTAGAATAATATGATTGATATTATATTAAGATTGTTTGTGAATGATGTTTATTCATCGTTCTCCACAAATACATTGTACATATTAATGCATTCCCGAATATTCTAGAGGTTGGGAATAGCCCATTACATATATGAGACTAATGTATCGTGTCTCAAAAACATGATTTATGAAATGCAATAAAACATATGTCTTATATTCGGCCAATTTTAGACAAGAAGTTAATCTTATATCGTGTCTCAAGAAATTAGACTCACCGTTTCACTCACTGTGAAGGCCAATTTTCGTATTCTGGGAAGCCTGTTGTTCAAAGATTTCATCTAAGACATGCGGGAGTTGATAAGATCATCAATGTAGGTGATTGTGTAGGAGTTTGACCTGGTGTCTGACCTTATAATTATTGACTATTAGATTCTTCCAATGGTACTCGTGATGACATTGTCCTCTTTTTTGCAAGAAATGATAAATGCATTCTCAATGTGGTTCATCACTTCACTTGCTAAAATTTCCAACACCTGTGAATAGCTATCCAAGATAAAATGTAGGTCATGAAATGAATAAAAAAATATAAATGCTTAACCGACTTGTGAGGCTTTAATAAAGATATGTCCTTTTATCAAAGTAGAGTGAATTTCCAACATGTTTTGACAAGTGACCCAACCAGGCCGACCCGTCGTTTTTGCCACCTCTAATGTGTATCAATCATCTATGTAATATTGGTCACATGGTATGACTTTTAGAAAGTATTATCCAGAATTTCCAAGTGGAGACTTCACAAATATACACTGTAAAGTAAGTATTTTTTGTTGACAGCATCATACAGTTGCTCGGGTTTCATTTTTCACCAACAAATTCTAGTGGCATGGTTCGAAATAGGAGGCAACACTATGGATGGATGTACAGTAGTAGATCATATGCTAGAATGTAGTCAAAACTATGCACTCTCTTCCTTCCTCTTCTTCCCAAAACTGGGCGGGACCATTTATACCAAAAAATACACTACATCTTCTTTCCGGTTCTTTCCCGATCTTTTCTTTTCTTCCGTAAAAAAAGCTTGAGAGCACAACGAATTTTAATTTCTTTCCTATTCTTTTCCTTTCTATTGGATATGAAGCTTGAGAACATAGCGTTAAGTTTTTGACCCGAGATATCATATGAGTTTCATTGCTTTTACCTAAGAATTTAAAAATTATACCAGATGCATATGAGTTTCAAGTTCATATGTAGTAAAGTCCGATTAGTGTTCATAAGGAAATAATAAGTACTCTTTCAATCGGTCAGATCTTGTTTTTAAGAATAAACTTTGCAATGTAATTGTTGTAGATGAGAAAGATGAGAAAAAAATAAGATGAAACATGAGATAATCTTGCTTGATAATCTTGTTTTTAACTCAAAAGCCAAATGCCAACCATATTTGCTTGATAGTCGCTATATAACTACAAACACTTAACTTCAAACTTTTGATAGCCAAAACTTGAGATAATCTTTTGATGGTAAAAATCCAGTAGTTTACCAAACCAACTATCATCGATAATTCTGTAGCTTTTCAACTAATTCCATGTCGCTTCACTATCCAAACCCCAAAATAAACCAATCAAACCACATGTTATCAAAAAACTATATCATGATCAAAATATTACACATGTTATCAAAAAGTATACAAAGCTACATGAGATAAAAAAGAAATGGATATTTTTGCACCTGGATAATCACACAACTTAAAAGCTGCTAATCTCCAAATGGTCATGATGCTTTTGTTCACTGGAATCATGCTGCACTCTCCCACTAACTTCCAAGCACAAGCCTGTTGATAACCCTTTCTTGACATGCTTTGCTTTCCCTTCAACATTTTTCTTGGTGTGGCCAGGTTCGATGAAGATTGGTTGTATCTGAAGGGTTGGGTTGGGCTTGATGCGTAGCAAGATGCTCTGCTGCAACTGTTCTGAGGCTGCTCTTCATTTAAAAGCACCTTAAATAAAGTTCTATCAGTTCAATGCATTTAATAATGACACATATGCAAGTGGCAACGGGAACACCCGATTTCCATATAATCAGTGGACAGTGGTCTTAGCGTTCATGTCCAAATGAAAGGTAAAGGTGGTATCTATAGGATCTAAACCTCTAAGGGGTGTTTAAAATGTGCATTTTAAAACTGAAAGCAGAATTAAAAAATAAGCTTTAATTTGTAACTAACGTAATAATCGAATAAATATTCATTTGATTGTATGAAAGATTTCAAATATTTAAGAAACTAACAGATAAAATGACCAGAATGGCATCCTTAATTGTTGTTTCGTGGCCATCTAAAAGATGATACTTTATTCTTTCATAACCAATTCTATTAACAACTTTTACCATATCTAATTACAACAATAACAGTTAAAAGAATAGAAAGATATGTGTTCGTTAGTAAAAATCTATAAATCAAGAGCCATACCTGAGCAGGTCTGGATGTCTTATCCATTCTTTGTTTAAATGCCTTGAATCCCACTGAATCGAAAACTGTGATGCTATATCACGGAGTAGCTTTATTCAATTTCCTACCACTGGAGATTTAAAGGCTAACTTCTCAAAAAACTATCAAAAGTCAACATGCTGGTTAGATAAAAAAAAAATTACAGGGGTGATAGCTTTGCTCTTTTCATACCCTAGTTTTGACATCACAGACAGCTGCTTCAGTATATACTCACACGACTGGTCAATAAATGTGTAGCAAACTAATAGGTTCAATCCAGCAATGAATTCTTCAGTCTATATCACCACCTTGCATGAAACAGAATTCAGTTAAATTAGTATGAAAATGTGTCACACCCCCAAATTACATTTTGCAATGAATGGAATTCACAGGGATTGACCGTCATAGCATCACAATCACAAGTTATATTGAGCGACCTAAAGTGTCGTTTGGAAAATACATCGTTTGATTTAATAAAACAATCGAGTTTACAAAGTAGGTCCCAAATGAAAATCATCTAAATGGAAACAAGTTTGTTACAATTCAAACGATGTTTTAAAGTATGTAAAACCCAAGTGAGACGCGTCGTCATCGCGACTCCATGATGTGTCCAAATGCATGCCATGAAGTGAATGCCTTAGATACCTGAGATAAAAACATGCTAAAAGTGTCAACACAAAGGTTGAGTGAGTTCATAGAGTTTGAGTTAAAATGTAAAGCCTTTAAAAATCGTTTATGCCGCAAAGGCATTGTAAATCGTTGAAATGTAAAGACTTTCGAAATCGTTTATGTAGCAAAGGCATTGTAAATCCACTCAGTTCCAAGTCCCGCCCATACAAAACTTGCAACCTGTGTGTTCACAACCCACTGCCAGAATGTGTGTAGTTTATGTTCCAAACATATGATGTCAAATGAATTCACACTAGTACCTAACTCGACGTAGAACAATAGCACATAATTAATAGCACTTAACTCGACGTAGAACAATAGCACATAATCAATAGCACTTAACTCAAATTATCAGTAGTCAACTGATTTAGAACGTTATACGACGTAGTACCATAGCACGCAAACAAGAACAATTTATATAGTATAACCTTTGATTTAGAAACAATGGTACTCATGATAAATTTAAAGTACTTATGAACGTAAATGAAAACAGTTTGAGCATGTATCTCCCCAAAGCAGTTATGAAAACAAGTAAAAGTAGGGCTACGAAACTCTCTTGGTAAACCGGCGAGATGACAAAAGTGAGTACACCGAGGTATAATGAGATGCGTTATCCGCGACCTATGACGAATGATATGATATGTCATGAGTTGCAATGTAATGTTATGCATGCACTTCAGTATGTTATTTATACCATTTACGGGTTTTGAAAATATTACTCGTTGACTTAAAATACTCTTTTGACGCCTTGACTCTTCAAAATGACTTTACATGTTTTTACGTCAAAATGTCATCCTACAATGGTTTTATAATGATTTTGGTGAAATTACCATTTTCGTCGCAAAACAATGTCGCCGGAATTTTCATGAAATTAACAAAATGGCTTTGGAAAACTAGTCGTAAAGCGGTGTACGTTGATCGTTAGAGAACGAACTCGACGGTTTTGGAAAGTTTGTATCGATATCTAAAGTTTCGATTCGGGAGTTTTCGTTCAAAGGTCTCTATCATTAAGATATTAAAGGCTAAAGATGGTGGTTTTGGTTAATTGTGTGCGAGAAAATGAGTTTCGCCAAGTTTGAACATCCGTAATTTATTTCACTATGACTCCGCTTGACAAACGGCTTTTGTTTTGAAAAATATGGCGGTGAACTTGATTTTACTAGAAGACATTTCGTTATAAAAGTTTCACATCATGGTTAAAACAACATAAACATAGCCTTCTGTTAATGAAACACTTGTAACGTAGAAATAATATAGTTTTTAGAAAATATTATTTACGGCAACTTTATGAAAACGCCATATCTTTGTCGTTTTAAATCCGCTTTTCGTAAAATATGTCCTTAGCTTCGTATCGAAGTAAACTAATATATTTTGACAAGTCGAAATAATTTGTGAAGCTTAAGGCTCGTTTTGACCCGAAATATGTAAAACGCATGCTGAAATTTTACGAAAATGTACGTTTGATCGTCAAACTTTAAAAATTCACCAACCCGTTATAACTCCGTTTTATCCGTTCAAGCCGCCACGGATTCGTTTTAAAGTATATTTTCTAAATATCAAGGCCAAAGTGTCGTACCAACAGTGGGTTTTTCCAGAAATTCGAATTAAGGACAGAACACAAAATATAGTTTACGAAAATAGTTTTTCTCGGACAAAACCTATTCTAATCCCTTCAAATCAACTCCAAAGCTAATCTAATCCTACCATACACCTTCTTAGGGTGTCATGGGTTCCTAATCACCATCAAGACCAAAGAATAACTTGGGAATAATTATAGGATGACTATAAATATATATAAGTTCTAAAATCATGAAATAAATGGTATAAATCACATAACATGCATATAAGCTCCAAAATGATAAGAAACTCATGAAAATGAAGAGGAAACATAAAATGATAAGAATATGCTTACTAGTGAAAATGAAGAGTGTAGGTAACAAGGATTAAACTTAAATATCCTTGGTTTTTATTTCAAAACCATATAAAGGATATATACTAGATTGTAAACACTTGAACTTTGCAAAATCTTGATCCCTTGCTCTTATTGTTGTGGCGGTTTGAGGAGGAACAAAAGAGAAAGAAACTTTTAACACTTTGAGAAAATACTTGTGAGAGTGAATGAGAAATAATTGAGTCAAGTAGACTTTTATGCAAGATTGAAGACATAAAATTAATGAGCCATGCCACATTTATGGAATACCCTCTCCTTGCGTTTTTAGGGATCATGCTCCCCAAATATATTTTTTTTTTATAATGTGTTGTGTATATATATATGTGAAATATTAAGAAATGTGTAAGTTAAATAAATCTTGTAAGGTAAATGGTAGAATTCTGGTACAAGTAAGTTTTTATTAGATCAAAATAGAATGTATTGAGATAATAAAAATTGTAAAAATACTTTCCTTGTGAAAATTGAGTGATAAAATAATTATCGTACAATTTTTAAGAAAACGACGTAATAATTAAACTTTAACGATTAATGTACCAAATAAATTTGAAACACTAGGAAAACTAAAATATAGTTTTTATGAACTAAATGTAAGTTTAAAATACCTCGGGATCATTTTGAAAGTAATGGATTAAATATACAAAGTAAAACTCACGCGATAAAAATTATTAAGTATAAAACTTACGGCGTATAAAGTGAAATGAAATGTCGTGAATGTACTAATGAAATGCACATGATGTGAATGAAATGTAGACTAATCTTAGTCCATATGAAATGTCGTGATGTCATGATCATGAATTCGTAGTTAAACCTTCAAGGTTCGCTGAATTTGAAACAAGTAAACCAAGTTTGCTATAAATGTTGAAATAATGGGACATGAAATGTGTCGAAATGACTTGAAAGCACGGGTTGTCACATTCGCCCATCTAAAAAGGAATTCAGTCCTCGAATTCAATCGTTGATAGTCTATTAGGTTTAGGGTTTGATGTAGCAAACTTTCCATTTCCGACAAAACCCTCAAAAGACTTTTGGTAACCGATTTTACTTAATCTCACAACTCATCAAACAAGAAGCTGTCATGAGATTAGGCTAAATCGGTTTAAGTAACAACTTGTTTCTAGCTCGATCTTTGCAACTCATCAAACAAGAAGCTGTCGCGCGGATCAAAGCGGAAACAAGTGGTTTTGAAGAAAATCTTTTGAAAATTTGGCTCGATTACGGATTGCTTACACATATAAGCCTACTACTCCCTTCATTGCATGATTCTTCCGAATTAGACATAGGTGATCGGGCTATGTATAATTTAGGAGTAACTATGCAATGCTTGGACTAATCGACTCATATGATGTTTGGTGTTGGGTCAATGTTGTTAAATTGTGATGAACATCGAGGAGAAAAGACATGGAGAAGTGTCGTTAAAATGATAGTTAAGGTAAAAGAATTAAAATCCTCGTAAATGATATCGAATCGAAAGGAAATAAAGTACGATAGATGAGAATATATTTTACAACGAGTGGTTTAGCAAAAGTAGTACATCGTTAAGTTATAAAGATTAAGATGCGATGGAAAACATAAACTTAGTACAACATAGCACATAAGAAGAAATAAGATATTAGTTTCGAACTTCTTGGTCTTGCGTCGTTGATACCTTGACGAGTTCCTTCCAACATATATACATTCCATGAGCACCTTCGACTTGTTGACCTTGTTTTGAGGACATTGATTCCGATAGTGTCCTTGCTCCCACATCCGAAGCATGTGACTACGGCTTTGCCCTACAGGTCCTTAGCAAGGTGTCCTACTTTATGTGACTAAAGCATATACCACATGGACCATAATGATGTAGCGTGCATTGGTGGCATCGCGGTAAGTTTCTGCATAAGCTCTTCCCACGGTTGGTGCGGCAACATAGACCACAGCGACTTCTTGTCTTCTATTATGTTGTTGGTGATGGTTAGTGTTATGGTTTTGGTTGTCGTTATCATAACCTTCTGGTCATTTCCCATTTTCTTTTGTTGTTGTTGATTTGGTTATCGTCGTTGTTGTTGTTGTTTTGGTCATTGTTGTAGTTAGTGCGGTTGTTGGGGTTGTTGTTGTTTCGGTTGGTGTTGGTGTACTTACCTCGCTTCACCACTTGTGCCATCAACTTCGAGTAACTCGAATAGCTTCCTCCATTGTTTGTGGATCAAGCGAAGTCACATCTCCTTGAATCACTTGAAGTCCCATGAAAGCCTCTAGCAACTTTTCATTATCGAAACCATGGACGGGCATAACACGACCAATTCTTGAAATCTCCGAATGTAAGTGTCAATATCGCACCCAACGGTTACTAATTCATAGAACTCGTCTCAACTTTTTGATTTCCGTTCGAGGACAAAACTTCTTAGTCACCAAGCCTTTAAATTCCTCCCACGTAAGCTTAAAAGCATTCTCCATACCAATCGGTTGGCGTATGAATTCCACCATGACAACGCTCCATCGAGTAAAGTACTCGTAGCATACTTAACCTTCATCATCCGGACACGGTTACAAAGCAAAAATACCGACTCCAACTTTTCAAACCATCTAACCATTGTTGTAGCTCCCTCGGTACCTCGGAACTTAGTGGGTTCACCACTTTTGAAATCTTTATACGAGCATTTCTTAACCCCGATCCTCCTGCATTACCGATGGCGGTGGCAAGCCTTGCGGCCTTGGTGAATGTCATGACCTCGGCAGCGGCGTACTGTTTCCCTTTCGGTTCTTAAAGCATTAGCAATGCTATCATTCACCAACTTTTGAATTCTTTGCTTGGGTCATTTCAACTGTAGCTTTCTTGATTGCCATATCTTCTTCAAAACAAGAGGAAATGTGAGGCGTAGCAAAATCCGATGTTAATAATAAACGCTCCAAAGAAATGTGATAAGAAATGATAAATTTGAGGTTATGTTTCAAAAATGATCGACGGGTTCCGAAAAGATGGGTTATGAGGTGTTGTAAGTGCTTCAATGTATGATGGTTTAGAGACTTAATGTGTGAATAAAGTGTAACTCGACATGTTAGTGGTGAAACAAAGGAGTGAGAGTGTCTTCGCCCTATTTAAAGTTTATCCCGGCATTCGACGTTATCGGTGATGAATCAGCTGATATAAAATTGTGATAGGGAATGACAAGGAATTCACCAC
The DNA here is from genome assembly GCA_022545495.1 of Chrysanthemum lavandulifolium. Lineage (NCBI taxonomy): Eukaryota > Viridiplantae > Streptophyta > Magnoliopsida > Asterales > Asteraceae > Chrysanthemum > Chrysanthemum lavandulifolium. The sequence continues at coordinate 216,224,177 of CM040245.1, forward strand.
ATTAGAGTATGAGAAAAGGATAATGGGATGGGTATTTAAGGGCATCCATGTGACAATCGTTGTGAAATGAAAGTAAATAACTCGAAAAATGTACTTATAAACCGCATGTAAAGTGAACATGCACTTGTGATGAAATGATGAGATGCTATGATGATGTAGTTATAGTCTAGGGTCAATGATGCAACCTAGTTCTCTATAACTGAAGCTCGATGCCATCATCACCCCAAATTACATTTTGCGGTGAATGGAATTCACGGGGATTATTGTCATAGCATCACAATCACAGTTATATTGAGCGACCTAAAGTGTCGTTTGGAAAATACATCGTTTGATTTAATAAAACAATCGAGTTTACAAAGTAGGTCCCAAATGAAAATCATCTCGTGCGGAAACAAGTTTGTTACAATTCAAGCGATGTTTTAAAGTATGTAAAACCCAGTGAGACGCGTCGTCATCGCGACTCATGATGTGTCCAAATGCATGCCATGAAGTGAATGCCTTAGATACCGAGATAAAAACATGCTAAAAGTGTCAACACAAAGGTTGAGTGAGTTCATAGAGTTTGAGTTAAAATGTAAAGCCTTTAAAAATCGTTTATGCCATGAAGGCATTGTAAATCGTTGAAATGTAAAGACTTTGAAATCGTTTATGTAGCAAAGGCATTGTAAATCCACTCGGTTCAAGTCCGCCCATACAAAACTTGCAACACGTGTGTTCACAACCCTTGCCGAATGTGTGTAGTTTATGTTCCAAACATATGATGTCAAATGAATTCACACTAGTACCTAACTTCGACGTAGAACAATAGCACATAATTAATAGCACTTAACTCGACGTAGAACAATAGCACATAATCAATAGCACTTAACTCAAATTATCGGTAGTCAAGCGATTTAGAGCGTTATCTGACGTAGTACCATAACACATAAACAAGAACAATTTATATAGTATAACCTTTGATTTAGAAACAATGGTACTCATGATAAATTTAAAGTACTTATGAGCATGAATGAAAGCAGGTTTGAGCATGTATCTCCCCAAGCAGTTATGAAAACAAGTAAAAGTAGGGACTCTGAAACTCTCTTGGTAAACTGACGAGATGACAAAAGTGAGTACTTGAGGTATAATGAGATCGTTATCCGCGACCTATGATGAATGATATGATATGTCATGAGTTGCAATGTAATATTATGCATGCACTTCAGTATGTTATTTATACCATTTACGGGTTTGAAAATATTACTAGTTGATGAAAAATACTCTTTTAGCGTCTTGACTCTTCAAAAATGACTTTACATGTTTTCGTCAAAATGTCATCCTACAATGGTTTTATAATGATTTTGGTGAAATTACCATTTTAAATGGCAAAACAATGTCGTCGAATTTTCATGAAATTAACAAAAATGGCTTTGGAAAACTAGTCGTAAAAGCGGTGTCGTTGATCGTTGAAAACGAACTTCGACGGTTTGGAAAGTTTGTATCGATATCTAAAAGTTTCAGTTCGGAGTTTTCGTTCAAAAGGTCTCTATCATTAAGATATTAAAGGCTAAAGATGGTGGTTTTGGTTAATTGTGTGCGTAGAAAATGAGTTTATTAAGTTTGAACATCCGTAATTTATTTCACTATGACTCCGCTTGACAAGCGGCTTTTGTTTTGAAAAATATGGCGGTGAACTTGATTTTACTAGAAGACATTTCGTTATAAAAGTTTCACATCATGGTTAAAAGCGACCGCAAACATAGCCTTCTGACTAATGAAACACTTTAGCAACGTAGAAATAATATAGTTTTTGAGAAAATATTATTTCTGCAACTTTATAAGCGGCCATATCTTTGTCGTTTTAAATCCGTTTTCTCGTAAAATATGTCCTTAACCCGTATCGAAGTAAACTAATATATTTTGACAAGTCGAAATAATTTGTGAAGCTTAAGGCTCGTTTTGACCGAAATATGTAAAAGCTGCATGCTGAAATTTTACGAAAATGTGCGTTTAGTCGTCAAACTTTAAAAATTCACCACGGCTTCGTTATAACTCCGTTTTTATCCGTTCAAGCGGCCACGGATTCGTTTTAAAGTATATTTTCTAAATATCAAGGCCAAAGTGTCGTACCAACAGTGGGTTTTTCCAGAAATTCGAATTAAGGACAGAACACAAAATATAGTTTACGAAAATAGTTTTTCTCGGACAAAACCTATTCTAATCCCTTCAAATCAACTCCAAAGCTAATCTAATCCTACCATACACCTTCTTAGGGTGTCATGGGTTCCTAATCACCATCAAGACCAAAGAATAACTTGGGAATAATTATAGGATGACTATAAATATATATAAGTTCTAAAATCATGAAATAAATGGTATAAATCACATAACATGCATATAAGCTCCAAAAATGATAAGAAACTCATGAAAATGAAGAGGAAACATAAAAATGATAAGAATATGCTTACTAGTGAAAATGAAGAGGTGTAGGTAACAAGGATTAAACTTAAATATCCTTGGTTTTTATTTCAAAACCATATAAAGGATATATACTAGATTGTAAACACTTGAACTTTGCAAAAATCTTGATCCCTTGCTCTTATTGTTGTGGCGGTTTGAGGAGGAACAAAAGAGAAAGAAACTTTAACACTTTGAGAAAATACTTGTGAAGTGAATGAGAAATAATTGAGTCAAGTAGACTTTTATGCAAGATTGAAGACATAAAATTAATGAGCCATACCACATTTATGGAATACCCTCTCCTTGGCGTTTTTGGGATCATGCTCCCCAAATATATTTTTTTTATAATGTGTTGTGTATATATATATGTGAAATATTAAGAAATGTGTAAGTTAAATAAATCTTGTAAGGTAAATGGTAGAATTACAGTACAAGTAAGTTTTTATTAGATCAAAATAGAATGTATTGAGATAATAAAAATTGTAAAATACTTTCCTTGTGAAAATTGAGTGATAAAATAATTATCGTACAATTTTTAAGAAAACGACGTAATAATTAAACTTTAACGATTAATGTACCAAATAAATTTGAAACACTAGGAAAACTAAAAATATAGTTTTTATGAACTAAATGTAAGTTTAAAAATACCTCGGGATCATTTTTGAAAGTAATGGATTAAATATACAAAGTAAAACTCACGCGATAAAAATTATTAAGTATAAAACTTACGCGTATAAAGTGAAATGAAATGTCGTGAATGTACTAATGAAATGCACATGATGTGAATGAAATGTAGACTAATCTTAGTCCATATGAAATGTACGTGATGTCATGATCATGAATTCGCCGCTAAACCTTCAAGGTTACGCGAATTTGAAACAAGTAAACCAAGTTTGCTATAAATGTTGAAATAATGGGACATGAAATGTGTCGAGAAATGACTTGAAAGTACGGGTTGTCACAAAATGACATAAAAAACAGTTCACACGTATAAAAAACAGTTCACACGTATATCAATGGTGAGTATAAAAGATAAGAATGACTAGCGAAAATGTGTTGGGAAGGTGTATATACATGGACTATACCTGCGATCAAGTAATATAAAGCGAGAAAGGGTGCCTTGGGCCTTTCGTGGATGTTATTGTCCACTTACAATATACTTTCACATGTATGGCTTTGCCGATGTTTGTCGGTTTGATAATCGCCACGCCGACGGTCTCCTGCGTGGCGATTCTTTTTCTTTGGATTTTGTTAAAGAGGTGATGTAGACTTATCCGCCATTATCCTATATAGAAAGCAAAGGATTATACAACGAATGCAGTTGAAAACAAAATCTTCTGTGTACAAAGTAACATATTATGCAAATGAACATGTAACGATGTTGAAGAATACATTATAAGATTCTTGCGATCCTGTTAATGGTAAATTAGTTTCTATACCTACACCAGCAACTATTGGAGTCTGTATTTGCCTGGTTGTCAAAAAGATCCATTATGTGTTCAACCATGGCTAATGTCAAGGGTATGTCGTATGAACATGATAGCTAGCCATTTATTATTTTACTCATATACATGCAAACATATTACGCATATAGTGATAATAGTAAATGCAGATGAGTATGTGTTAAACATACAGAAATACGTACACCACTAACTATATAGTACACGAAATTTAACATACGAAACATGCATAAAGGTAAATACAATTGAAACACATGCATATAACCATATCACCTAGACTCACGAGATGATTCAAAAATTAATAGTGGCGTACCTCATGCCATTGGAGCTCTAGTTGTAATTGCGGTCTTGCACCTAGCCTTGTAGTACTGTTGAGTACAATTGAAGATGCCAATTTTGCGACCAAGTGCGTCGGCCGATTATTGAACCATCCGAGATTTGTCTAAGAAAATAACTACGCAATCCGGGAGACAAGCGGTATGTATATTTTTTACGAGCGGTTTAATATTTGCTAAGCTGTAAAACATTATGCAATATTTCATTCCTAAACATCCGTGTGTATTGAAACCATGAATCGAATAACCACCTGCAAGCATCCACGTGCAACATCTAGAATTGGTTGTTCCTAAAGCATTATAATTATCTAGTGTGAGTGTGACCATTTCATTACATATCGGTTCAAAATTTTAATAGCTTCTACGTAGTCTCTTTTTCTTCTCAATGTGCTTGATTGGAAGCCCCGCAATTAAAACAAATAAGTTACAACACGATCGGGCTAACCTATGGTGGTGACTATATCAATTAAAACAAATAGTACTATATGATACGTAATGTTTTACTGCATACACTAAACCTTTCCATAGGTGAGGATACATCATAAATAAGGGTAAGGAAGTACAAAAAAGGCGATACGGATCGGTAGATATATCAAACAAAATACGACTCTGGGGATGCACAAGAAACAAAATGTATTAGATAGTATTCAAAATTGTATAGGTGAGTTTTAATACTCCTAAAAATGATAATAAAAAAAAAAAAAAAAAAAAAAAAACCGTGACAAGCGTACAATAAAAAAGGTTTTAGAAATAATGAAAAAATAAAATAAAATCCACAAAAGCCTTCTCAAGACATATTAGGAGTAGAGATATAGATAGATAGGATCGTGACTAACCAAGTAATATTAGCGCAATAAGCAGCAACAACCATCTGAGGCACGTACCTACTGGTCAATAGCTTAACATGAATGGACAAATGGAATACCTTATTAATCAACCCAGCATCGATTACAGAACTACTTTATGCTCTTCAATAGCTCAAATAGAGCTTCAACTTCACTTACACTAACTCGAGAGATAGAAGACAATTAAAAAAGACCAACATAAGCCCCAATAACCGAGTAAGTTTATTGTCTCGATAAGGCATATGGCTTCCCTATTTTCTTTTCTTCTCATATAACCCCATATAGCGATTAATAAGGAACAAAAAGTAAGAATGATGACAAAGCATTCAAAGCTAAAACAACAATTTGTTTAAAAACATACTTGAAACTTATAATAGGTGGACGGGTCTATCATTTGGTGTAGGAAAGTCAAGCTTAGCGCCTACAAAATCACATAAAAGTATGTAATCAATAGGATGTGATATAAATTAATATGTTAAAATATGAACAATTAGAATGCATATACATACTCTGGATCATTCACAACTTTGTCAACATGTCCTAAACGTTCCTTTTATTAAGCTTATGAGCTTCTTTGATGTTGGCTTATAATTTTCCGGCTTACTTTGAGACTTACGGGCTTATATAAGCTTATTATGATATAATAAGCTCATGAGTCTCAAAATGAGCCAAAATCTTGTGGCTTATGAATTATCAGTCGAAATCGAATAAGCTAATAAAGCTACATATAAGCTTAAACAAACACCCCCCCTTAAAGACAAGGCGGATTGAAAATTTGTAAATTAAAACTTCACATTGGTACATAATAGGACCGAGATAATCATGAGTCATGACATGCTAGAATATTCTTGAAGGTGGTAAATCATCAATTCGGAGAATTTTCTAATAACTAAAGCAATAATAAAAATTGTAGAAATAATAAGCGTGGTAGAAGGCGAGAAGTGACAAAGAACATCGAAACATTAAACCGAAAAACTAACTCAAATTGAACTATTGGGTACCGGATCCTATTAATAAACCATGCTAACGGAAAGGACGTGATAATTCAAACAAATTTGTAGATAGAAACTTGATTAGATAGAATTAGAAAAAAAGCGAACCATGTATTGCTTAAGCATATCCCACTGGTCATTCCCTTTAGAGTGTTGTCTTTGAAGAAAACATTAATAAAGTTGAAATTCCGCTCATTCAATATATCTTAAATTAATTTACACAATTCCCGGACAAAAATACAAATACGGTTTATTGAACAAATAGCACTAAAAACATACATGATGGCAATAAACAATGTAATAATTACATCAAAAATATCTGAATAAAGCTATATACTATATATTATATTATGTTAATCAACAACATACGACGACATGAGCAATGTAACAAACAACAGTTATTCAATCAATTAAAGTTGATTTGAATAATTACCTCATTCTTTTGTTCTTCAATGAACCTAAAAAACTTGCTAGAAAATAAAATGTAGCAAATTTACGGTGAAGCATTATTAGAGCAGTGAACCGAATTACCTTTTCTTCGGTGTTTCGCTTATGGATATGGTAGTCGTTATCGGTTATATTCTTGCTCACATTTGGGTCACCTTATCGTTCTTGGAATCTTTGTAAAGCGATTTAAAATTATTTGTGCATACCAAAATAACTATATGAACACAAATCATATTTATCATAAGCGAAACAATACGTAACAAAAAAAAAAAAAAAAAAAACATATATTGCACCTTGCACGCCATAGTGAAAACCCTTGCCGATCGTCCTCTTGGTGCTCATGTGCACTTGATGTACGGATATGGTTATTTCATTTTTTACAAATCGGTTATTTTGTTTAAAGTTTAGATGTTATTTAGGATCTTTAAAGTCGTTAGCGAAGTCGCTTCCGAGAATGAACAACCGGATCCACAGTGAGTATCGTATATCTTTCGGTTTCAAAGGAAAAAGAAAATAAGTACGAAGTAACATGCATGATCTGAATCCATAAACAAAGTTTTTGTTAAACCACAAGGACGATAGATGCAATGGCTCTTATAATTAAGGGTTGTTTGTTTGGGGCAAATCGGAGATCATTGGCGCAAAGGAGCCATCCGTTATATACTCTGAGACTTGCATTTGTAAGCGTGTGACCACATTGACATTTTATATTAGTATCCTATATATCATTGAAAATTTGTATATGCTATCTTTTAGAGCCACTGCTATAGTTGAAACCTCAACGACTAACACCATCTACTTTTACTCAATTGACAAGGAAACTATATGTATAGCTATGTACGACTCGGCCACATTCAAAATACAAAAACTATTGAGTTAGGGTAACCAAAACCACTAAAGTCTAAGATACGATACCGAGGAACATAGAGTTTTCATATAGTTAGCACAATGGGACATGTAGTCCCAATAAGGTGCGCCTCTAAATCCGAGGATACACGTCGCACTATTACCAGCCAATAATGGAGACCCAACCAAGGTAACAAAAATGATGGACATGATGATTAGGATAATAGGAGAAAGGCTATTCATTTGTATACAATACCACTTTCAATCTACTTAATGTTCCGACACTTCAATATAGCAATGCACACACAAGAAGCTCAAAGTACCAAACCTTCCATAGAATCTTGGGTCGACGCATATTTTATTTGTGAATTCTGCACACACACAATAAATGATTACCGGTAAGGAACATAAAAGTGCAGAACATGAGTAAAATCAGCAAGCAATTGAGGGATGAAAATTTAATTTGACAATTTGAGGATGAAAATGTAACAATAGAAATTGGAAAAACTTTCAGCTTCAATCAAGTGTTGAAATTCTAATTCTTGAGCTTTGGAATCTAATGAAAACCCTTGCCCACCTTCTCAGCGGTGTTAGATCCTCCAAACATGGAACTGTTCTTCAAATAACAAATTTCGTGTGAAAGATGAAGCGGAAGGAAACGCTTGAATTCTATATAAAGTGAATATTACATATAACAATAATATAACCCGATTGTCTTGTTATGCACCTCTTTTAGATATACAAATATATGAGGATTATAAAAATCCAAGCCATGATACCGTGATTACGTGAGCGATCGATGTCCAAGTAAATGTTAGAATTTATTATTGAGTTTGAAGTCTAGATTAGAAAATGATACATTATAGCAATTCCAAATATATAGAACTTTAAAAAAAGTTCTCAATTATTGATCATCATTCAATAGTCATACCAAAAAATTCATTGATACAAAATTTAAGTGAATCAAATATATGACCTGACTTCAATAATGTAGAACACGATAAGTAACATAAGTAAGGTATAGAAGCCACAAGGATGAGTGATTAGAAGTATCACTCGAGTTATTGATGTCGAATTGATGATTGTGGGTTTGGTTTTGCAAAAGCATAGCAATTGAGCGATTAACAATGATCACCTCATTCTTCTTGTTCTTCAATGTATTACTTGTTGTCCTCGAATGTAAAATTATTAAACACAAACATCATTAAAATCAAAGACATGTATTACCTCTTGTGCATGAAAAAGCAAGATAAATCAACAGCGTAAAACAAACATATTTGACATATTAGGGTTTAGAAAAAAGAGCGAAAGTCGACACCTTTTTACGGTTGTCTCATGTTTTTCTATGGGCTTAAGCGTATTGGCATATGGCTAGTTCATCCTTAAATCTCACCAAAGAGTAGGCACTGCACAAAGTATAAGCTGACCATGTTGCAAATTGATGTATTTTCTTCTATGGCGACTTCTCAGTTCTTTTCTCTTGTAACATTGATAACCACCTATGAACTCATGACATAAATTAAGATGAATATGTGAACTTCAAAAGAGGCGCCTAAGAACTTTTAAACCGATAACATAAAACCTATGACATTGAGTGTTATGATAATTTGTATTCAAATCTCAATGTAAGTGTTATGTTGCTATAGTACTGTTTTTCAATGTCGTTGCAAATTGTCATGTTGGCATGAAAAGAGCCATTAAAAAAGCAAAAGGAAAAGCTAAAATTTTCAAGTGCCCACTTGATGAGATACAAAACACGGAAGAGAACCAAAAGCTTTATGACTGCTATTCCTTATGATAAGCCAATAAGGTAAAGAATGAGAAGAATGTCATTCTGGAAGCAAGCCTCACGTATCAAATTGAATTTAGGGTTACCTATATTTAAGGAAAAGATATGTATATGGTTGGTTGCATAGGTTTATAGATTTGAAGTTGCAATATATAATCAAAACAATGTGTTAGTCTAGTGGTTGTTAAGTTTATTAATGTTGCTAACACCCCATGTTCAATCCCCTCCAATGTCATTTTTGGATTTAATAAAACCGAATTTTATACATTTAAAATTATAAATACATTATTACATATCCGAATTTTATAAATTTAAAATTAAAAAAACACAAAAATCAAATCAAATTTAAAAAAATGCCACATAAATATAATGATGACATGGAAATATGACTTGGCATTATGGGATACCAAGTGGCATTTATGTGGCATCCTCTTCTTATATATAATGTATATATATATATATATATATATATATATATATATATATATATATATATATATATATATATATATATAAGGAGGCATTTGACATTAATCTACCTCAATGCCACATAAGCATTTTTGGTCCAACTAAGCAATTTATTAATCCACCTAAGCACTAATTTTTTAATTTAATTAGATTTTATATAAATTTCGGATTTTTAATATATTTTTTTAAATTTCGGATTTTTAATAAATATTTATAAAAAAGGGGCCTTGCAAGGATTGAACCTTGGTCATTTGGATAAATAACTTGTGTGTTTACCACTTAGGCAACAAGTTATTTTGATAATTATGTTGCATATTATAATCTATAAATGCCTATAATAATTATATTGGAATCCTATACTAAATACAATTTATCTACAAAAATTATATTAAGTAATTATCTTTTTAAACTTATTATACATATCTTTTCCTTAAATACATATTTTTCTTAATTCATTCATTATATATATTTTACATAACCTAATATCATTATGTCTGGTCAATTGGGACAATATGCCCTTGAATCGATGATGCTACTTGTATTTTGTTGTTAAACAAGTTTGTGCTAAATGCATAAATCCATTGCTTATCGTATTATTGTTTCGGTTGCATGAGCGAGCTTGGTTCCTTTTCAAAACACAATACCAAGTATTTGTATATCAATATGATAGTGTCAAGTATTGAGTTAGCTGCTCTACCAAGTCTAACAGGTTAATTTTTAATTTCGTATATACTAGATGATATTTGTTAATAAAAAGCTGTACATAACCTACTTTAACATTAAAATTAATATTACCAATAGTGGTTTGAAATCAAATTCATACTATAAATGGCTATGTTGTTCATGATGCTCAACATCCATGCAGGTACATAAGCTTGCTCATGCTTTATTTGTTCTAATTGGTAACCTTATTATATGTTCTTTAACCTAAAACTATCATGTCTTCTTATAGATTCAATGAGCTATAAAAAAGAAGCTCCATTCCCCTGAATCCGACCGATCTTACACTCAGTTGGAATTTGATATCTCTAATACTGGATTATCGTAAGTTACTGATGTAGTTTACTTGGTTATTGATATATTTATATGACTCTTTGATGGAAGTAACCAAATTTATATGATATATGATACATTATTGATATTCATTTTAACTACGGGTGGCGTTTACATGTTACATTGGATGTGTCACATGCTTTGGGGACTTGCGAGATGCTAGAAACACAACCAAAAGAATGGTAGTGTGAAGGGATATAATGCTTGAACTTATAGTAAGCCTTATTGTCCCCACAAAATGAGAAAATCTAACCACAATAACTGAGTACAATTATCTTTTTACTGCAGAGGGGACACGAGAATATGATATACAAGATTTATGTTGATTTGAAAATCAAGGATTACTCAGTAATTTATTAGGCAAAGACTTAACAAGTGTATATAATCACTTGCAATTTTCATAGACTGGTGATGGTGATTATTTTTACCGATTAAAAAGGATGCTTATAAATGGTACTGAGCTTTTTATTGATAAGTATCTTCTTTTTTGTTCGAATTAGTTTCCTTATATTGAAGTTGTAAATGCAGGGGACACGACTTGGAAGTAATGAACCCAAAGGATGTTTTAGTAAGTGTTTTACATGTGATTCACGTTTGTTTTTCTTTCTTGGTGTATTTTCTATAATACCAGTTAACATGGGTAGACAATGCTTAATTGATCATTTTTTTGTATTTTCTATATTCATCAAATACCGTTTTGTAATGTCATAGTTTACGTTCATACAAAATATAGGTCTTCCATCGGAAAGTCACTTTTCAAATCCAGTGAGCAAATCCACGGTCTTCAAATATTAGCAGTTCAATCCACAAACGAGGATGAGTTTGATAATGTAAATTAGGTTCAATCTTACATTTATTTAATAGTGTCTTAATATGGTGTTTTTACGTTTAAGCGAGGTTACGCTAATGTTGATACATTGGTAAATAATGACCAACCCATTTACCGATGGATCCGTGACTTTCAAATCTCACAAATATTTTGGTCTCGAAGGCGATCATGCGAGTTATTTTTATATTTTGAATTTTATGAAGCTAAATATTTGTTGTTGGACACATATGACATTCACTTATATTTGAAACTTATTTGGTTGATCGTTCTTCACAAGGCACAATACCTTGTGTTTCAAAGACGAGTCGATTTATCATGGAAACTCCATTCTAGGTAGCAAAAGCTCCGGCCGGAATGGTGGGGTCTAAATATAGGAAACTTCGAAGAGAGAGATGGTGGAATATGGGATTGAGGATGTTTCGGATGAAATTGGCACAAGGAACAATACCTTGTGTTTCAGCAGACGATCGATTTATCATGGAAACTCTATTCCGTGTGCTTGACTCCCGGCGGAATGGTGGGGTCTATTCGGTATATATTTACAAAATAATTATGTAGCGTAATCACTATCTGAATAGTATTATTATTACGTCGACTCTACTAAAATTTGGAGACCATCACTTGCATTGAACATTGTCTCTTGCCATTTTCATGTACTCATTTTCATTTCTAAATACCTTTCGCTCCTCCTTTGTCAAAATTTTAATCGTTAGTGAGAGTTTGCACCACCCGTAGGTATCTATCCAATTTTACGTGAGAGATCCTATGAAATGGGATCTCACATAAGTATCTATAAAATTTACGCTTGAAATATTAGTATAAAAAGATTAATTGGAGCAATTACCACCTATAACCAAGAGTATATAATCTGAAAAAGATTAATACAATCAATAATTAGCAAATATTATTCTGTTTCTTTTTATTGTTTCAGGTTAAATAGTGGGAAGATGCAAGAAAGGTACTGATTGTGTCATTCCATCCCCATTTGACTATGCGGTTGTCGTGACCACCACAACCTCAAATCACACGTGGCCGATGTCTTTGGCATGATCTTTTCCATAAAGCGACAGGGCCGAGGCCATGAGCGAGTAACATTGATGAAAATATAAGATCAACCAACTGGTGAATCGGATATTAGGGCGATCCACTACCCGCAATAGTGGGATAAATATCTCAGAGGCCCATTTTCTTCTGTGAAACGAGAGCACAAGCCTCGGCAAATTAATTTGAACCCTTCCTTAAGCCAATCTGGTTTACAAGGTAAAATGCTAAATTTATCGTGAGAATTCTTACATATTGCTACTAACAATGTGCGAGAAAATGCGGATAAAACGATTTTGACAACAATATTTTTGCTTGACAATAGAGTCCATAAATTATGAAGAGATGCGAACTTGTTGCCATGATGTCATCTCACGTGAAATAAATAATTCCAAAGGCATAGTACATTCATTTTGATGGCAAACTACACAAACACATGCTAACATTGAGTCGTTCTATGTCTCTATAATTTGGTTATTATAGAGAGGTAACATGATATTTTCTGTGAGAGATCCTATGTGTTGCAGTTGTGTGTAGATGGAAAAAGATCAGAAGTTGCGCAAACTACACAAACACATAGTACATTCATTTTGATGGCAAACTACACAAACACATGCTAACATTGAGTCGCTCTATGTCTCTATAATTTGGTTATTATAGAGAGGTAACATGATATTTTCTGTGAGAGATCCTATGTGTTGCAGTTGTGTGTAGATGGAAAAAGATCAGAAGTTGCGCAACATTGATGAGCTCGAGTGCATTGCTGAGGTAACATCGCTAACTCAACTGTCAATATTTTTACCTTATGATGGTTTATTATTATTGGTAAAGATTCAATAATTCATAGTAGTTTTTTAATAAGTTCTGACTTTTAATAGTATTGGAAGTGAAAAGCTTTTCAAGTCTTCTTTAATCTCTTATGTAAAGTGAATTTCATAGCGTCAATACATCGGGCTAGCGGTGCGGTGGGCACCGTTCAAAGGTTTGGTCAACGAGTTTTCGTGTTGTTTAATATAGTAAATATGGTTCTTTGTTACTTTCTTATGTTCGGTGTGGCTTATGCGGATCACTATTTCCTTTTTGTTTGTTGCGGCCCACGGACACGTATGATTCTTTAGGTTTGTGTGACCGTGTCTATGGTCATTGTCGTGCTCTTTTACGGTATGATGGATCGATGTGAATAGTAAGATTACAAATCCCACGAAAGGGTAGCCAATGAAGTGCAAAATTCAGTTAAGAGATCTTTAGTCAAGTTTGAAGTTTCGGAAAAATGAATTCCTCCCGGACGAAGGTGCAATTTACGTTATAATTTTATTGTAATTATCGAAGAGAGCTGAAGCTTATGCTACATAATAGAAAAATCAAATGATATTTGACCCTTTAACGTACATACCACATCGTTACTTTTATCTAAAATAACTTGCTCATTCTTACACAGTCGCATCCTGAAGCGTTACATCATTTTATACTTGAAAGACGAGGTTTCATTGTCATTCTTTGGAGCAACATATGGTGGCCAAAGCTACTTAGTTCATATGCAAGTTTATTCAAAATTATTTGTAGGCTAGGTAACTTATAATCATTAAAATGCTACTTTATTGTAGTGTTATATAGTTCTAGGATACAAGAAACCTTAAAGCTCCCATTACTCAAGCATGTAGTCAAAATTATACTGATGATAAGCTTAAGTGGGTATGTCTTCATGTTGAGAATTTTTCTAAACCATATATTAGTATTGGGTTCTTGGTACATGTAGTTACAAAATATACATGGTTTATATTTTTTGGTGCTCTATTTGGTATTTCGTTTAGGTCTTTCCCTTCCGGAGACCAATAACGATGCTTGTCTTTTGGTGAGATATGGGCCACGTTCAAAATTTTGTCGGTTCTAAGGTAAATATATTATATTTAAGTAAAAAGTGTTTTAGTTAAAGTGCTAAACACATTACAAAATGATCTCGATTAACTCATTGGTATTGAAAGATTTATATACAATTATCCTTAAAACAAAACTTATATACTCGACCGAAACACAACTTATAGATTCAATCAAGTAAATGTGAAATGCCACTGTTAAACTTGATTAGATATAAATAACCAATAAGATTTTCATAGAGATTAATATATACCAAAATCATATGTTTCTGGACATAAGAGACAATGAAGAGAAGGCATGATTGTTTCGCTAGGGGGAAACGGAAGGTCATATGTTTTAATTCTTGAATCTGGTCCTACATCAGACACAAGCCAGAGCATGGTGAGTAGTCTTCTTATCCTTCAGTCGGTAAATGTCAATCACACTGGTGTTAGAGAAATCCTCATGTATTCTTTAAAACACGACAAAAAATGGTACCTTGATAATTATTTGTAGTCCTATAGACGACCACTTAAACGATGTTATACAGTGCCAAAACACGTCAAGTTATCTCACACAAGCTAGCCACTTGTGAATGACTAACCGTAAGAAACTTAAAGCAGTTCGGACAAACCAATAATAGAGAAAAGTAGTATGTTGGGTAACTCAAGCGTATTAGGTTTGAGCAGAGATCGTTCGAGCGAGGTTGAATGGAATTTCAACTCACGTCTCGATTATCGGGATTTGAATAAGAGAAGGGGATAATATGATGTTTTCTAAACTACGGGATAAGGAAAGCATATAGGATTAAAATCTATGGGGAAAACCTAAGAATAATGGCAAACTACGCAATTCTACACTAAAACGCAAATACGGGATTAAAAACGAAACGCGAATAAAAAGCAACTACGTCTATTCTAAATCCTAAATATAACCTAAAATTACTTTTATACTAAAAATGATATTAGAAAACTAATTAAGAATT
This sequence comes from Chrysanthemum lavandulifolium, assembly GCA_022545495.1. Lineage (NCBI taxonomy): Eukaryota > Viridiplantae > Streptophyta > Magnoliopsida > Asterales > Asteraceae > Chrysanthemum > Chrysanthemum lavandulifolium. Next base: position 216,239,560 of record CM040245.1, read on the forward strand.
AAAACTATTTTTTTAGGAATTTTCTTGAATTAATTCTAATTAAAAACTAAATTTTAACTTTAAAAATAAGACTAAATAACTAAAAATTATAAAAACAAAGGGGAAAATTATGGAATTACTTTTCAAAAATCTAAAATAACACAAAAGACTTTTCAAAACTATTTTTATATTTTTCTGATTATTTTTCTATTTTATACTAATTTAAAACTATTTTAATCTAATTTAAATTGTGAAAAATACCAAATAAAAGGGGAAAAATAAGGAAAAATCTTTTTTATGCTTTTTATATTTTTCTTAAACTGGGAAAATTGAAAAATTATTTTTTGGAACTTTTTCTTAATTAACTGCAATAAAAGCTATTTAAAAAGGCTTAAAAACTGATTTTAATAAAGAAAAATAGTGAACAGTGACCAAAAATTATGAAAAACTCAGGAAAATTCTAAAAAGTTATTCTAGAGCTGTGAAAAATATAAAAACATGGGCTTATGTGGAGAATATAAGGGTTGTAGTGTAAACTGGTGTGAAATAAGCACTTTGAGATAAGCTAGACAACAAAATAAGCCACCAAGCTTTTACAGAGACTATATTATACTAAAAATAATCTAAATCAACTCAGTACAGCTACACCTAACACCTAATAAGCAGGCTACCTAAGATTTTAAGCTAACTGCTACTTAAGAAAAACGATGGTGGTCCTACTTTAAGCTCTTGAATTGCTTATCCAATAAGCTAAAGCTAAAACCAGATATGTGGACTTGAAGACCACCCAACAAACTGTAAATGGACCAAATATGAGACCCTAACTAGCTGTATTGAACCTTGTGCAATAGCGCAATTCTATAGCGGTTTTGACTCAGTTTGACTTTTAAGAACAGATTAGCATTTTGACTTTAATGAGATTTAAGATCAAATAAAGGAATGATGTAGATGAAATATGATGTAATGCAACTATAGCAAGCTAGTTCTATTGATTCTAAACTTATATGAAAGGTTTGAGCAACTGATTTTTCACAGATTTGAGACAAGAACAGTAAAGATGAAATATTGACTTTTGTTGACTTTTCTAAAACTGAGAATTAGAGCTAATAGAATCAATGACAGGCTCACATAAGCTTTACTGAGCTTATGTGAGCTTAAAGGTAGACTAAAAGAGTAGCTTAAACAGTAATGATTATGAAAACAGATTAACTAAGAGTTTAAATTGAAAATGCAATTTTTTTAATAAAGGAGTTTTACAAAGCTTGAAAACAAGATTACAAAATGATTTATCTAATAAAACAGTAATTAACAATAAACAAAATGGTAACAAAATCTCTAAAAGATGTGAGAAATTGGACAAAATACAATGTGGTGATGGGGTTTATATAGCGATGAGGATAGCTTGGGATGCCTTTCGAAGCTCCTGAGCTCTAATCTCGACCATTAATTCATTCTCTTGTCATCTCATCCATTTCGACCCTTGGATTGGATTAGTGATGTGTTTAGACCAATAAAGCGCTTCATTTGTCCACTTGGCGATCCTTGAGTCACACCGACACGTCGATTCTAGAAACTTGGGGAGATGCTTAGTACGAAGTTTGGTGTTTGGGATTGGTGGTAAATGGTGGTGTTTGGGATGGGGAAGAAGGATGCTACTGTGGGGCGCGTTTGGTTTGTTTATTGTTTTTCAAATGGTGTTGACCGGGTTAAAAGGGTTTGACACAGGTTAAAATGGCCGGTCAAGTGGGTAGCAGGTGTGGATTCATTAATAAGTGGTTTGGGTTGTAATGGTTATTTGGATTGGATTGGATGAGTTTGGGCGAGAGTTATGTTAAGGATTGGATTTGTATTATGTTGGATTAGGACTTGGACTAGTAGTGAACCAAAGGTAATATAGGGACTAAGGATGTGAAATATGAATTTTGAGGGATCATACATGTAAATCGAAATTATCTTCCAAGGATCGCACTTGCAATCTTCAAATAGACCAAGGATTGAATTTGCAACTTTTGAAACTTGAGGGTGTTTTACGTCATTTCTTTGAAAGTTCGAGGACTATTTCGACATTTCTTCAAACTTTGATCAAATCTTCACAAATCATCCTCGAGATTAGAAATCTTCATAAATGCTCAATTTTGATCTTAGGCTCGGCTTAAGCTCTCTTAATCTCTCGTGCTCGGATTTATATACGATTTGGTTCCTTTTGCGTGTTTTGCATATCCGTACTGCACAAGCACAAACTCAAGAAAACCACAAATAATAGCAATAAGCGGCTCTTTCTTGGTTATTTTGGGTGGAGTTTGATATAGAAAAGGTATGTGTTTTAGCACGTACCAAAATACCAGACGAGACTATTGTCGTGTCCTCGCACAATCAATCAACTCACGCTTCTAAAACCAAGTTTCAATCTCTTTCTACTAAACCTATGAAGAAGTAGCAAAGATTCCTCAAAGAGATTAAGAAAGCCTTAATTCTAAAACGCCCGTTTACCTTTTAAATTCACATATATAGATATTATGATCAAGCGCATTCCGATTATGAATGACGGTTTGTTAAACTTTCATGTCGATCAATAACTCCAACATTTTCAAGCGACACGTTAGGATCACGGGTAAGAAAGCGAACACGGTGAAGTGACCATACGGATAGAATACATCGTCACGATTTTCAGAAGCTCCCGAACTAAGCGTAAAACCGAAATCATTGTTAAATATGATTCTAGATGCTAACACTACCCATGGAAGTTACTTGTGTAATTACCTTTTGTTCCCATTTTCCTAATTTCCTCAAGATTTTTTATTTTTGTGAGAAATGAATTTCTTCAAATTTCTCGTTCGATAACTTTTATTAGATAAAGATATAAAGCTAAGTCGATAATTAGTTGTCCGCTTCTCTCAAGAACCATTGTCGTAAAATGAGGTCCACATCAAGGAATTTTATTCACTTATTTTTTTTGACTTTTCCATTTTCATTCTTCATTCTTCTTTTTTTTTTTTTTTTTTTTTTTTTTTTTTTTTTTTTTGCACTTATACCTTTACTTATATGAGATTTGAACCACGGATCTTCACGGGTAATTCAAGACTATAAACTTCATGAAATGAGGATCCGGTGGCTAGGCTAAGACCTCACTCAATCCGGCTAAAGATCCAAGGTCCGATCTCGACACCATGACTCACAACTTAACTTATTACTTTTCACATATCACGATTTCTTATTTATTACGGATCCTTGATGTGTACCCAATTTTAAAACAAAGATTCTTTTAAGAAGATAAAGAACTAACTATCGCAAAAACTCAACATCTCTAATTATTTATTAAGCGGATATGGGTGAAACAATTTTGTGGGAACAAAAGCCATAAGTACCTTCGATGGGCTCTAAAGAGAACCAACTACTCCACGTTTAGCATCTAAACTCATAAGTAACTCTATCATTTCTCGATCTGCGCAAATTTAAAATCCCAAATAATGAGATCCGAAGATGCTTAGCCGATAATTTTAAGTTACCTATGGTTAAGGGAACAAGCTAGGGCTCAACACGCTTGGGTCAGTCGAAATTCTATTCCTACTCTCACCGGTGGAAAGTCAACAAGGTGTCAAAACATATATTAACTTAGCAAATGCTTAGTCTAATGAAATTAAGTCATGCATATTTAAAGTCACTAAGGGAAACTTGCAAAATCTTGACCTTGTGAGCTAGAATTCGCATTTATAAGCTTCTTATCTAAGAGACTAGCAAAACTTTTCAATCAAAAGACTTAACAAAAGCTTACAAAATTTTAAATTTTTCTCATTTTTGCACAATTTTCATTTTCTAAGGAAAAGCAGGGGTTGCGAGTACACAGAGAAATAAGCAAGTCGGTCAAATCAAATCGAAGATTACCCTACCCCGGACTAGAGCGAAACATTGTCCTCAATGTTTAAAGCAAGGGTATCAACGAAAATCTAAAAGCGGGTTTATTAAGTATGCTAGAAGATAAGCGTTAGCGATAAGATTTAGGATATCGGTTCCATCGACATCGATCATGAAACTCGGTGGAGAAAAGACAAACTTGAGCACGAGAGTCTTCATATCGGGAACATCTAAACACATCATCACAAACAACCAAACACAGAAATCGAATTCGCGTCACTTATTAGAAAATAGAAAGAAGATAGAGATAAGCATGGGTGCCTCCCACGAAGCGCTCTGTTTTTGATCACCGAGTCGCTAGCGACTCGTCCCAATTATTTGTCCTTGGGGGAGCAAGCGGAAGGATACCAGGTCAGCGGTGTCCTCATTCCGAAGGAATGAGGCCTGGGCGGAGTTGGGAGGAAGAAAATGTCGGGCTTGACACATAAGGGATAACATGAAAGAATGATCCATCATCCGGCGGTTTAGCGGTGGACGAAGGAATGACGGATCACAATGAGAAAACTCAAGAAAGATGGGAGCTCATGGTAAAGGATAAGAGATGTAGGCTCAATCTCAAGGCATCCATCGGAGGATCCTTATCAAAAACGGTTTTAGCATAAAGCTCATCTATGTCTAATATCCGGGTTTAAAGATTTTGTCTTCACATGTCGACTCATTAGGATAAAGGATGGTGGACTCATGAGAGAGGAGAGTCAGAAAACCATCAAGAACAACCATATCCCCTCGGGGTCATTCATAACATCCTCAATACCGGTGGTATCAAGTCATCAATAGCATCCTCAATGATCGGGTCATTTGCTCCGATATCGAAATCTCGTTCAAAACCTTGCTCATATCAACATCAGTAGAATCGCTCGAGAATCTGGAGGATAAACATCATCAATAGTGGAATTGCCACTAATCTCTTCATCAAATCGGAAAGTCTCAAGCTCGGGAGAAATCACTATCTTTAGCGGAGATAGGATGCGAACTCGAATTATCGTTAAGGGCTTCAATCTTAGAAATGAGAAGATAAACATTTGACAATGTTTGACGTAATGCTTCATCCTCGATCTCAATATCATCGGGCTCAATCTCTTCCTCTTCTGGCTCAAAATCATTATCCTCTTCTATATCGGGCTCAGAAGGTAAATCGTCAACGAAATCGATGTCTCCATAAGAATCATCATCGGAATCGGAGAACATCTCAACATGATCATTCAAATTATCAAGAGAAGGCTCATCACAAATATCAACAACCCCAGACTCTCTTGGGCTTGGGATAAGGATCTCAACACTAGTCTCTTCCGTTTCGAATAGTACTAAGATGCTCATCCCCATTATGAGAGAGTCAGCGGTGCAATAATGTCGAAGAAATATGATCATCGACCTCTTCCAAAATGGCGTCACTTCTCAACCGTGAGTGAAGGGAAGAGTCGAAATTAAAGGCTCGAAGCGGGAGTGGGATTGCCACTCGGGAGAGTATAATCGTCATCGAATCGAATCGTAATAATAGGTAGTTGGACGATGTTGGATCACTTTGCGGCCTCTTGACTAATAATTCACGATAGGTTTTCGATTAGGATCTTTTCTTGGCGAGTTCATGAAGAAATTCTTTTAATTCTTTTAACTCTTGTAATATATTAAAGGAAACCTTGGTGAAATTCTTGATTATCGAGCGGAGTTTGTGGTTGAATTTCTTGGTATTGTGGAGGTGGGTTATAAGCATAGTCGTAATTATCACAAGGAACTTGCTCGTAAGCAATCGGGTTACGCATCGACAATTGGAATTAACGTGCGGACCTCCGCAATACTCACTTGATTATGATTGTTGTGGCGAATCTGGGTAAGGTTCATAACCAAAGGTTGAGTTGTTAAATTGAACTTGACATTGAAAACCTTGGTGAGGACCACCACGATACTCACAGGGGAGTATGAATCCGACTCATGGTACAAAGGTTGGTTAGGAAAATTGGTTGTCTCATGAGTCGGATTGTGGTGAAACTTCGGTTCTGATTTTCCATTGCTACAAGCGAGACAATTCCCACCATATTCGGGTCCGCCGCACCATATACACGGTGATAAATCGAAGAATTATCCGGATAAGAGTTAGTGATTTCCACCATTTCCGTGATAGGCTCGGTTCTTGAGCAGGAGTCGCCTCGGGCTCGAAACATGTTCCATCTCCCTCACCGGAGGGAGTAGGAATCGAGGGTTCATCAAGATTATATTTCAAAATTTTGACAAGGCTTCAAGTTTTTCAATGTTGTTAAGAAAAGCCTGACGTTCAAAGAAATCGTCTCGTGAGAATTAAACATATAGAGGTAAAAGAAAAGAATTATCGGGTTAAGAGGATAAAAGAAGAATATTTTGGGTTTTAAAACAAATTTTAAAAGGAAAATCTTTTGGGTTTTTATAAAAGGGATATGTACAAATATCATGATAACTTCACTCGGGAAGGATTTTCAAATGCGCGATTCGAGGCGGAATCTGAAAACTCGCTACAAGCCATCCCGGCGTGGCGCAAAAATTATCTGATGCAAAACACGTCAAGTTATCTCGCACTGAAGCTAGCCACTGTGAATGACTAACCGTAAGAAACTTAAAGCAGTTCGGACAAACCAATAATAGAGAATAAGTAGTATGTTGGGTAACTCAAACGTATTAGGTTTGAGCACCGAGATCGTTCCGAACGATGGTTGAATGGAATTTCCAACTCACGTCTCGATTATCGGGATTTGAATAAGAGAAGGGGATAATATGATGTTTTCTAAACTACGGGATAAGGAAAGCATATAGGATTAAAATCTATGGGTAAAACCTAAGAATAATGGCAAACTACGCAATTCTACACTAAAACGCAAATCGGGATAAAAAGCGAAGCGAATAAAAAGCAACTATGTCTATTCTAAATCCTAAATATAACCTATAATTACTTTTATACTAAAATGATATTAGAAAACTAATTAAGAATTAAAACTATTTTTTAGGAATTTTCTTGAATTAATTCTAATTAAAACTAAATTTTAACTTTAAAAATAAGACTAAATAACTAAAATTATAAAAACAAAGGGGAAAATTATGGAATTACTTTTGAAAATCTAAAATAACACAAAGACTTTTCAAAACTATTTTATATTTTTGATTATTTTCTATTTTCTACTAATTTAAAACTATTTTAATCTAATTTAAATTGTGAAAATACCAAATAAAGGGAAAAATAAGGAAAAATCTTTTATGCTTTTTATATTTTTCTTAAGCGGGAAAATTGAAAAATTATTTTTGGAACTTTTCTTAATTAAGCGCAATAAAAGCTATTTAAAAGGCTTAAAAGCGGATTTTAATAAAGAAAATAGTGAGCGGTGACAAAAATTATGAAAAACTAGGAAAGTTCTAAAAAGTTATTCTAGAGTCATGAAAAATATAAAAACATGGGCTTATGTGGAGAATATAAGAGGTTTGTAGTATGGCGGTGTGAAATAAGCACTTTGAGATAAGCTAGACAACAAAATAAGCCACCAAGCTTTTACAAAGACTATATTATACTAAAATACTCTAAATCAACTCGGTCTGACTACTCTAACACCTAATAAGCGGGCTACCTAAGATTTTAAGCTAGCGCTACTTAAGAAAAAGCAGTGAGCGGTCCTACTTTAAGCTACACTGTTGCTTATCCAATAAGCTAAAGCTAAAACAGATATGTGGACTTGAAGACCACCCAGCAAACTGTAAATGGACCAAATATGAGACCCTAACTAGCTGTATTGAACCTTATGCAATGACTGCAATTTCTGCAAAAAATGGTTTTTGACTCAGTTTGACTTTTAAGAACATATTAGCATTTTGACTTTAATGAGATTTAAGATCAAATAAAGGACTAATGTAGATAAAATATGATGTAATGCAACTATAGCAAGCTAGTTCTACTGATTCTAAACTTATATGAAAGGTTTGAGCAACTGATTTTTCACAGTTTGAGACAAAACGGTAAAGATGAAATATTGACTTTGTTGACTTTTCTAAAGCGAGAATTAGAGCTAATAGAATCAATAGCCAGGCTCACATAAGCTTTAATGAGCTTATGTGAGCTTAAAGATAGACTAAAAGAGCGACAAGCTTAAAAAGTAATGATTATGAAAACAGATTAACTAAGAGTTTAAATTGAAAATGCAATTTTATTAATAAAGGAGTTTTACAAAGCTTGAAAACAAGATTACAAAATGATTTATCTAATAAAACAGTAATTAACAATAAACAAAATGGTAACAAAATCTCTAAAAGCTGTGAGAAATTGGACAAAATACAATGTGACTGATGGAGGTTTATATAACTGATGAGGATAGCTTGGGATGCCTTTCAGAAGCTCCTAGAGCTCTAATCTCGACCATTAATTCATTCTCTTGTCATCTCATCCATTTTGACCCTTGGATTGGATTAGTGATGTGTTTAGACCAATAGAAAAGCTTCATTTGTCCGACTTGGCGTCCTTGAGTCGCACCTCGACGACCGTCGATTCTAGAAACAGGGAGATGCTTAGTCACGAAGTTTGGTGTTTGGGATTGGTGGTAAATGGTGGTGTTTGGGATGGGGAAGAAGGATGCTACTGTGGGGCTCGTTTGGTTTTTTTATTGTTTTTCAAATGGTGTTGACCCGGTTAAAAGGGTTTGACCTGGGTTAAAATGGCCGGGTCAAGTGGGTAACCGGGTGTGGATTCATTAATAAGTGGCTGGGTTGTAATGGTTATTTGGATTGGATTGGATGAGTTTGGGCCGAGAGTTATGTTAAGGATTGGATTTGTATTATGTTGGATTAGGACTTGGACTAGTAGTGAACCAAAGGTAATATAGGGACTAAGGATGTGAAATATGAATTTTGAGGGATCATACATGTAAATCTGAAATTATCTTCCAAGGACTGCACTTGCCAATCTTCAAATAGACCAAGGATTGAATTTGCAACTTTTGAAACTTGAGGGTGTTTTCTGTCATTTGCTGAAAGTTCAGGGACTATTTCTGACATTTCTTCAAACTTTGATCAAATCTTCACAAATCATCCTCAGAGATTAGAAATCTTCATAAATGCTCAATTTTGATCTTAGAATTGGCAAGCTCTCTTAATATCTCGTGCTCGGTTTATATACGATTTGGTTCCTTTTGCGTGTTTTGCATATCCGTACTGACTGGCACAAACTCAAGAAAACCACAAATATTAGCAATAAGCGGCTCTTTCTTGGTTATTTTGGGTGGGTTTGATATAGAAAGGTATGTGTTTTAGCACATACCAATAACATAATAGAGCTTCTAAGAACTTCTATAGCTACTAACCAAATATCTTAGTAAATTTAGACATTATATGGTTATGGTGGTGTTTACATATCTTTATTCGTAGTAAAAAACCAGAATAACTGATTATTTAGAACAAAAAATCATTAGATGTAAAAACATGTCCATTTTTTTGTGAACGGTTGTGCATGTTCAGCTGGTCGAATTCAATCCAGATAACCTTGATGAATCCGTTCTTACGGCGTTGTCGGGGTCAACTATTGACTAAAATGTCAAAGTAACACCGGCGTTGCTCAAAGTTGACAATTATATATCAAGTCCAATTTAAAAGTCATAATAAGCGCAATTCAATCCCAAATCAACTCAAAACAATCTGTGACCAATCAACCAACCAAATATACGAAACCAATGTTATGACCCTAATGGTCATGACACGATCACATTAAGACCATGTGAACCAAACAAGCTCTAGAAGCTTTTGACCCACGCCGTTTCATCCAAACATTAACAATATCAACCAACAAGCTACCAAAATGACCCGACATGGACCCTTGCTCCAAGTGGGTCTCGTCGACGCCATAGACCCGCGTCTGAGTCCCTAGTGGCTCGTACGCCTCATCACTCACATCCAAACACTACCAAATCAATCCCACAACATCCAAATACAATCAATCAACCTCCAATCATTAACCAAACATCAAACCCATCATCTATTCCTAACCAAAAACATGAAACTAGACCTAAAATGCAAAAACCCGACAATATGATACACAACATGCTTACCAAACACTAGCTACATGTTTATTTAAGTGTTAATTAGACTTAATCCCACGTTTAAACCAAAAGCCCAAAATTTTATCATAGGTGGCTTATTGAAGCTCAAACAAACGTAACCCATGTTTCATTTACCTTATTCAAGCTCGATCTACAATATTTGATGAAAACCACAAAAGTACGAATCTTAATCTTAAGATTTGAAGGTGTTAATGAAAGTTTAGTGAGTGTTATATATGGATAGAAAGAGGATGAGAAGAGCTACAAGATGGTGGTGGAGGTATAGCTTTCCCTCTAGAAATTTGGTGAGGAAAGTGGCCGGAATAGGGGCGGCGGTGGTGGGTTCTAGGGTTAGGGTTTATGTTAATTTGGGGGAGAGAGAAAGTAGAGAGAGAAAGTGTGTTTTGTGTGTGTTTTTAGTGAGAGAAACAACTAGCAAAATGAGGGTGTGTGAGGCCTTTTATACTTGGATAAAAGAAATCAAAAATAAATAAAAAGGGTGGAGGGGGGCGCCGACCATGGGGAAAGGTGGGGGGTCGGAGTTGTAATTTTAGTAACTATCCGTTTACCCATTCTCGAGCTCATATATTGTCCCCAGTGTCCCACGACATTCATTCGACTTTCTAACATCGTTATTTATGTTTTCCATGAGTTTTGACTATTTATTTGCCAACTTTGATTCTGGTCTAAAAGTTACATTATTTCTCGTTTTAGGCTTTTCTAGTGCCGAATAGAATAGTGCCTACCAATAGAGTTAAAACTTATCGATAACTCATTCAATAGCGAGTAATTCATAAAAACAAATAAGCGATATAAAATCGAGTCATGGTTGATAAAATAGTGATAAAGGCAAATCTCGGTTTAGTTTAACGTAATCGGTTACCTAAAATAGACTCCCTAAATTGCCGGTTGTCCACGGCCTCGGCCTCGAGAAGAAACCCGTCCGGGTTTCACTCCGAACCTTGATGTCATGAAAGTTTAGGATACTTCCTACGGAGCGTCCTCGCGTTCCCAAGTGAACTCCGGTCCTTGTCGGGAGTTCCAACGAACTTTGATAATCGAATTCGGCTATTCTTGATTTAATCTCACGATCCATAATCTCAATTGGTTCCTAAGCGAAATTCAATTTCTCATCGATTGAATATCTTTTAAGGAGCACAACTATGTTTTCCTCCGAAAGACATTTCTTAAGCTTACTAACATGAAAGACATTTTGTACAATGCTCGATTCCGATGGTAGCTCCGGCCCGTATGCTACTGTCCGATTCTTTCGAGTTGGAAAGGGACCAACATATCGAGGATTGAGTTTTCCACGCTTTCAAAAGCGAATCACTCCTTTCCAAGGAGAAACTTTCAACATAACACGATCTCGACCTAAAATTCTAAAGTTTCGTCTCCTATCGGCATAACTCTTTTGTCTATCACGAGCCGTTTGCAGCGTTCTGAATCGAACTATCTTCTCGGTGGTTTCTAGGACAAGTTTGGGACACAGCAAGTTGACTCTGCCAACCAAATTGTAACAAACAGGAGAACGACATTTCGGCCATACAATGCTTCAAATGGGCGGCCTTAATGCTAAGTGATAACTATTGTTATAGGAGAAATCGACCAAGGAGATGTCTCTCCCGACCTTTCGAAATCAATAACACAGCTCTAAGCATGTCCTCTAAAGTCCGAATGGTTCTCTCGCTTTGACCATCGGTTTGAGGGTGATAGCGGTGCTCATATCCAAGTTTGTTCCTAATCTTTATGTAATGATCTCCAAAGTGGGATGTAAAAGCGGCTATCTCTACTCGGAAATGATAGATATTGGTATTCCATGACGCGATACTACCACAGTAAGGTACAATCGAGCAAGCTTATCGAGACTATCGGTCTCACTAATGGCTAAGAAGTGAGCAGACTTAGTTAAACGATCAACAATTACCCAGATACCAACTGACATACTGAGCTATATCGGCTTTTACCATGAAATGGTATCCAGCTGACATACTGAGCTAAGAGTCACGAGGGTTTACGGTGTTGAAATCTTACCTTAGAACAAGTCGAGATACCAAGCGACATCTTGAGCTATCTCGGCTTTCATGTTAGGCCACCATTAGAGTTTCTTAAGGTCTGCTACATCTTATCGGCTCTGGGATGAATAGAGTATTTTGATTTATGCGACTCATGCATAATCAAATCACGGATTCCACCATGAAATGGTATCCGACTACATCTTTGAAGCATAAGGTTCCGTCGGGCGCTTCAAAAGCCGTTTTCACTTTCTACCATTCCATGAAGATCCTCGTAGGGCGGTTCTCCTCCATCAAGGTGCGGCTTGGGCGGCTAAGATTTGAGGCAGTGGGGAAACAATGGTCATTCCTAAGGATCGAGCAGTAGGGGTGGAATGTCCTCCTTATGACTAAGTGCATCGACCACAACATTAGCCTTACCGGGATGACAGCGAATCTCACGAGTCATAATCACTAAGTAATTCTAACCAGCAACGACATCTCGTATTCGGTTCCTTACGATCTAAGATATGCTTCAAGCTCTTATGGTCGGTAAACACTACACACTTAGTTCCATACGGATAATGTCTCCAAATCCTAAGGGCAAACACTACAACACCTAACTCAAGGTCATGGGTGGTGTAGTTTTTCTCATGTTTCTTAAGTTGTCGGGATGCATAAGCAATCACTTTCTCCCGTTGCATCAAAACAACACCTAAGCCTTTATGCGAAGCGTCGTAGTACACGACAAAGTCCTTGCTTCCTTCAGGCAAAGCTAGGATGGCGCACTACACAACTTCTCCTTGAAGTTGAAATGCTTCTTCTTCCTTTTCTCCCATTCATACTTAACATCCTTATTAGTTTGGTCACGACTTAGCTATCTTGGAAAATGCCTCAATGAATCTCTATAATAGCACTGCTAGACTTAGCTGGCCGGTTTCGATGGGTTCTTAGGGCGCCCATTCATAATGGCCTTAATCTTAGTTGGGTCTACATGAACACCTCGACTATCTATCCGTGACCTAAGAATACCAGACGGAATCCAAAATTCACACTTAGAGAATTTGGCATCTGACTTCTCCTCTCCGACAATCCTAAAATGAGCCTCAAATGCTCTTAGTGCTCCTCACTACTCTTGGGTATATCAAGATGTCCTCTATGAACACTATCACAAACTTATCCGGTATGGCTTAAATACATACCCGGTTCATGAGATCCATGAAAATAGGCTGGCGCGTTGGTGAACCAAGCGACATCACTTGGAATTCATAGTGTCCATAACGAGTCCCAAACGCCGTCTTAGGATATCCTCTCTCGAACTTTAAGCTGGTGATAACCCGGATCGTAGTCGATCTTAGAAAGACACTAGCTCCTTGAAGTTGGTGAATAGGTCATCTATTCTAGGTAGCGGATATCGGTTCTTCACCGTCAACTTATTCAACTCCACTATAATCAATACATCGAAAGCGATCCATCCTTCTTCTTCACAAACAACACGGTGGTCCCCACGATGGCGAACTTGGTTGAATGAATCCCTTCTCGACAACTACGCCAAGCTGTTTGAGCGGTTCCTCCAATTCTCTTGGAGCAAGTCGATAGGGTGCCGAGGCTGCAGTGCGGCCACCGGTATCAACTCTATTTAGAATTCCACTTGTCGGACGGGTGGAATCACAGCGAATCGTCGGGAAACACATCAGGAAATTCTCTAACGATGGGTACATCATTAAGGTGTCTTTCACTCTTACTCCTCGCTTTTCTTTTTAGAAATTCGAGCTAAGAAAAGACAACCTCCTCATCGATGTACTTAGGCCTTAATACTGAGATGATGCTCAGCAGGAAGGACTTCCACAGTTGTTCGATCTCCTTGTATGCTCGAACTTTCCACCATACCAGTGGCATGATCTTCTCATCATGAGATGATGTGTGCACCGTTCTCCGACAACCAATCCATTCCGATAATGGCGTCAAAACTTCCCAAGGTAATTGAAAATAGGTCTATACTAAGCGGGCGGTCTAGGAAACTTAAGGTACAACCTCGGACTACGGTGTCTATCTTCTCCCTATTTCAGTTAGCTAATTCCACATCGTAACTAAACCACAGAGGTGTTTGGGAGATTCCTAGTAATGGCATAAAATTGGTGGATCTGAAACTCATATCCGCGTGTCAAATAGTATGGAAGCATAGCGATTATTGAGAAGAGCATACCCATAACTATGTTAGGGTCCTCATGACTTCCTTCCCAATAGCATACCTGTATTTTCCCATGTCTCTGTGATTCCTAGCACCATGGTTTCCTGGTTCTCCACAACCTCGCGCCGGGGTTTGGCCATTACTTCCCACACCTCGGCTGAAAATCCTCTCATTCTGAGATTTCCTTTCATCCACGTCTCGGCACTCATTCTTAAAATGTCCCTTCTTTCCACATCAAGCAGTGTGATGGCCTTCGGTCCGCTCCTTGTGCGGTTTGAGGCTGCGGCCAGTGGGCGAGACCTACGATCTTTGGCCATGTGTCCTACCTTAGACACTTCTACACATGTTTGGGCATAGTCCTTAGTGGTGTCGGTTACAACGACCACACATAGACCTACTACCTTCATAACCTTTCCTTTCTCCATTTCCTAGGCGAACACCACAGGCTGTCTCATGCCGTTTGTTGCCATTCCCTTTAACAAATTCATTCCTCTTCCTCTTATCATTCCTATCACTCTTACCCTTGTCTCCTACTTCTAATGCATAAGAGTCCATTAAGCGAGCCATGATGAATTGTCTCATGCAAATTAGCGGCCAGCGGCAATGACATCATTACAGTAGCTAAGGCAATCCATCAATATACCTCTCAATCTTAAGGTCTTGGTCACGAACCATATCGGGCATAGCAATGATAACTCTTGGAAAGCGATGATTGTAAGTCGTCATGTCGATTACTCTTAACCTTATGGTTCGAACTCAATCTCTAACTGCTTCATTCTCCTAGGACGAGTAAGTCTTGATCGGGAGAGTCTTAAAGCGAGTCGAGTCATGCTATAAGCTACATCAATTCCTCTTGATGCGTGATAGTTGTTCCACGGTCAACGCCCGTCCTTCAAGGTGAATGTTGCATACTTAACCTTAAAATCCTCGCTACAATTACTAACGGCAAACCACAGTTCAATTTTATCTAACCACCTAGTTAGGTAAACTTCTCCCTCGGTTCCTCCGAACTCGATGGGACCATAGAATCGAACTCTTTGTAGGTACAACCTTGAGTTCGATTCAGCAATGAGGTTCCACGGAGGTGTTAGAGATTAGTCTCGGCTAGCAGATTCGGCGACATCTGCGTCACTAGCGGTCAACATGGGATGGGTTCACGGTGGAGGTTTTTGGAGCAGGACCATTCTCGACCACGGTCGTTCACATTTGGGTTTCCTATATTTGGGTTATCGGTGTTCGGGTTCTCAACAGGTGGAGTGGTCGGTACGGACGGCGACCTCGGCGAGACGAGGGGCAACAACATTGACGAGGAGGCTGTTCGATTGTTCCTAAGAGGGTTTCGTCTTGTTACCATCATTCTAAAGGCAAGAATAGCAGTTTCATAAGTTCATGATTCACGCCTAAAGATAGAGTTGGGTTCCAAGGATCACAAATAACGCTCGAATACATAATCAAGGTCAACAAGGATAGCTATACAAGCGAAATAATCGAGATACAGAGTCATAACTAGGATGCGTTCCAATAACCATAACTCACAATTTTCAAAGTGGAAATACATGGAAGGATACGGAGAAATCAAAAACGATCGTAACAACTATACTGATAAGACAACTAGGATAGATCTATATCTCGAACCAAGTACTACTTAGTTTCAAGATGGTACAAAGCCATGAATCTAACACTATCTAGCCATGACTACGAGCACTCCTAAATGATCTCCAAACATCGTTCATCACTCTCTATAGTGACAAAATCCCCAAACGCTGAGAGTCGCAATCCTTCCTAAGATTCACGACCTCCTTCTCCAACCCGTCAACCTTGTTGCTCAAGCGCAGTGCACCTCTAAAATGTCATCAAACACTACATATGCGGTCTCCTACACCACTCATCTGGTCTGACAGACCTTCTCTCAAGGCCATCGACTTCTTCTCTATCTTAGTCAAATCTATCCTCAAATCCTTTACATCAGTCCTCGTCACTCCATCTAATTGATCTGACAACCTATTGAGACTAATATTCTCAGATATAATCCTCCTTCAGATCAGACCCGTTCCTCCATACTCCTCGGGCTCTGAAGCAAACTCCGATGGTATCTCAGATCCTAACGGGCTACCTATCTCAGGTGAATGTGGAGGTGAATCAAAACCAAAAGGCTATCCAGGAGAATGTGCAGGACTCTGCAATGGAGGAGTAACCCCTTCTGGGATATCCTCATCATCCTCCTCCTGAGGATCCTCATCCTCATCTATATACTGCTCCTCAATCTCATGCTCCTCCTCGACCTCATGCTCCTCCTCGCCTCATCCTCGGAGGGAGTCCATGAGTCGAGTCTCTGTCTTGAGTAAATCCACGAGGTGGTATAGTAAGGGATCTAGGTCTTCTAAGACATGGTGATCTTTGGTGATGATGAGAGAGAGTGGGCTACTAAGTGAATAGGTGATGATGGTGGTCTCACAAACATGCGGGCGATTACTACAAGCAAGTCTAGATGTGCGGGCTCGTGCTAAGACACGATGTAGGTGTTTGCCTAGATGAGCTAGAGCGATCGATGATGATGATGAACTAGTGTGACGGGCAATCTCATAAGGATCACCTGCATAAGCGTTA
This sequence comes from Chrysanthemum lavandulifolium, assembly GCA_022545495.1. Classification (NCBI taxonomy): domain Eukaryota; kingdom Viridiplantae; phylum Streptophyta; class Magnoliopsida; order Asterales; family Asteraceae; genus Chrysanthemum; species Chrysanthemum lavandulifolium. Next base: position 216,256,281 of record CM040245.1, read on the forward strand.
TGAGAGTCAATCTTGGCAAACTAGCAGCGGCAAGGACCTCCTCGGACACATCAAAAGCTAGTGAAGGCATAGTGCGTGACAATGGCATATGGTAGGTATAAGTGTTCGAAAATAATTAGTTTTAATAAGCGCATCAACTCAACCAAAACATGTATCACATAATGAAAGTTTTAAAAATAGAGGTACCGCATTACTCAAAATATGCCTTTAAATAAAACACATAAGTTCGGTTCTATCACATAATCCCATATCAAATAAATGGAGTTCAAAATTCCAAAATCATAATATACCGTTTACTCAAATCAAATCCATAGTATCTCGATAATCACATCTCATTTGCCCAAAATCAATAATCATATCCCAAAACATATCATCTCATAAGTCAAATCGCAGTTCATACCATAATCAATTATGAAGCTTCGGCTTGGCAAGCGGGCGTGCGTCGGTCGAGGATCAATTTTCTTAAAAAGTGGTTATAGTTTAGGGTTTATAAAATACCTAATCTCTATAACCTTGAGCTCGATACCAATCATAACACCCCAATCTCGTCTGATGGAAAACTTAATTAAGCTTTGGCGTTACTATTGGATTGGTATCTCACACAAATATAGCAAAAGATAGTCATTTAACATTCAAAACCAATACCAAATTTAAGTATTAAAAACATTTAATCCAAAGTATAAATATTAGGCCCAAAACATGATTTAATAAAATAGGTCCCCAAAGTTTATCGAGTGGAAATGATCCTTGAACCCGCCTTCTTGCCCGACTTCCACCGATCGCGTATTCAAACATCTTTCAAATACGAGAAATCATGCTAAAAGGTCGACTTCTGTTGGTGAGTTCAAAGGTTTAAATTCAATAAAATCATAGTGGACTGTAGGAGTTGATTTGCTATGCAAGACCTAAGATAGATAAATACTATTTTTGCACACCGATCCTACCCGGATCACCAACCATATAACCATATCCCGCATCCGGGGATTACTCGGGCCCATGACTCTAGTCCGGCACTATCGTGGCAAAATCTAGAACAATTTCCAACCCCGGACTAGGTCGGTAGAAGTCTATTCTTAGCTGAGCAGCGGTTCAACCTAGTCTAAAACAACTACCGCGCATCTATCTAAGCATCAAGCATATAAGCAAATCTAAATAGTTTTAATGGTCCAAAAGCGGTAGCATGATTCTCACTTTGATTTAGTTAAAAGCGTAGATAAAAGTGGGGCTATGAAACTCGCCTCAAGCAATCAGCGTACAAACAAACACTAGTAGGAGATAATGGTAATCACGGCTTAGCAAATATCGACTCAGCACAACCTATTAATGTAGACCAAATTTTAATATATAATTCCCATAATCAACGTTATCTACCCCAATGTATTCCATTTCGTTATTTCCAAAAATGTCTCGTTTCACCATTTAATCCTAGTGTTTGGTATCCTCATGTGGGTGTATCGACTCAATATGATGCTATGAATGCACTCAAATATCCAATATGTGACTCAATGTACCACGATGAGACATCTAAGCGATAAGCTCCATAGTCCAGTAAGTTTCGGAATAAATAGTAGACCTTATCGAATTCGTCGACTCGATAAACTCATTTATTTATTCGTGTAGCTTATTATCCCATAAATCGATCGCATCCCAAAGAGTCATAAGGATAATTCACCCATTAATAAGGTTACGGCGTACCTAGCGGGCTCTTATTATTCGTCAACCTAATAAGTCCGCTACCCACGTGGATCAACACTATTAACGTTAGGTTATCCGTAACCCATACACTGCGGCGTAAGTAAATAAATACCTAAAACTAGTATTAAATGCCCATAATTGGCATTTATCGATAAAAGTGTACTCAAAACATTAATTACTTATTTATTATAAAACATTTCTATTTTTAGTCGTTAGTTTCCATTTAAAAATAGTAAATAACAAGATAAATCTTGTTATCGATATTTTTGGTATAAAAGCCCTTTTTATTATTTAGGTTTCATAATTTATTAACATTTTCATATATATATATATATATATATATATATATTTTACGTCAAATCCCAATATCAATTTCATATCGTTATTAGTTTCGAGTCCACAAGCACGAGTCATGACTTGTTGGATTTTATAAAGTAATAGTCCAAAATATAGTAAAGTCCATATTACGGCGTTGTCGAGGGGTCAACTATTGTGTTAGGTCGCTAGTTTTACAAACCAAGCTTATAAGAAAAGAGATGAGGCGGTTGAACAAGTAACCGAACACACACTCGCGATAGCAATAATGTCTGGTTAAGACAAAGAGAGTGAATGAAGAAAAACTTGAACAACCAACCTTCAAATGAAGGTTTACAAGAGTATTTATAGGAGGAAAGCTAGGCAACACTCCTAGTTTCCATCCTTTCCTTAATGGACTAAGGCCTAGGCTCATGGGCCTTCTACAAACTTCAAGGCTAATTACAAACATAAAGACCATAATAAAGCTAACTATTACATATTAATTACTAATACTTGATTATGGTTGAGAGTGATTCAACAATCTCCCCTCAAGTGTTGGTGATGAGCGGTGGAGGCGTTGATGTAATAGTAGCTCGACGTCTTCGACATTCTTCTTTCTTGGGAGAAGAATTGCCTTGGTCGAACAATCTCCCGGTGTAGAGATAGTTTTCTTGGCGATTATGCTTTGGCGTCATCATTAAATTTGTTCTTTGATTTTTGTTCTTTGTGGTGAAAGTGATAGTATGTTGTGAGTGCATCAAGTTACGCCTCGAATTAAACCCGACTCCGGTGTCTCACGTCATTCTTCAACATGCTCACACGCTCTTTGGCGTTGGAATTCAATCTTGATGAAGTTCTTTAAGTCTTTAACTTTGTAGATTCTTTGGTTTGTGAAGAATCATTACATTGTTGTGTTGCTTTTGGATCGAACTTCCATTAGTGATGATGTTGGCGTGAGCATGGAAGAATCGGCCACGATCATCACCTCGAGCTTCCATAAGAAAAACATTTCAAGCGGTTAGTAATAGCGAGTGTCCGGCTTACAAGTTTGACCTTCGAGAGTGTTAATGACATAGTGTGAAAACACAACTCTAATTCTTACAAAGGCCGTTCCTAAACCTGAGTCCCACAAGTGAGATAACGCGATGTACAGAAGTACATCTGATTCGAATAAGTCGAGGTATACGAAGCATCACCTGTACGATTAGAGACCGTTTGAGACACACTCCCAGCGTAATCCACGGGGTTAGAAATGACTTCTTGTCGGTTGTTTGATGTTGACCCCGGCAAGAGTTTCCATTCAATCATTGAGGATCACGGTTGTGAACCTCTCATAAATGTTCTAGATGCAGTTGCTAAGATCCGTGAAGGACTCGATATGAACATCGATAATCTTATTTGTTGATCATCAAGTGATTAATGTCAAGTGTACCTAAGAGATCTTTTGATGAGCGGAGACTAGGAGAGGGTCTCCTCTTCAATACAGTGATCTCTAGAAAGCCAATAGTTTACGTAGGGTTCCACTGTGAGAATGAAATAAGCACATTGAGAGAGAAACTTGGAGGTGACTAAGAAGGTTTAGTGCATGCGTCCTTGGGTCCATGACAAATTTAATCTTCAATCTTGGCGTCGCTAAGTGACAACGAGTAGCATATGAATTGAACCGGTTCTACCCTAAGTTGAATGATCACGGAGGCTATTTCTTTTACCCTTTTCTTTGCATTTCTTTTCTTGATTCTCATTTCTCCTTTTTATAATCGTATCTAAGGACTTCTAAGTACTAACTATTTGTGATGTCCTTGGGTAGATCCCTCGGATCTGGCCCGGATCATAGGACGCGTTATTCCTAACCTTAGTCACCTTATAACTCCATGACTAATCTATGTTGCCATTAAAACACTGTTTGTGAAAAAATCTCTCAAAGGGTTTGTTAATGAAAATCATGTTTGAACGCTTTGTGAGAGATATGATTTCATAAATACTCCCCTCCACATGTGCTTAAGAGTTTTAATGGTTTAAATGCAAAGTAAGGAAAGAAGCAAGACATTTGAATTGATCACTGGGAGATAGACAATCCCCATGAGACACGGTTATTACGTTGCATAGTTAAAGAGTTACATTGTCGACTTTTAGGTGACAACTAGCTCTAATAACTACCTTGAAGGTGTGAGCAAACCTCGAAAGGTTGTGCATGCCGTCAATTTCATGTTTACCAAGAAAGTGTTTGAATGGTACTTTCTACTTGGACAAGTCCTTTGAGACACGTTTACATTACTAGCGAACTAGCTTGAAATTATTACCATCCGAGACAAGTCTTTTCGAGTTACTAACGAGTTTAGTGCCGTCCATTCGTTGGTTAAGTAAAGTACACTGATTCATTTGCATTTGCACAACATATTTCTTATCACACAATTTTCTCCCTCAAAATGGCATATAAAATGTTATTTTTGAAATGTTGACAATAAATATGACCATTTCGAGTGTTGGAAGATGACCACTATGAACAATTTGTGAACAAAGTTTTAACGCAAATACTCCTCGACAAGTGATATAAGCGGTTGAGGTTTTGAAAATCATATGGGAAGATTATCCTGTTGAGCAAACCTTTCTTGAAAGTGAAAGGTTTGATAGGTTTTACTCAAAAGTAAGAAGATTTCGCTCCTTTTATAAGGATTGTGGCCTTTGAAGCGTCACCAGTGGTCCTTTCTTATAAATTACGGGTTGTAGCTGTTCATTATGTGTGCACAAGCCATTGACAAGAGTTAATCACACATCCAAATTTACATGAGAAACAATTCACGGGGTACCGAGGAAGTGCGTGATGTTCCAAGAGTGCGCAGGCGTTGAAAGCGGTTATGTTAATCACGGTGCGACCACCAACATAGCTCTCGATAAATGCAGGCGTCCCTTTTAACAACCGTTCATCAATCATTATGATGATCCGTCTTACATCCCTCTGTCCCGAAAATTCCGGTACGCTTAGGAGACCCAATTTTCGCGATATCCTTCAACTCGTATGCCATTCCATCCCTAACAAGATTGAGTATGATCCCCAACTTGTGGAGCTACACACGCTATTAAGCTTGATTTAGTTGAAGTTCGCTACGGTAAACAACCCCGAAGGTTTCACGATGAGTGTATATTGAGATAGGCTGGTTGATATCGGGAAGAGTAAGCGTTGGAGGAGGAAGTTGACACGCGTCGATAAGATTCAACTGACCGTTGGAGATCTTCTACGTTCCTTGATGACAATGCGCGTCTTATGAAGATGAGAAGTGACTTGATAAATTCGCGTTGTACTTGATTGAGAATTGTCTCATATGACCTGTACTTTGGCAAGGTACATGTCTTGATGTCATTGAGAGGATTCTCAAAGTCGACTTCACGAATGCATAATCCCTTTATCCCGTCTTTTGACCACAATCTTCTTGAGAAGGTGTAGTCCCGTTTGGATGAAAGACCAACATGTTGGATAACCTTGATGTCTTTAGTACTAAACAACGCATGTTGTGACTTACGACACATACGACTTTTGTAGTAGATTCGTCGGCGTTCGTCCAAATGATGAATCCCATGCCACGCATCTCGGTCAGATATGCTTCCAGTTGTGTTGGAGAACAGTGATTAGTACGTTCCTCAATGGCGATGCGGTTTGAGTAGATAGCTGCAGGGAATGGAAATGTCAAGGATGTAGCATATTTCCTTGAACCATATACCATGGATAAGAAATTCGGGTCTTTGTTGAAGAAATATCCAGAGGGAATCTGTGGTTCATCTGGTTGGCCAATGGTCGGTAGAGGTTTGGTCCAATCGATATAGTATGGAGGGTTGTCCTTTTACGTCAATCAATGTTTGCTTCGGGTTGAGCCAATCCATGTTGTTAGACATAGCTCGAGCAATGTTGTCAAGGTGATATTAGACCTCAGGGCACTTCGAGTTGTCTTTTAGAAGTTGGAATGCTTCATTGATATGATTGTTGTGGAATCTGGGTAAGTTCATAACCAAGGTTGAGTTGTTAAATTGAACTTGACATTGAAAACCTTGGTGAGGACCACCACGATACTCGGGGAGTATGAATCCGACTCATGGTACAAAGGTTGGTTAGGAAAATTGGTTGTCTATAGTCGAGATTGTGGTGAAACTTCGGTTCCTGATTTTCCATTGCTACAAGCAGACAATTCCCACCATATTCGGTCCGCGCACCATATACACGGTGATAAATCGAAGAATTATCCGGATAAGAGTTAGTGATTTCCACCATTTCCGTGATAGGCTACGGTTCTTGAGCAGGAGTCACCTCGACTCGAAACATGTCCATCTCCCTCATGGGAGGGAGTAGGAATCGAGGTTCATCAAGATTATATTTCAAAATTTTGACAAGGCTTCAAGTTTTTCAATGTTGTTAAGAAAAGCCTGACGTTCAAAGAAATCGTCTCCGTGAGAATTAAACATATAGAGGTAAAAGAAAAGAATTATCGGGTTAAGAGGATAAAGAAGAATATTTTGGGTTTTAAAACAAATTTTAAAAGGAAAATCTTTTGGGTTTTTATAAAAGGGATATGTACAAATATCATGATAACTTCACTCGGGAAGGATTTTCAAATCGCGCGATTCGAGGCGGAATACTGAAAACTTCTTCTAAGCCGTCCGGCGGTAGTAAAATTTATCTGATGCAAAACCGTCAAGTTATCTCGCCTGAAGCTAGCCACTTGTGAATGACTAACAATGAAACTTAAAGCAGTTCGGACAAACCAATAATAGAGAATAAGTAGTATGTTGGGTAACTCAAGCGTATTAGGTTTGAGCACGAGATCGTTCGACGATGGTTGAATGGAATTTCAACTCGCGTCTCGATTATCGGGATTTGAATAAGAGAAGGGGATAATATGATGTTTTCTAAACTACGGGATAAGGAAAGCATATAGGATTAAAATCTATGGGTAAAACCTAAGAATAATGGCAAACTACGCAATTCTACACTAAAACGCAAATACGGGATAAAAAACGAAACGCGAATAAAAAGCAACTATGTCTATTCTAAATCCTAAATATAACCTATAATTACTTTTATACTAAAAATGATATTAGAAAACTAATTAAGAATTAAAACTATTTTTTAGGAATTTTCTTGAATTAATTCTAATTAAAACTAAATTTTAACTTTAAAATAAGACTAAATAACTAAAATTATAAAAACAAAGGGAAAATTGTATGAATTACTTTTAATCTAAAATAACACAAAGACTTTTCAAAACTATTTTTATATTTTTGATTATTTTTCTATTTTCTACTAATTTAAAACTATTTTAATCTAATTTAAATTGTGAAAAATACCAAATAAAGGGAAAAATAAGGAAAAATCTTTTATGCTTTTTATATTTTTCTTAAGCGGGAAAATTGAAAAATTATTTTTGGAACTTTCTTAATTAAGCGCAATAAAAGCTATTTAAAAAGGCTTAAAAGCTGATTTTAATAAAGAAAAATAGTGAGCAGTGACAAAAATTATGAAAAACTCGGGAAAGTTCTAAAAAGTTATTCTAGAGCTGTGAAAAATATAAAAACATGGGCTTATGTGGAGAATATAAGAGGTTGTGAGTATGGCGGGTGTGAAAATAAGCACTTTGAGATAAACTGAACAACAAAATAAGCCACCAAGCTTTTACAAAGACTATATTATACTAAAATACTCTAAATCAACTCGATCTACTACTCTAACACCTAATAAGCGGGCTACCTAAGATTTTAAGCTAGCGCTACTTAAGAAAAAGCGGTGAGCGGTCCTACTTTAAGCTCTGATGTTGCTTATCAATAAGCTAAAGCTAAAACAGATATGTGGACTTGAAGACCACCGACAAGCTGTAAATGGACCAAATATGAGACCCTAACTAGTTGTATTGAACCTTATGCAATATTGCAATTCTGCGAAAAATGGTTTTGACTCAGTTTGACTTTTAAGAACATATTAGCATTTTGACTTTAATGAGATTTAGATCAAATAAAGGACTAATGTAGATAAAATATGATGTAATGCAACTATAGCAAGCTAGTTCTCTTGATTCTAAACTTATATGAAGGTTTGAGCAGCGATTTTTCACGGTTTGAGACAAAGCATTGAAGATGAAATATTGACTTTGTTGACTTTTCGGCGAGAATTAGAGCTAATAGAATCAATAGCCAGGCTCACATAAGCTTTAATGAGCTTATGTGAGCTTAAAGAATAAAGCTTAAGCGGTAATGATTATGAAAGCAGTTAACTAAGTTTAAATTGAAAATGCGATTTTATTAATAAAGGAGTTTACAAAGCTTGAAAACAAGATTACAAAATGATTTATCTAATAAGCGATAATTAACAATAAACAAAATGGTAACAAAATCTCTAAAAGTGAAATTGGACAAAATACAATGTAGTGATGGAGGTTTATATAGCGATAGGATAGCTTGGGATGCCTTCGAAGCTCCTAGAGCTCTAATCTAGACCATTAATTCATTCTCTTCATCTCATCCATTTTGACCCTTGGATTGGATTAGTGATGTGTTTAGACCAATAGAAAAGCTTCATTTGTCAACTTGGCGATCCTTGGTCGCGCCTCGACACGTCGATTCTAGAAACAGGAGATGCTTAGTCAAGTTTGGTGTTTGGGATTGGTGGTAAATGGTGGTGTTTGGGATGAGAAGAAGGATGCTCTTTGTGGGGCTCGTTTGGTTTTATTGTTTTCAAATGGTGTTGACCCGGTTAAAGGTTTGACACAGGTTAAAATGGTAGGTCAAGTGGGTAACGGTGTGGATTCATTAATAAGTGGGTGGGTTGTAATGGTTATTTGGATTGGATTGGATGAGTTTGGGCGAGAGTTATGTTAAGGATTGGTTGTATTATGTTGGATTAGGACTTGGACTAGTAGTGAACGAAAGGTAATATAGGGACTAAGGATGTGAAATATAATTTTGAGGATCATACATATAAATCGAAATTATCTTCAAGAATGCGCATAAATCTTCAAATAGACCAAGGATTGAATTTGCAACTTTTGAAACTTGAGGGGTGTTTCGTCATTTCTTTGAAAGTTAGGGGACTATTCGACATTTCTTCAAACTTTGATCAAATCTTCACAAATCATCCTCGAGATTAGAAATCTTCATAAATGCTCAATTTTGATCTTAGAAACTGGCAAGCTCTCTTAATATCTCGTGCTCGGTTTATATACGATTTGGTTCCTTTTGCGTGTTTTGCATATCAAGTACTGCTGGCACAAACTCAAGAAAACCACAAATATTAGCAATAAGCAGCTCTTTCTTGGTTATTTTGGGTGGGTTTGATATAGAAAGGTATGTGTTTTAGCACATACCAATAACATAATAGAGCACAAGAACTTCTATAGCTCTTAACCAAATATCTTAGTAAATTTAGACATTATATGGTTATGGTGGTGTTTACATATCTTTATTCGTAGTAAAAACGAGAATAGCGATTATTTAGAACAAAAAATCATTAGATGTAAAAACATGTCCATTTTTTTGAGCGGTTGTGCATGTTAAATTTGGTCGAATTCATCAGATAACCTTGATGAATCCGTTCTTACGGCGTTGTCGGGGTCAACTATTGACTAAAATGTCAAAGTAACACCGGCGTTGCTCAAATTGACAATTATATATATCAAGTCCAATTTAAAAGTCATAATAAGCGCAATTCAATCCCAAATCAACTCAAAACAATCTACTGTGACCAATCAACCAACCAAATACGAAACCAATGTTATGACCCTAATGGTCATGACACGATCACGGTTAAGACCATGTGAACCAAACAAACTCTAGAAGCTTTTTCGACTCCGTTTCATCAAACATTAACAATATCAACAAGCTACCAAAATGACCCGACATGGACCGCTTTAACCAAGTGGGTCTCGTCGCTCCCGCCGAGCCCGCGTCTGAGTCCTGACTCGTCGCCTCATCACTCGCATCGAAACACTACCAATCAATCCCACAACATCCAAATACAATCAATCAACCTCAATCATTAACCAAACATCAAACCCATCATGTTCCTAACCAAAACATGAAACTAGACCTAAAATGCAAAAAACCGACAATATGATACACAACATGCTTACCAAACACTAGCTACATGTTTATTTAAGTGTTAATTAGACTTAATCCCACGTTTAAACCAAAAGCCCAAATTTTATCATAGGTGGCTTATTGAGCTCAAACAAAGCGTAACCATGTTTCATTTACCTTATTCACTCGATCTAATATTTGATGAAAACCACAAAAGTACGAATCTTAATCTTAAGATTTGAAGGTGTTAATGAAAGTTTAGTGAGTGTTATATATGGATAGAAAGAGGATGAGAAGAGCTACAAGATGGTGGGTATACTTTCACTCATAGAAATTTGGTGGGAAAGTGGCCGGAATAGGGCGGTGTTGGTGGGTTCTAGGGTTAGGGTTTATGTTAATTTGGAGAGAGAAAGTAGAGAGAAAGTGTGTTTGTGTGTGTTTTAGTGAGAGAAACAACTAGCAAAATGAGGGTGTGTGAGGCCTTTTATACTTGGATAAAGAAATCAAAAATAAATAAAAAGGAGTGGAGCGCCGACCATGGGGGAAAGGTGGGGTGGGAGTTGTAATTTTCGTAACTATCCCGTTTACCCATTCTCGAGCTCATATATTGTCCCAAGTGTCCCACGACATTCATTCGACTTTCTAACATATTTATGTTTTCCATGAGTTTTGACTATTTATTTGCCAACTTTGATTCTGGTCTAAAAGTTACATTATTTCTCGTTTTAGGCTTTTCTAGTGCCGAATAGAATAGTGCCTACCAATAGAGTTAAAACTTATCGATAACTCATTCAATAGCGAGTAATTCATAAAAACAAATAAGCGATATAAAATCGAGTCATGGTTGATAAAATAGTGATAAAGGCAAATCTCGGTTTAGTTTTAACGAATGCGGTTACCTAAAAATAGACTCCTAAATGCCGGTTGTCCACGACCTCCCGACCTCGAGAAGAAACCGTCCGGGTTTCACTCGGGAACCTGATGTCATGAAAGTTTAGGATACTTCCCTGGAAAGCGTCACGTTCCCAAGTGAACTCCGGTCCTTGTCGGGAGTTCCAACGAACTTTGATAATCGAATTCGGCTATTCTTGATTTAATCTCGCGATCCATAATCTCAATTGGTTCCTAAGCGAAATTCAATTTCTCATCGATTCGAATATCTTTTAAGAGCACGACTATGTTTTCCTCGAAGACATTTCTTAAGCTTACTAACATGAACATTTTGTACAATGCTCGATTCGATGGTAGCTCGGCCCGTATGCTACTGTCCATTCTTTCGAGTTGAAAGGGACCAACATATCGAGGATTGAGTTTTCCAGCTTTCAAAAGCAAATCACTCCTTTCCAAGGGAAACTTTCAACATAACACGATCTCAACCTAAAATTCTAAAGTTTCGTCTCTATCGGCATAACTCTTTTATCCTATCACAGCGTTTGCAGCGTTCGAATCGAACTATCTTCTCGGTGGTTTCTAGGACAAGTTTGGGACTGTAAGTTGACTCTGTAACCGGTAACAAACAGGAGAACGACATTTCGGCCATACAATGGCTTCAAATGGGCGGCCTTAATGCTATGATAACTATTGTTATAGGAGAAATCGACCAAGGAGATGTCTCTCCCTTTGCCGAAATCAATAACAGACTACAGCATGTCCTCAAAGTCGAATGGTTCTCTCGCTTTGACCATCGGTTTGAGGGTGATAGCGGTGCTCATATCAAGTTTGTTCCTAATCTTTATGTAATGATCTCCAAAGTGGGATGTAAAAGCGGCTATCTCTACTCGGAAATGATAGATATTGGTATTCCATGGCCGATACTACCCACGGTAAGTACTGATCGGGCAAGCGCCGAGACTATCGGTCTCACTAATAGCTAAGAAGTGGCGGACTTAGTTAAGCGATCAACAATTACCCGGATACCAGCGACATCTTTGAGCTATATCGGCTTTTACCATGAAATGGTATCCGGTGACATCTTGAGCTAAGAGTCACGAGGGTTTACGGTGTTGATACTACCTTAGAACAAGTCAGGATACCAAGTGACATCTTGAGCTATGTCGGCTTTCATGTTAGGCCACCGTTAGAGTTTCTTAAGGTCTGCTACATCTTATCGGCTTTCTGGGATGAATAGAGTATTTTGATTTATGCGACTCATGCATAATCGAATCACGGATCCCACCATGAAATGGTATCCGACTTGTCTTTGAAGCATAAGGTTCCGTCGGAGCGCTTCAAGCCGTTTCACTTTCTACCATTCCATGAAGATCCTCGTGGGACGGTTCTCCTCCATCAAGGTGCATGACTTGGGCGGCTAAGATTTGAGGCGAGTGGCGAAACAATGGTCATTCCTAGGATCGAGCAGTAGGGGTGGAATGTCCTCTTATGATGACTAAGTGCATCGACCACAACATTAGCCTACCGGGATGACAATGAATCTCGGTCTAATCACTAAGTAATTCTAACCAGCCATCTCGTATTTGTTCGCTTGATCTAAGATATGCTTCAAGCTCTTGTAATCGGGTAAACACTACACTTAGTTCCATCGAGATAATGTCTCCAATCTAAGGGCAAACACTACAACACCTAACTCAGGTCATGGGTGGTGTAGTTTTCTCATGTTTCTTAAGTTGTCCGGATGCATAAGCAATCACTTTCTCCGTTGCATCAAAACAACACCTAAGCCTATGCGAGCGTCGTAGTACGACAAAGTCCTTGCTTCCTTGAGCCAAGCTAGGATGGGCGTACACAACTTCTCCTTGAAGTTGAAATGCTTCTTCTTCCTTTTCTCCCATTCATACTTAACATCATACGTATTAGTTTGGTCGTGACTTAGCTATCTTGGAAAATGCCTCAATGAATCTCCATAATGCACCTAGACTTAGAAAGCCCCGGTTTCGATGGGTTCTTAGGGCTGCCCATTCATAATGGCCTTAATCTTAGTTGGGTCTACATGAACACCTCGACTATCTATCACGTGACCTAAATTACCAGACGGAATCAAAATCTTAGAGAATTTGGCATCGACTTCTCCTCCAATCCTAAAATGAGCCTCAAATGCTCTTAGTGCTCCTCGCTACTCTTGGGTATATCAAGATGTCCTCTATGAACACTATCACAAACTTATCCGGGCTTACATACCCGGTTCATGAGATCCATGAAAATAGGCGGCGCGTTGGTCGAACCAACGACATCACTTGGAATTCATAGTGTCCATAACGAGTCCCAGCGTCTTAGGATATCCTCCTCGAACTTTAAGCGGTGATAACCCGGATCGTAATCGATCTTAGAAAGACACTAGCTCCTTGAAGTTGGTGAATAGGTCATCTATTCTAGGTAGCGGATATCGGTTCTTCACCGTCAACTTATTGACTCACTATAATCAATACATCAAACGATCCATCCTTCTTCTTCACAAACAACACGGTGGTCCCAGGCGAACTTGGTTGAATGAATCCCTTCGACAACACGCCAAGCTGTTTGAAGCGGTTCCTCCAATTCTCTTGGAGCAAGTCGATAGGGTGCAGGACTGGTGCGACACCGGTATCAACTCTATTTAGAAAGTTAGCTAAACACGTCCAATTCGTCAATACCATCACCTTAGTGAAACCTAATAGAAAAAATGACGAAGAGGACCATATACTTGAGGATAATGAAACTACCGAGGAAGTAGATGAAGTAGACAATGACTATTTCAATAAATTTCCTACGGAAGAAGAGCTATCTCGCCACCCTCACTTAGTGCTTAACCTCCATCACAAGTATGTTAGGAAAAGCCCTAGAATCAAGTTTGGGAACCCTTGGAATCTTAACATACCATGTTGCATAGGACACCTTTTAAGTGGCAAAGGCCTACATTGACCATAAAATCACCAATAAACATGATGACTAGCACCTACTATAATTGGGTAATGAAGAAGCCTATCCCAACTAGGCAAGACCCCGATAATCCTAGGGTTAGGTGTAATTTTCTTGGTAGAATTAAGGGATTGCCTGTTTATGTAGGTAGTTTCACGTTTCCTACGGACTTCATAATTGTGGATGATATTAGCACGGCCATAGATCCTAGCTTGTCCCACGTTATTCTAGAAAAACATTTCATAGAAAACACCGGGATGACTTATGATCCCTCATTAGGAATAGTGCGATTCAAGGATGAGACCGATGATGTAGCTTACCAAATGCCATTTAAGATTGAGAAGTTTTCATCACTCTCCAATGATGAAAAGGAACTTAAACTATCGGTCTATTATAGGAATAATGAGGATAAGGAAAAGGAGTAGATTATGTTATGGCTAAGATTTTGGATTCTATAAGTTGCTTGAACTTAGGATCGAAATATAGAACCAATTGGGGAGGGCGACCTCTTATAAAGGTGCATCATAGGGCACTTTTACAACATGGAATCCCCAATAGAGACCGTCATGAGGAAGGAGATGGCGGTAATGAAGTCACGTAAGGCACGACTACGAGTCTAGCTACAAGACTCATAAATAAAGAAAAGCACATTGTGGGAGGCAACCCGTGCTTAATTGTTTGCTTGTTAGTATCATATATCTTTTATTGATTGCTTATTCTCATGTTTAAATTTTTAAAATGCTTTATTTTGTTTTAACCTCGTCTTAATTTCATATAAAGGTATTTTACATAAAGGATAAGTGTAGGGAGGATTACACGTTTTCAAAAGAAATGTAAACATGAGAATTGCAATTAATTAAAAGATATATATGTGTTTGTTCGAGTCAAATGCTTGTATCGAGTCATAATGGATGTTTTGCGAAATTTTCCAGATTCTAAAGATGTAAATTTTCCATAATTTTTTCGAAAATGTGAACCGGTTTTGTCGGAATAACGTTGCGTCGAGATCGCAAGACGGCGTCAGAAGGAGTAAAACAACAGTTACTTTTTTCTTGTTTTACGAGCTACTTATAAATTTTGGAATTTTCGGTCTTAATTTTCGAGAAATTCCGTAAACATCCATTCCACAAGCATTATATCCTAGTTTAGTAGAGTCTTATATATATTATTACCGATGATTTTACGAAGGTTTCATTTGTTTTCTTCAAGTGTGCGGGTTTAATTTATTAAGAAGAAGATACATAAGATTGGAAGGAGCTTTTCACGCATACATTCTTCTTGGAAAGGATTTAACCACCGCTTTACGGATCCTACCGAGCTAATCGGGGAGTATTAGTTTCTTTCGTTTTTATTACCTTCTATTATCATAACTTTGATACTTTCGGGAACATTAGGGACAATGTTCGGTTTAAGTTTAGGAGGAAAATAAAATGGGAACTTTGAAACTATGCTTATCCTTGATTATTTGCTTTGTCAATTGTATTTGTGTAATAAACCATGAGAAAATGTCGGTTAGGGTAATTTTGGCACCAAATTTAAAATTTTTCATGACATGTAGGAGTGGGCCATTAGTCTTAACAAAAGCGTCTCACGGATAGGAAGTTATATGACTAGCACAAAAACCCTTTACCACTTAAATTCCACCCAAAATGTGAGGATCGCCCTTAGATTAGTAGGAATTAAAGCATTCATCTTTAATGCTTAGTGTGTGAACCGGTAGTATATTAGATTCTAGAACTTGTTTTGTGATGCATCCCAAGATCGCTAGTAAGACTACACTTGTGTAGTTAGGAATAACTAAATGATAAGAGGCATCAGGATAACCCTTGTTTGATACCCGTAATATAATTACTTCTTCCACTTCGGTGGAGTAATTTCCCCCACACCCTTTGCGTTGTACTCATCTTTAGTACACGATACCCCTAGTTACCCCCTTAGAGCCTATCCTTTTCGCGGTTCTCGTGATGTTTGATTTTCCGAATATCAATGAAGAGCATTGTTTACACCCACCCCAATTTACACCCAAATCGCCTTAGCCTACCTTGTATGCACTCACTTTTAGTGAATTATTGTTATCACCCTAAAACCCTTAGTTCAATTATCTAGTTGCTTGCATGAGTTGCTAAGTCGAGTCATATCCTTTGTATACGATTTTGGGACGATTGGGACTCATGGGAAAAGTTAAAGTTTATGAAATGGCGGAAGGAGCGTTAAATTCAAATTCCTTTGTTTGCTTAATAATGTACTCCAAGTGTTTTGATCTTTTCAATTCGGGTCAAATTAGTGTTAGAGTAATAAAACTCAAGTGTAGGGATGTGCCTATAAATCCCTATCATTTTGATGTTATCGTAGAGGATGGTAGAGTAAAAGTGTATGAAAAAAAATGAAAAAAAAGAAAAGAAAAAGAAAAAAATAGAGTGTTGAAAAAAAAAAAAAAAAAAAAAAACGGGCTACCATCCTACATCTATCTTTAAATTTATGTTTGTTTGTTTACATTATCTAGAGTCTAGAGTGTCGAGTCTTGGCTTATGCGCCATTCTTCGTATGCTTGTAACATAAAGATTTTTAACTTGCCACCACTAAATAGCCTATCCCACTAAACCCTTTGTTTCCCTACCGTAAGCCTAACATTACAACCATTTAAAGACCTCTTTGATAGTCTTTCCTAGGTGCTTACACCAATGCGATGGAGGTTTGATCTATTCTCAAGCCTATGGTAATCTATGTACTAGGACCGGTTAATGAGTGTTTATCTTCCATTTCTAACTTGTTATATTTCATATACACCCAAGAGATGTGAGTATCCAAACACCCCATGTGAGGTGCTAGTATGTAATTTCCATGCTTGTTATGACTTTTGCGGGGCTTATATGTGTTGTGGATTGTTTTAAACCAATGCTTCATGACCCCTAACTTATAAATTAATTGGCTAAAAGCACATTTGCTTGAGGACAAGCAAATACCAAGTGTAGGGATATTTGATAAGGTTTTAAATGTACCTTTTTGAGGGGTCGTTTAAGCCCTTATTTGATCACTTTTGTATCCGTTATTACTTAATATCGTTCCTTTTCACTTTTAGGTCTCTTGAAGGCAAATTCTTTGGAATGACACTTATTTGGACGAAAAGCGCGGATATCTGAAGAAAATGCCCAAAGTCAAGAATCGAGACACTCAGAAATTTGAAATACAAGTGGGCGGTCTCGGGTGTTATCTGTGACGCCGTCGCATCACTTTGTTTCAGTAGCCAAATTGCTTATTTACAAGTGGCGGTGTCGGGGCTTTAAAGAGTAGGTCGTCATGACTCGGGCGGCCTAGATTTGATCGAGACGGCATCGAGGCGAAGGGACGGCGTCATAAGCATAAGGTGGCGCCGTCGCAAGACTAACGTGGCTAAGGCGAAACCCTAATGGCGGCGACCCGATAGCGTCACAATTCATAAAGTGGCGCCGTCACGATTGTAATCTTATATAGAATCCGAATTTTTAGTTTTCGGTGTGTAATCTTTTGGGTAAAACCTAAACCGAACCAAGGCATCGTGTATAGTATTTTAGGGTTCCAAACCTAACACATCAAGATAAATGTTTACTTTATTAATTCAATTATGTCTTCAATTACTTGTGTGTATGCTTGCATGTTCTCCATGTCAAGCTAATTTACTTGTGTGTTTGCTTAGGAATATGAAACTTAATTATTGAATATTGATTGGTTGTCTCTTATCTTAATTGTTAATGATCTAGTAATTGATAGGTCATTCGTTGTGTAGTTAATGCTTGATTAATCTTTGTGAACCTTAGACTATAACACCTAGAGTAGTTGTAGGCTAAACCATCAAAAGTACCTTAGAGTTAGAGTTTATAATTCCTAGAGATTTTGTAGAAGAGACCCTTTGGTAGTTTCAAAGAGTTAGGGACAAGCATACCCTACGACTTTAGACACGAGCGATTAAGAATAAGGGCGTGACAATTCAACCATCAATAGGAGATAATTAAGGAGTAATAAAACCTAAGTAAACACATCTTTAAACAATCATACGAGCACACAATAATTAGACATAGACTACATACACCTTAGATTAGATAATTAGACAAGTAGAGTAATCGGTAGAAATACCAACCTCCAAATCCAAACCACGAGATTCATACCTTTCCTTTTCTTAAAAAATATAAAAAGATAAAAATAATCTTCCTCAACCCCAACCTTAGCGTAGTAACTTCTCACTAGCATTCCTATTCCCTAGAGAGCGATATCAATACCGTGGCTTACCTAATAC
Organism: Chrysanthemum lavandulifolium; assembly: GCA_022545495.1. Lineage (NCBI taxonomy): Eukaryota > Viridiplantae > Streptophyta > Magnoliopsida > Asterales > Asteraceae > Chrysanthemum > Chrysanthemum lavandulifolium. Next base: position 216,274,450 of record CM040245.1, read on the forward strand.
TACACTACAACGATTAGGTTCCTTGCTGGGTGTTATAAAACTTGCTCAAGAAAAGGAAGTTCCTTTGACCCCGAATGACGCGTGTGTCGTTATCACTTTTCTTTTAATTCTTCAACTCCTTTTTCTCCAATTCTCATTTCTCCTTTTTATAATCATACCTAAGGACTTCTAAATTCTAACTATTGGTGGTGTCCTTGGGTAGATCCCTCCGGCTATGGCGGATCATAGGACGGTTATTCCTAACCTTAGTCACCTTATAACTCCAAGACTAACCTATGTTGCCATAAAACCAATTTTCATGAAAATCTCTCAAAATGGTTATGATTGAAAACATTTTGTACCACTGTAAGAGTTTGATCTTTTGCATAAATACTCCCCCTCTACACGTGCTTAAGTGTTTAGACAGAAATCTGCACGGTGAGAGTGGAGCGCGCACTTTTTGAATTGATCGACTCAAGATAGGAAATTTCTTGCGAGACACGATTACATTGCATAGTTAAAGAGATACATTGTCAGCTTTTAGGTGACAACTAGCTCTAATAACTACCTTGAAGATGTGGACAACCCCGAAAGGTTGTCAAACCCGTCAAAGTTCATGTCTATCAAGAGCTTCTCGAATAGGTACAATTTACTCGGATAAGTCTTTGAAGACAAATCTTTTCAATGTATGGCTGTTCAGATCTCGTCAATTCATGGGTTAAAGTCTTATCACACGAAGATTCAATAGCAAATCACAACATATTTCTTATCACATAATTATTCTCCCCCTCAAAATGGCATATAAATGTTATTTTGATGAAATTGATATCGAATATGTCCATTTTGAGTCTTGTGGGAAGATTACCATGAAGAACAATTTTGTGAACAAAGTTTTAATCAAATACTCCCCTCGACAAGTGATATAAACTTTTGAGGTTTTGAAAATCATAAGGAAGTACTTGTTCTTTTGAGCAAAACCTTTTAAAAGTGAAAGGTTTGATAAGTTTTACTCACAAGTAAGAAGCTTTCGCTCCTTTTATAAGGATTGTGGCAGAAGTGTACCACGAGGGTCCTTTAAATACAAGTCGGGTTGTACCTTTGTTATATGTGCACAAGCCATAGTTATATTAAAATCACACATCCAAATAATAAGATAAATAACCAAATCAAGGGTTACGGGAGAATCGGTAGTCGGCAATAACTCGGGAATGCGTTACGGATGTTGATAGCACAGTGAGAGGTACGCTTGGATGACCACCAACAAAACTCTCCAATGTTACGGGCGGTCCCCACGAACAACCATTCATCAATCACGTGATGATTCTCTTAACATACCTCTTCTCCTTGAATTCCATCTCTTGATGACCCAATGCCTTCTTTGTATCACCTTTAACCGATAAGCTAACCCATCCCTGACTTTCTTCAGTGTATGATCCCCAAACTTATGAAGCTCTTTACACGCCATTAAGCAATTTCGGTGTAGTACACTACAGTAGACTACTCCAAATTTTCTGCTGATGAGAGTGTATTGAGGAAGTTGGTTGATGTCAGGAAGGTCTAGCTAAGGTTTGGTGAGGTTGACACGTGTCTGATACGATTCCACGGCAAGTTGTATGTCTTTTACACATTCCTGGATCACTATGCTTCTGATGAAGATAAGCAAGGACTTGATGTATTCACGTTGTATTTCTGTAGAGAAATGTCTCATTCGTCCCTGTACCTTGGCAAGATACATATCTTCAATGTCTTTGAGAGATAATCTCGAAAGTCGACTTCGAAGTCATAGTCCTTTTCGTCTTGACGTTTGACCACAATGTTCTTGAGAAATGTGTAGTCCCATTTTGACGAAGAGTAACATGCTTAATAGCGATCCTTTATCACTATACACTTCCTTCTTTGAATTTTGTACTGGCGGCTCTTGTAGTAGATTCTTGATTGTACAAGACCGTTGATGAATCCATACATTGCATCAAGATCATACCTTTCCACTTTGCCGGAGAACATGTGGGTGGCATCTTCTTCGATTGCTATCTTTGTTGGAGTATATTCTTTGCGGGAGCGGAAGTGTAAGTGATGTAGCGTATTCTTTGAGATATCACTACCATGTAGAAGAAACTCTAGGTCTTTGTTGAAAAAGTAGCGGAATGGAATTTGAGGTTGATTCGATTGATTGTTGGTAGTGGTGCGGTCGATCGTGTAGTATGGAGCTATGTCTTTTCTTGTGAAGTCGATGTTAGCTTGAGTTGAGCCAATCGATATTGTTTGACATGGCTCGAGCAATGTTTTCGAGATGGTATTCAACTTCAATTGCACTTTCTGAGCTGTCTTTAAGCAGTTGGAAGGCTTCATTCTTGATTCGCTTTAGCTCAGCCTTAGTCATCTTCTTCACTCTAAACTGTTCTTGAAGCAGCTTCACATGCTCCATAGTACGACCATCTACCATTTCTTGACCTTCTAGTAGTGAGGGAGTAGCATCAACTAGTGTAGAAAACCAGTTGAATTCTTCAGTTGTATAGTCATCTAGCCATGAGAGAACATCAGTCGTAGTCTTCTTCTTCTTCTTCTTCTTCTTTGGCTTTGATGAGGACTCGTGTCTTTGTTGAGCGAGAGAGGTGGGTTGTTGTTGGGGCTCTTGGAACTCTTCATCGTCACCACCGGTGTATTGAAATGATCACCGGTTTTATCTGTTGATGGTGGTAACTCGAGTCACGAGGTTTATCGTGATGAAACGTGGAGGAGATCGTCGTTAGTTGGAGTCCTTTGGGTTGGTGGTGGCATAGAGGAAGAATCACCAGACTTCTTTGGACGTTTGGGTTCTTTGTCTTTATCCGCATCTTCATCGTCTCTAGGACGCTTAGGCCTTTCAGCTTCTGCTCTGCATCCAGTTTTGAGTTGGTAATCCAGCAATGCGTCAAACAATTTACCATCGTCAGAGGTAAACTTTGCAGATCGTTTTGACATTTGAAGTACAAGCTTGGAGACCAATTCGGCATCTTAGAAATCTGTAGGCTCAGTTGGGTTGATTGTGACGGTTAAGGGCATAGATCTGACTGTTTGTTTGGCCAACTGCATGAGATTCGGATAGAGTTGTCTGGTGAACATCTCTTTAGTCACTCCGAGGAGCAGTTTGGTAGGAACTTATGAGTATATTCCACGATCATCATGTTCATTTCCCTTGGACATCACGTTGCATAAACTTACGGATATACTCCCTTTCATTTGACATCTTGTCTATCTCGTCTTGTATAAGATTGATCCTGTCGGTGAGTTGATTGACTTTTGTTGGTAACATCTTTCTTCTTGACTTGCTTGACGGCTTTGACAATCTTTGTCTTAGCTCGGGATATCCAAGAGTCGGTTGGTTTCTTTACAGACTTGGATGTGGTTCTGGTTGTGCCTTTGGATGGTGGAGGAGAAGAGTGAGAAGACGATTCTGATGAAGATGAGACATGAGGAGACTCGGGGTCTTTTGGTGGCTCGAAGTTTCTTCTTTGGAGCGTCTTTGGACTATCTAGCGGAAAATCATCATAATCAACTTCGTCATCTTGTCCAAATTTAGCCTTTTCTTCAGCCTGAATCCTAGCTTCTTCATCTGCTTTAGCTTGAGCTTCATTTTGGCATTTAATTTAGCTATGACCTCTTCATGACTTTTTCTTTCTCGACTTCTCCTTTTCATGTTCCTCAAAGTCATAGTCAATAGAATCCTCCGGTTTCTTTTGTTGTTGTTAAGTGGGTGATGGTACCATATTCCTTATCGGGTTGATTAAGCGCATCGAAGCGGTGTGAAGTGCACCACCACTTGAACCTCCGGGGCCACGAGTTTGTTGCGATTCGAACTCTTTGTCAACATGTTGGAGTCTTATATTCTTTACCTTTTTCACCGTAGTCTATGTCTAGTTGTTCTTCATCCGAGCTCTCCTCTTCCTCGGCTCAACAACTAGAGTTTTACCTTTACCTTTATCAATTTGTTGAATGGGAGATTTTGCTACTTTAGAAATATCAACGATTGGAGTTTGAATAGATGATTTCTTAAATCCGTTCGATATCCTCGAGTCCTCATCCATAAGCTTTTGTTGCGGTTTAGGTTTGGGAATAGGGATAGCTTCCTTTAATGGAACTTTCCTCTTGAGCACATGAGTCCTCTTAGGATACCTTCTCGTGCTTTCGGTGCTAGTAATACTCTCGATCTTGCCTTTCTGGTCTTTCTAGTCGGTGTTCGGAGGACTTTTCATCAAGGAAACCTACTTTGCCTTCTTCAACTGCTACGGATATCGTTTATGCGAATCTGATTGTTTGATATCATCGATAATAAGATGATCGCGACCTTTGCACCGTGTTTCTTCGTTGTAGAGTCCCGTCGGCGGTGAGTGTGGGCTCATATAACACGGAGTGTTGTTTGGGGTCATCGAGCCTCGAGGAATATCGAGTTGTACCCTAGAGCTCTTTGGATCAGCAGTTTGGTATATCTGTTGATCCAAGTTGAACAAACGATCTAATAAATAAACCGACTTAAACAAAGACTTATTAAGTATTACGTGGAATTTAATACTTAATCTTAAGAAGAAGAACAATGAGCATTCAACACCTTAATATTATTATTAATCTGAATACTCTAACGGTATTAGGGTTTTACAACCTTGAAGTGTATCGACCTTAGATATAAAACATCGTATATCTAATCTAACCTAGGACCTCCTTTTATAGGCTAAGGGCCCTTTACATAATACAATCGTAACCTACAAGATAAATATCTTTCCATATTTATCTAATACATAATACTAAACCGACTATACAAGACTAGCGGTGGTTACAATACAATATCCGTGGTTACACAATACTACTAGCGCGGTTTGTCTTGACGATGGATCCATTCTTACGTCCGTGGTTTCATCAACTCGTCAAGTGGTTCCGACACTTAGAATAATTCTTGATCCAAGGAACCAAAACCCAACAATATCGATATCACGGGATTTTGGTGCCAAGCTTTTAAGGAAAGTCATCATATTGTCCCATATCGAGCTTCAACTTCTATGTCTTTCTTGTTGACCAAAGCCCAAAATATTTGTAGTTCCATGAGCATGGGATGCTCATGACTACTATCTCGTCAAAATGGATTTTGCAATCATAATGTAGAGGGTTCTCCATGGATGGGAATGTTCTTGAGATCCACGGATGAGTGCTTTGTGATCACCCGGTAGCTTCATCATGGCGGTGTCAACCATGAAATGGAGAGCGACCTCTTGAGTTGGGTGGCATTATATTCAATAGGTTCGATGGCGGGAATAAGAAGAATAGCCCTCAAATCTGATGGTGCGGTGATGACTTGTTTGTTGTTAAGCGTCACCGTCACAACATTTTGACCTTTACCTTTTGCATTGTATGCGAATTGGTGAATGTAGATCTACAGTGCGATGGCGAGTTAGTGAGCATGTTACGATAAGGGTGAGTCTTGAATATCCACGCAATCGACACGAAGACTCAAAACAAAGAAGCTATCAAAATCAACTTTGAGGTTGTTCTTTCCGATCTTCATTGGGTAACCATGAGGAAGATATCTTCATGATGAGAACATTTGGTGCTTCCACATTTTGCATTTGGCGTCCATGTCGTGATCGAAGATATTTAGCCAAAGAACCAACATATCGAAAGACATTACGTTAGTCAGCAGTTGATTTTATTGTCTATTTATTGAATGTGATATGTCGATGATTATTCTGAGTCCAATGTCACTTGTTAGTCTAATAGTCCAAGGCGTCGTGATAAGTTTCGTGAGTTGATTAACTTTGAGTTTTAAAGTCAAGTTTTCACTTATTTTCACAACTTATTAAATATTTAAGCTTATTAGTGACATTTTGGTTTCGTGGCGTTATGATTTATTTATTTACAAGTTTGCACGCGTAACAATTCATAATTTTGGTTAAAACTAGGCTTAGGCGTGGGTTTTGCAAGCTTATCACGTAAACATGAGTGGTTATCTGGCGTAAGCATAAGCGTATCGTGGGATCTTGACTTCTGGCGTGAAATATTACAGCGTGGGAAAGAGGGCCTTAGGCGTAAGGCTTTACAGCGTGGCGTATATGGAACCTACGAGTAAGGCTTACTCGTGAGAGTGAACCTTATGCGTAGAGAGTTCTTGTTCGCATATCCTTCACTGAGATCTGCGTGGTCCCATTGTAGAACCTTCGGCGTAAAGGTTGCGCGTGAGATTACTCTTCGCATAACATTCTACGCGTAAGGTGATCCTTATCGTAGATGTTCAAGTAACCTTGATTACGAATTTTCATGCGTAGAAATCACGAAATAAGTTCATCATAACACCAATATTACACATACATTCAATCCTTTTCGGTTCAAATCATGAAATCACAATTAATCGATTCTGGCGTAGAGTAACAAGCGTAAAACTTAAACCCTAACTTTTCAAAATTACGACTAAGAGATTTAGCCATAGGAAATGCACCAAAATTTTTTGGGTGATCTTAGAAGCCTTGTGAGTTGTCTAAACAAGTTTTAACACAAAAGGACTTGTGAATAAAAATACCTAATTCTCAAGAACATAAACCCTAAATCTCGGTTTCATACAATTGATGTTTAGGAATGATCTAAGCCTAGATACTATCAATTAAATATGTAAGCAACAACACACAACCATCCTTTTAGTTAGAAACTCTCACACTTGAAAACACCCAATTCACGCATAAGAACCCTACTTTGAAAATCGTTCAATTCGTGTTTCTGGGTGGACTTGTTTGTTGAAAACGTTTATGGTATGAACATTTGAGCCTTTTAACACCATTTTTATTAATACAAACACACCAATGAAGCATTTGTGTTCACAGCTTACGCGTAGAACACAAATCTTACTCAAACACAATATTGAGCCGTTGGATTCGTAAACGAATCAAAACCATTGTTTGTTTAATCATTTAGAGCATAAAAACACTTACAAATTGATGATCAAAAACACGGATTTGAGGGTTGAATCTTAGGCGTAGGATTTAGTTAGTTGGGAATTAAATGTAGTGAAGTAAATGTGTTTTTTGAAATGTTTTATTTAAAACTACTTTGAGCATTTGACACATTGGTCCCTCCACCTTAACCATTTACATCTAATGCCCATAACTTCCATTTTGGTTACCAAAATAAAAATATTTGGAAAGAAACTTTCGACCTCCCCTTGACTTAAGAAATAATGAAATTTTATAAATTTGAGTCGGGAGAGTCGATAAACCAATGTGACCACCATTATTAAAGAAACAACGGGATGAGGTAACATGCAAATGTAGAAAAATATTTGATCTCTCCTGAATTTTGAAAGATTAAAGTGTTGACGGAAGATTTGTACTTGCCATGTTAAAAGAAATGCGGATAGAAGAATATTTTGTTGTTTTTATCTGATTTTATATTTTTGTATTTTATTTTGAAAATATTTACAAAAGAGGTTTTAGTATTTGTTGGTTTTAAGAATGTTTTAAAATTTCATCCGGTTCCTCTAGAGTCAAACACCGCATACCAATCCGGTGGACCAACTCATTAAACCTAGCAAGAGCTAAGGCTTTGGTGAGAAGATGCGCAAGTTGGTATTCGGTACCCACAAAGTATAATTCAATGGTACCCTTTTCACGTGCTCCTTGATGAAATGATATCGAAGATCGATGTGCTTTGATTTGAATGTTGAGCGAGTTGTACTAGATCACGGTAGCACTTGATTGTCGCGATACATCGGGATTACATCAAATCACGTAACCATAGTCTTTGAGTTGTGTTCTCATCAAATGACTTGAGCACAACACGCCGACATGGCTACATATTCTACTTACGTGGAAGACAACGATGTACAATCCACTTCTTCGATTGCCATGACACGGTTTATCACCAAGAAATTGTAATGCTCTGAAGTACTTTTCCATGAATCTAAGCATCCTGCGTGATCTGTTAGGTCACTAGTTTTACAAACACAAGCTTATAAGAAAGGAGATGAGGCGATTGAACAAGATCTAAACACACACACACACGTTAGACTAAAAAATACCGGTTATGCGTAGATGTGAATGAAAGAAAAACTTGAACAACCAACCTTCAAATGAAGGTTTACATAAGTATTTATAGGAGGAAAGCTAGGGCAACACTCTAGTTTCCATCCTTTCTTAAATGGGCTTGGGCCTAAGCTCATGGGCCTTCTACATAAGCTTAAGGCTAATAACAAACATAAAGGCCATAATAAAGCTAACTATTACATATTAATTACTAACACTTGATTATGGTTTAGGAGTGATTCCAACAATCTCCCCTCAGTGTTGGTGATGAGCGGTGAAGGCGTTGATGTAATAGTAGCTCGGCGTCTTCGACATTCTTCTTTCTTGTGAGAAGAATTGCCTTGATTCGAACAATCTCCCGGTGTAGAGATAGTTTTCCTTGAGCGGTTATGCTTTGGCGTCATCATTAACTTTGTTCTTTGATCATTGTTCTTTGTGGTGAAAGTGATAGTATGTTGTTATGCGCATCAATTACATCTCGAGTGCCTTGTTGCTCCGGTGTCTCCGTCATTCTTCAACATGCTCACACGCTCTTTGGCGTTGGAATTCAATCTTGATGAAGTTCTTTAAGTCTTTAACTTTGTAGATTCTTTGGTTTGACGAAGAATCATTACGATTGTTGTGTTGCTTTTGGATAGAACTTCCATTAGTGATGATGTTGGCGTGAGCATGAGAAGAATCGACACGATCATCCGCTCCGGAGCTTCCATAAGAAAACATTTCAAGCGGTTAGTAATAAGCGGTTCGGCACTTACAAGTTTGAACTTGAGAGTGTTAACGACATAGTGTGAAAACACAACTCTAATTCTTACAAAGGCCGTTCTGAGCTGGAGTCCCACAAGTGAGATAACGCGATGTGCGAAGTACATCTGATTCGAGATAGTCATTGAGGTACACGAAGCATCACCTCTGTTGTAGACCGTTTGAGACACACTCCGCGTAATCCGGGGAGTTACGAAGTGACTTCTTTGTCGGGGTTGTTTGATGTTGACCTGGCGGGAGTTTCCATTCAATCATTGAGGATCACGGATGTGAACCTCTCATAAATGTTCTCGACAGTTGCTAAGATGCATGAAGGACTCGATATGAACCAGCGATAATCTTATTTGTTGATCGTCAAGTGATAAAATGTCAAGTGTACCTAAGAGATCTTTTGATGAATCTCGTGGCTCTAGACTCAATAGTGCGTTTTGGTTTTCTGGCGGAGACTAGGAGAGGGTCTCCTTCTTCAATACCGGCGATCTCTAAGAAAGCCAATAGTTTCGTAGGGTTCCTGTGAGAATGAAACAAGCTTACATTGAGAGAAACTTGAGTGGCTAAGAAGGTTTAGTGCATGCGTCCTTTGGGTCCATGACGACTTTTAATCTTCAATACCGGTGTCACTAAGTGACAACCCGTAGCATATGAATTGAACCCGTTATGCGCCCTAAGTTGAATAATCGGAGGGCTATTTCTTTTCACCCTTTTCTTTGCATTTCTTTTGATTCTTCAACTCCTTCTTTCTCGATTCTCATTTCTCCTTTTTATAATCATACCTAAGGACTTCTAAGTACTAACTATTTGTGATGTCCTTGGGTAGATCCCTCCGACTCTGGCGGATCATAGGACAGTTATTCTAACCTTAGTCACCTTATAACTCCATGACTAACCTATGTTGCCATTAAAACCCTTTGTTTGTGAAAAATCTCTCAAAGGGTTTGTTAATGAAAATCATGTTTGAACCCTTTGTGAGAGATAGGATTTTGCATAAATACTCCCCCTCACATGTGCTTAAGAGTTTTAATGGTTTAAATGCAGTGAGGAAAAAGCGCACATTTTGAATTGATCCTTTGGAGATAGACAATCCCCATGAGACACGGTTCGTTGCATAGTTAAAGAGTTACATTGTCGACTTTTAGGTGACAACTAGCTCTAATAACTACCTTGAAGGTGTAGACAAACCTCGAAAGGTTGTCATACCCGTCGAGTTCATGTCTACCAAGAGTGTCTCGAATGGTACTTTCTACTTGGACAAGTCCTTTGCGAGACACGTTTACATTACTAGCGAACTAGCTTGAAATTATTACCCGTCCGGGACAAGTCTTTTCGAGTTACTAACAGTTTAGTACCGTCAATTCGTTGGTTAAGTCGAAGTACACAGATTCATTTGCATTTTGCACAACATATTTCTTATCACACAATTTTCTCCCCTCAAAATGGCATATAAAATGTTATTTTTGAATGTTGACAATAAATATGACCATTTCGAGTGTTGGGAAGATGACCACTATGAACAATTTGTGAACAAAGTTTTAATCAAATACTCCCCTCGACAAGTGATATAAGCGGTTGAGGTTTTGAAAATCATATGGGAAGTACTTGTCCTTTTGAGCAAAACCTTGAAAAGTGAAAGGTTTGATAGGTTTTACTCAAAAGTAAAAGCTTTCGCTCCTTTTATAAGGATTGTGGCTGAAGGCGTACCACGGGGTCCTTTCTTGACAATTACGGGTTGTACAACATTATGTGTGCACAAGCCATAACATAGTTAATCACACATCAAATTTATATGAAAGAAACAATTCAAGGGGTACCGGGAAGTGCGGTGATGTTCCCGAGTGTGCTGCAGGCGTTGAAAGCGGTTATGTTAATCTGGGTGGACCACCAACATAGCTCTCAATCGTGCAGGCGATCCCTTACGAACAACCGTTCATCAATCATGGTGATGATCCTTCTCACATTCCTCCGATCACGAGAATTCCATCGCTTAGGGTTCCCAATGTTTTCACGTATATCCTTCAATCGATAAGCTAGTCCGTCCCTAACCATCTTGAGTATGATCTCCAAATTTGTGAAGCTCATTACACGCCATCAAGCAATTGCGATGAAGTTCACTGCGATAAGCGACACCAAGCGGTTTCTTGATGGCGTTAATTGTGATAGTTGGTTGATATCGGGAAGATCAAGGCGTGGTGGAGTGAAGTTGACACGTGTCGATATGATTCAGCGGCCGGTGGAGATCTTCAACACGTTCTTTTATGACTATCGTCGATGAAGATGGCGGTGACTTGATGAATTCTCGTTGTATTTCGGTTGAAAATTGTCTCATGCGACCACATACTTTGGCAAGGTACATGTCTTCAATATCGTTGAGAGACAAATTCTCAAAGTCGACTTCACGAATGCATAATCCCTTTCATCTGTCTTTTGACCACAATCTTCTTGAGAAGGTGTAGTCCCATTTGGATGAAAGACCAACATGTTGGATGGCAGCGATGTCTTTAGTACTAAACAACGCATGTTGTGACTTACGAACTGGCGACACGTAGTAGATTCGTCGGCGTTCGGCGATGATGAATCCCATACAATGCATCTCGGTCGTATGCTTCCCTTGTGTTGGAGAACAAGTGATTGTACGTTCCTCAATGGCAATGCGGTTTGAGTAGATAGCTGCGGGGAATGGAAGTGTCAAGGATGTAGCATATTTCCTTGAACCATCGCCACCATGGAGAAGAAATTCGGTCTCTGTTGAAGAAATATCGGAAGGAATCCGTGGTTCATCTGGTTGGCCAATGGTCGGTAGAGGTTTGGTCAATCGGTGTAGTATGGAGGTTGTCCCTTTTGTGAAGTCAATGTTTGCTTCGGGTTGAGCCAATCCATGTTGTTAGACATAGCTCGAGCAATGTTGTCAAGGTGATATTCGACCTCGAGGGCACTTTCGGAGCTGTCTTTTAGAAGTTGGAATGCTTCATTCTTGATTCGCTTCAACTCGAGTTTCGTCATTTTCTTCACATGGAACTTTTCTTGCAAGATTTTGCATGCTCCAATGTATTACCGTCTACCAAATTCGACCTTCTTCGGGGTAGGGAGTTTGATTGACAAGTGTGGAGAACCATTCAAATTCTTGGTTTTATCGTCATCTAGCCATGATCGACGTCGGTGAGTGGCGTCGTCTTCTTCTTCTTTTAGAAGGCCTAGATGATGATTACGGTTTACGAACTTGTTTGGGAGAGGTGGGTTGTTGTAGGGGCTCGAGGACCTCTTCATCGTCACCACCCGTATACTCAAAGTGATCACCGGTTTTACGAGTCGGGGTGGTAACTCGGAATCGTCTGAGGTTTTCGGTTGAAGAGCGAGGAGGGACCTTTGTTGAGCAGGAGTCCTTTGAGGAGGAGGTGGCATCGAAGAAGATTCACGGGTGCCCGGCGTTTAGGTGCGAGTCTTTATCCTTATCCTTATCTTCATCGTCTGCAGGACGTTTGACTTTCGCTTCAAATCTACAAGCTTCTTGAAGTTGGTAGTCAAGCAATGCTTGATACAATTTTGCTTCTTGAGTTGAACATCGCATGATTGTGGCGACATTTGTGTCACAAGCTTGGCTACCAATTCATTATTCGAGAACACGACCGGATCGGTCGGATTGATAATGACGGTTAAGGGTGTTGATCGAATAGTTTGCTTGGCGATCGCATAAGATTTGGATAAAGTTGTCGGTGAACAACTCCTTTGTGACCTTAGGGCGTACTCGAAGGTACTTTTCGTGTAGCCTTGATCATTTCGTTCAGTTCCTCTTGGCGGTGTTGTTTCATGAATTCTGAACAAACTTCCTTTCCTCTTGCATCTTTTCATTCTCGTCATCGAGATCTTGTATGTGATCGACAAAGAAATTGACTTCTTGTTGAGCACGTCTTTCTTTCGACTTGTTTGTGACTTTGGTAATCCGTTCATGAGCTTGAAATCCAAGATCGAGGTGGTTTCTTCACTGATTTGGATGTTGATTTTGTTGATTTCTTTGATGGTGGTGGTGATGAGTGAGATGAAGAATCGATGAGGAGGAGACATGAGGAGACTCGGGGTCCTTAGGAGGTGCGAAGTATCCTCCTTGGAGCGAGTTGGACTTTTGAGAAGATAATCATCATAATTCTCTTCGTCATCTTGTCAGTTAGCCTTTTCTTCCTTCGATCCTTAGCTTCTTCATCGGTTTTCTCTTTCTCGGTCTTATCCTTTTACGGTTCCTCAATGTTAAGATCGGTAGACTCCTTCACAAGCGTTTGTTGTTGCACAAGAGTGGTGGCACGGATCCCTTATCGGGTCGATTAACGCATCGGGACACGGTGAGGAGTGGGCGACACCACTTGATCCTCGGGGCCACCCATTTGGTCTTTTGCAAATTCTTGACTTTTGAATGTGTCTAACTAATTTAAACTTCTTCTGTAGGATTGATCTAGTAGCTCTTCTTCTTCTTGAGCTTTCATCATAGGGCACCAATGCGAGTCTTCCTTTTCCTTTATCGACTTGAGGACTTGGAGGTTTTGGTACTAATGGGTGTCATCCTTTGCGGTTTCGAGTAAGTAATCTCTTCATCGATTCGGTACCTTGAGCTTTCGTCCAAAAGCTTTCTTTGTGGTTCGGGCTTGGGGATTGGGATGGGAGTAGCTTCCTTAGATGGAACAATCCTCTTTGAAGGAGGGTTCCTCTTGGGAACTTCCTTTGACTCTCTATGCTTAATGCACTTCAGGCCTTGCCTCTTACGGTTCTCCGGTAGGTGTCCCGAAGCCTTTTCATCAAGATGGCCAACTTTTCCTTCTTTTACGGCTACCGATACCTTTTATGCGTTTCCGACTTTTGATTTCCTTTGTAAGAAGGTGATCGGGCAACTCGACACCCTGTTTCTTCGTGAGCGATTCTTTGATTCGACGAGATAGTATGGGCTCGATCAAGATGTCATGATTATACGGGTCATTGAGTCTCATGGGGATATCGGGATGAAGTCCAAGAGCTCTGGATCAACAGTTTGGTGTATCGACATAGGGAATTTTGGAGCCAAGCTTCATGAGACGACATCATATCTTCCCATAGCGATGCTTCAATTATAATGTCCTTCTTGTTGATCAACGACGGAAAATTTGCGGTTCCATGAGCTTGGGATGCTCATAGCCCTTATCGCGACCGAGAGATTGATTTGGTGATGATCATATAGAGTGTCCTCCATGGTTGAGGAATATTCTTGACTCACGTGAGAGTGCTTAGAAATGATTCCTTTAGCTTCATCATAACCAATATCTATCAAGAATTGCGGGACGGTCTCTTGATGGGGTAGCAAAGAAGTCGGTTGGGCGATGTGCGGAATGATGAGAACAACTCGTAAGTCATCGGGAGTGATAGTGACTTGTTTGTGATTAAGAGTCGCATTCACGACATTTTGACGATGATCTCTGCATAGAATCCCGAATTGTTGAATGTAGACCCTGGGCGTGGCGAGTGTGAGAGCATGTTACGGTAGGGATGATTCACGAGAATATCCTTTGCAATGAGACAAGAAGATTACGAGCATGTGAGGGTGTCAAAGTCAACCCTAAGGTTGTTCTTTCCAAGCTTTCTCGGATAGCCATTTGGAAAGATATCGACAATTGTAAGAACTTCGATGCATCCACATTCATTTGTTCGACCATGTCGTGATGCGAAATAACATTAGCCAAAAGAACCAACATATCGAAAGACATAATGTTAGTCAACGAAGGTTTTATTGTCTAGTTATTGAATGTACGGTGATAATGATTATTCTGAGTCCTAAGTCACTTGTTTGTCCAATAGTCTAATGGCGTCGTGAAATGTTTAGTGAGTTAGTTAACTTTAAGTTTTAAAGTTTATGTTATCACTTATTGTTCACAACATATCAAGCGATTAAGTTTATTAGTGACATTATTGGATTCGTGACGTTATGATTAGTTTATTTACAAGTTTGTACGTAACAATTCATCATGAAGGTCAATCCGGGGTTAAGCGTAGTTTTGGCAAAGTTAAGCGTAGCGATAATGACATATCGTGAGCGAAAGCTTACGCGTGGGATCCTAACTACGCGTGAAATGTTCAGCGTGGGAAAAGGGACCTTCGGCGTGGAGCTTACGGCGTGGCGTATAAGAACCTTACGGCGTAAGGTTTACTCGTGAAGTAGACCTTATGCGTGAGGTCCTTGTTCGCATATCCTTCACGGGATCGCGTGGTCCCATTGTAGAACCTTACGGCGTAATAGTTATGCGTGGGATTATTCTTACGCATAACTTGACTACGCGTAGGGTAATCCTTATGCGTAGAGTTGCAAATGACCTTGATTACGAATATTAAGCGTAGCAAAGCACGAAATAAGTTCATCAAATCATCAAAATTAACACAAAACATTCATTATATCAACAAAACATGGCATGAACATTTGTTAACACGTTAAGCGTGAAAGTCATACGCGTGGGTCAAAACCCTAAGGGTTAAGATTTACGTATGATTTTTAACCATAGGATTTGCACCAAACTTTTACGGTAGTTCAAGAGTGTTGTTAGAGTCTTTAGACCAAGTATTAACATCTAGTTCATGATGAATCAAAAATACCCAAACTATAGAACTTTAAACCCTAATTCCAAATTGTTAAACAATTAGTGTTTACGGGTGGTTAACAACCATGGATATCATCAATTCAACATCACATGACCATAACCCAACAATCTTTTGACCAAAACACTTCACATTTGAAAAAACCCAAATCGACTCATAAACCCTAATTTTCAAAAATCATTAATCGTGTTTACGGGTGGGTTTTGATGGTTAAAATGGTATCCTTGATGTATAAGAAACATTTTGACACAATCCATATAACCAAAACACACACACAATGATTATGTGTTCATACGCTTATCGTAGAACACATAATCACATAGATCTTACTTTTTAACCGTTGGTTTTATGAGATTCAAAACCTTAGCTTAAAAACATGTTTAGATCATTAAAACACTTACAAAATGATGATCAAAACAACGGATTTCTTGGTTGAATCTTAGGCGTAGGATGAATTTGGTTGTGTGTATTAAATGTGAAGTAAAAAGTAGGTGGGAGGTGTTTTTATTAAAAGTAACTTTAACATTTTGTGAGTTTAGTCCTCCACTTTTCCTTTTTCAAACAAAGCCATTTAACTTCCATTTTGGTTACCAAACAAAGTTTTAGGAAAGAAACTTGTGACACTCCCCTCGACTCTAGAAAATAATGAAAGGTTATTAATTTTAGTCAGGGTGTCATTGTAACGAAAATTTACCACCATTTGTTAAAAGAAACAACGAGATATGATAACATGCAAGTACGAGATGTTTTGAAGCAGTTAAAGTGATAATTTTCTCCCCTCGACACTTGATCGGAAAAATCTTGAATTTTGAAAGATTAAAGTGTTGACGGAAGAAATGTACTTGCCATGTTGAAAGAAAAATAGATTAGAAGAATATTTTGATTTTATCGGGTTTTATATTTTTGTATTTTGTTTTGAAAAATTTATTTACAAAGAGAGTTTTGGTGTTTGTGGGTTTTAAATTGTTTTAAGAGGTCATCCAATTCCTCTTGAGTCAAACACCTCATACCAATCCGGTGGACCAACTCATTAAACCTAGCGGGAGGCAAGGCTTTGGTGAGAAGATCGCCAATTGGTATTCTGTACCCATAAAGTATAATTCAGCGGTACCACTGTTCCACGTGGTCCTTGATGAAATGATAGCGAAGATCGATGTGCTTTGATTTGAGTCTTTGAGCGAGTTGCGAGATCGCAATGGCACTCCGATTGTCGCGATACATCGGGATTACATCAAATCGTAACCATAGTCTTTGAGTTGTGTTCTCATCCGGATGACTTGAGCACAACACGCGGACATGGCTACATATTACTGCTTGGTTGATGGCGGCGATGTACAATCTGCTTCTTTGATTGCCAAGACACGGTTTATCACCAAGAAATTGTAGAGCTCTGAAGTACTTTTCCTTGAGTCTAAGCATCCTGCGTGATCGGTCGTCGAAAAGCGATTAGTTCAAAACGAGAATCCTTGGATACGGATCCCAGTTAATGGTTCCCTTGATGTATCGGAGGATTCTTTTAGCCTCGAGAGGTGGGTTTCGATTAGTCGCGACGATAGCGGGAGCATAGATAAGCGGCAAAGACAATATCAGTCGCTATTTGTTAGATACATGAGAGACCCAATAATACTTGGTATTTGGTAGGGTCAACTAATTTCCCATGTAAATCGACATCTAGCTTCTTGGTATGAGCCATTGGTGTGGCATAAGTGTCACGAGTTGTCATTCCAAATTTGTTTAACAGTTCAAGGGCATATTTGGGTGACTCAAGAAAATACCACGGGGTGATTGATGAACTTGCGGTCCTAGAAAGAGCGTAAGTTCACCCATCATGGACATTTCAAAATTTTTCTTCATTAGTTTTGCAAAAGCGGTTGAAAACTTTTATGTGTAGACCCAAAATGATGTCATCCACGTAAATTTGAACAATTAAGATATGTGCCCGTGATATTGTATAAAAGAGTTGGGTCAACCGAGCCTTTGGTGAAATTATTAGCAATGAGGAAAGATGATAGCTTATCGTACCATGCAGGGGCTTGTTTGAGACCATAAAGAGCTTTGTTCGGTTTGTAGACATGGTTCGGGCACTACGGATTAACGAATCCGTCGGGTTGGTGACATAAACCGTTTCTTTCGGTTGTCCGTTGAAAGCGCGGTTTGACATCCATTTGAAAGACCGTCATATTCATATGAGCATGACGCGAGAAATATCGAACGACCTCAAGGCGAGCAGCGGAGCAAAAGATTCTTCAAAGTCTATTCCTCTTCACGGCGATAACCCTTAGCAACTAGGCGTGACTTGTTTGGATAACGTTCCTTGACATCAATTTGTTTTCCAAATCCATTTTAGACCAATGGCGTAGACCCTGTTGGTCTTTCAACGATTCCATACTTCAAGGCGTTTGAATTGGTTGAGTTCTTCTGCATGGATTCAATCCGGTTGTCTTTTGTCATTGCGTCTTTAATGTTTTAGGCTCAGTTAGCGGACGGTGAGTGCATAAATGCAATGTTCACCATCGTGTGAAGGCGTTGTCTCGTAACGGTTGGTTGATTCGGGTTGCCAATAATGTTAGCGGAGGATGGTCTTTTGTCCATCGGTGTGTAGAGGTTGATGTTGGTATACATTGTGCGATTTTGAGGATTCAAATGGTTTGTTGAAGATTCGCGACATCAGTGCGGCGATCTCATTAGCAAGCGGGTTGAAGAAGCATTTGGATCAAAATCTGCGGTGGGGTACTTCATTGAGAATATCATCGGTGGTTCATCATTGTTGGGCGGTGTGTTCAAGCTGTTGTGTTGGAGTCAATGGTGTAGGTGCATCTTCACGATGGTTGTTGTAGCAGTGTATCGGTATAGGAATATTATCGGGTTGTGCGGTGAAGCAGCGGATACACAGGGCACGTTCATCAATATCGTCCTTTGAGCGGAGGAGCAAATAACCTTTCCATTTGTTGTGAGTTAGGTGGGGGCTTTGTTCGGTGATGATGGGGTTGGGGAAGTTTAAGCGGTTGTGACCGGGTTCTAAGTTGTTGTACTCGAAGCCATTTCGGTGAGTTCATCAAAATGAGCATGAATCGTTTCCATCACTGTTTTGTCTGACGATTCGGATCCGGTAACCTTTAGAATTCTCACAATATCAATAAAGACTCAATATCGCTTTGGCTTTGAGCTTTCCAAAATCATCACGATCATTATTCGGATAGCAAAGGGATCCAAATACATGAAAGTGTTTGAGATTCGGTTTATGGTTGTGGACAAGCTCGAAAGGTGTTTTGTTGTGGCGTTTGTGATCATAGACGGTTTGAGTGTAGCATGCGATGAATCGACACGCCCACAAGTGTCTGGAAGTTTAGCATTGATTAACATTGTTCTTGCGACTTCCACTAACGTTCGGTTTCGTCTTTCAACAACTCCGTTTTGTTCGGTGTACGTGCAATAGATGTTTGATCTTTGAATTCCACTTTCTCATAAAATTCACGAAGGGTTTGGTTAACAAATTCGGTTCCTTTATGCATTCGAATTAGCGGCGGTGTTGCGGGTGAACACGTATTTTTGTGAGAAGGTGATGATCATTTGTGGAGCTTGGTCTTTGCTACGAAGAAAGTAGACCCAAGTCCATCGTGAGTAGTCATCAACAATTACTAAGATGTAGCGTTTGCCATTGATCGTTTGCAGCGCATCGGGCCACACAAATCCATGTGAAGAAGATGTAGCACATCTTTGAGGCTGTGTTCCACCTTTGAAGGAAAATGAGCACGAGTGCTTTTCCCTTGTTCACGGTGAGCAAAGGTGATCTTTTGAATACCGGAATCGTGGGAGACCTTGACTAGTTTGTGTCGAGCAAGGTTGGTGATGGTTTGAAAGTTTAGATGTGAGAGGCAGCGGTGCCATAGCGAGGATTTTGTTGATGTTGCCTTTGAAAGTAGCGGATGGGAGATGAAGCAACCATGTCTTGCATAGAGATAGTGTAGAGACTAGAATTACGAGCGGACATAAGGTCATTTCCTTGTAGATCACGAATGAAACAAGTTTTCTCCCGGAAAGCAACCTCAAATCTCCATCACAAAGCCGACCTCTCGAAAGCAGTTATGACCAGGGCCTTCCACATAGTAAACCTGCTGATTTCGATGTTCCCATTGACATAATCTCCGTAGCCCATGATAGGCTGCAGTGATCGTTCCGAACACAGCGGTGCCAATGAACTTTGCAATAAAGTTTGATAACAGTTTAAGGTTGCTGTCATGTGTCGGGAACATCCGCTATCAACAATCAGAGAATGATCTATATCACTGCATTACACAGGCGGCGACGGATGGAATAGAAGTAGATGTGGAACCCGAAATGTTAGAGGGTTCGAAGCGAATATATGAGACATGCACACATTAATGACTTTAGGCATCCATTTAAATCCTAGTGTGTTATATATCCATTTCGCCATCTATAACTACTCTTTGCTTTTGTCTTAGTGAATGCACTAGGTGGTACTACATTCTTAGGAGGTGGGCGGAGCTACGGTGACAACAATGGTTGCCTTAGAATCTAAAGAAGGCGGTCTACCAAGCACGGACTTAGAATGATTAGTGGGCCTAGAGGTATTCGATTCTTAGGATTCCGTAAGCGAGAGATTATAGCTTTAGCAACACATTTGTCATGACAATCGAATTCATACTTTTCGACAAATAACACAAGGTGCATCGATGAATATCAAAAGTGCTTAAAGGTTTAGCATTCGTTACATCACTATTTCTATTACATTTGCAGACGCAACATCTATAGTGGAAGCAACGTGAGTCTTATTCATAGTCCTAGGGTGTTCTTCTACTTTAGCATTCCTTATTGATCTTTTCTTAGGTGCAACTTCCTATTCTTGATTGAGTGCTCTAGGGTGTGAAGTGCGGACGTTTGGAAAAAGCGCAACTATTCTGTTTCGATAGAAGGAAGCACGTTAGCAACTTGTGATTTGGCGGTAGGGATTCTAGGTGCGCGATTACTAAGTGTTACGGTGCTAATCTCTTAATGATGGTTGGCGGAAGTTGTTCATACTTTCCTAACATTTCTCTTAACTTAGAGATAGTGTGAATCAAATCTTGATTTTCGAGCGAATATTACCGGCAAAATTCATGACTTCTCTAGTGTAAGCAAGATAGTGATCAAGTTCGTTTGATGCTTCATGTCGAGTCTTATTGAGTAAATCAAATATGACACCATATTCTGTTTAACTTTTACAAGTTCTTGTTCATATTTTGAGATTTGACTTTTCAAAGACACGTTTTGATCATCCAGTTGCTCAATTTTAGGATCAAAAGATTTTGCACTCAATTGAGCGATTTTCTTTTGAAAACTAAGTTGTTGATTGTGAATATCTTTTCACACCAATTAAGGCGACGTTTTGCATAGGAAAGTTCGTTAAGTAATCGTTCATTTTCGACTTTTAAAGACTCGATTTGAAGCATCTTATCATTATTCTCACAGATTACCACGAGTCAACATTATCGTGAGAGATATAATCGGATGCATGTGGCAAAGAATAGAGTAACACAACATTATGGATATCGGCACAGATAACATCTTCCAAGAGTCGATCAACATCTTTTCTCAACATTTTCTTTTTCGTTTAGTATTAGAAATAGATGTTTGGTTTTCTCGGCGACCTTCATCACTCAAGTTCCTTATGAAAATCCTTTTCCCAAGCTAATGCACAACTTTTCAAATTTTTAACATTTGGTAAAGATTTTTCGAAAAATGTCTCTTTGTTCTCGCTAAAGGCGATTGAAAGTGTTGAACTTTGATTTGAATGATGTTCTATCTCATGTTCTAAAGTTTTGAGGTCGACCATGAAAATATCAAAATATCTAAGAATTTTGCGATTTTCGGGTTTTGAGTTACTTCACGATTGAAGGTAAAGGACCATAAATTTGTGCATAGTGCGGTTGGGGATTAACATTAGAAGACTCGGTGTTTTGATGATAACCCTTGGTGTGTTAGTAGAATCCGTTGGTGTGTGAAAGTGACCGGTTTGAATAATTAAAGGTTTGTTGTAAACAACTGTTTTTAATTTTGATCGACTCTCGTCTTACGCATCTAATTCCTCTTGCGATGATATTCAACAACACTCATATGATATCATTAATTTTATATTACTTTGGAAACTTGAGGATTTGGTTTGAATGTTTTTAGTGAAAGCTTTGGTTTATGTCGGCTAGATTTGGTCCATATCCTTTCGGATTGGGTTTTAACGTAAACTTTTCAATAGTCATTCTTGATTCACCATGTTTGTAAACAACAGTTTTAAACTCTTTAATTTTGTTTTGCAAGCCGATAATTTCTTCAAGAAGGTCATCTACCGATTCGTTGAATGCTTTTTGTATCTTTGAAGCTGTTTTGACAATTTAACAACTCGACCTTAGCTTTTGATTTTCCAAGGTGAGGCGTTAATTTGCTTTTTATGTTCATGTTTGATTGTTCTATTTGAGACAACAAAGCATTCTTGAGCGGCTAGATCACACATCTGTCTCTCTAAATATTTTTCGTTTGATGAGATTTAGCAAAAGCGGCTTCAAAACCTTTTTCACGGTTTTCTTGAGTTTTGAAAAAGTTGAGTTGCATTTGTAAGCATTCAAAATCCTTGGTTAATGATGCATTTTGCTTTTAAGTCCTTATTTAATGCATAACATTCCTCCATTTTGATTTGATGGTCTTGAATTAAGCGAGCAAAATCGGATGAGGCAATTGAGTTCATCTTGTTCAGCGTGAGTCACAACATGATCATTCTTTAGATCCTCAAGTACAACCACGGAGTCAATTTGATTATCAAAGGAAACCATAAGGTCATCTTGATCGTCAAATGTAACTACTGAGGTTAACTTGAAAATCGTCGAGAATGAGATGTAGATGACTCATTTTGAGCGATCGATCGTGTCGGATTCGAGATATTGGCGGAGATATTAGTTCGAGATATGATGATGGTTTGTTCGGTGCACGAGACAAGCCATCGATGTCATCTCTTGGGCTGTTTCACTCATGTGTAACTCTTGCATATTAGCCATCAACATACTTGTTGCATTGGCTGCAAGTCCTCCATATCATCATCGAGTGCATCGCCATAAAGCTCATTCTTTGTTTGTGAGAGATCCACGACTTCATCCTTAAGAGCCAAAGAAGAGCCTCTTTGAAATAAGCGCCCTAGTCCTTGGCTTTGGGCATGCATTAGCCAGTGTCCCTTCTCATTGCGGTTGTAGCATCGAAGACCATTCAACCCATTACGAGCATTTCCTGTTCTACCACTTGAGCTCTGTTGTTATTCCTACCCATAGCATTAAACCCTTGACCACCTCCCATTTGGCGACCATAACCACGATTACGAACTTCAACTCGTCCATTGTTCTATGACTGATTTCGTGTATTGGATGAGGAGCGAATCGATTGTTGGATTTGTTTGTATAACGGCTAAAAGCATTAGCAATCATAACAAACCCCTGTTGCAATGCTTGAGCGGATCGGATTCCTCATTAGTTTGACTATGAAGTGCTTGATCATTGTTGTTGTTGTAAGGAACCAATTGATTTTGTTGAGGTTGTTGTGATTGATCGTTTGGTGTGGTGAGGCGTTGGTTGAGTTGCTTGTTGAGGAGGATAACTTTGTTGAGCATATAAGGCAAGTTGTTGATTGTCCGGATGTGTAGGTGGAGCAATTTGAGCACGGAGAATCCTTTCGATCAACTTCCTTTTCATGAGGCTTCAAGTAATCATACAACAATCCATATGTAGAATGATGCATATTCTTAAGCAGCGGAGAAAATGACATACTTCTCCCATTCGGGACCAAGACTACTCGGGAACTTAGTATTCTTTGCAATTCTTGGCATGATGATGTTGTGTTTATCCAAATCATTGATGATGTCGAAAAGCGATGATGATAGGACTCTAGTGTCTCTCGGGTTCAATCATGAAGTGTTCATAAGCCAAGTAAATTTTGGATTCCAAATCCTCGATTGAGTACCGATCCTTCCATAAGAAGGCGAATATGATCCCCATTTTACATGCGGTCTTTTGAGCATCAACACTACGAAGAATTGGGTTTGGTAATCCTAAGAGGATATATTCCATTGCAAGTTCATCGCTTCATAGTGGAGAAGTTCTTGAGGATTCAAGTGCATGTGATAGCAATGTTGGTTTGTTCATCTCTTGGTGGAATAGCGATAGGATCTCCGGGTACAATGACGGTAGGCATCTCAAATGGACCTTCAAGATAACCTTCTTTAAGAACTTTCCATGTGGCTTCTTGGATCACAAAACCTAAAGAACCTTATCACCCATTGATCGTAGTTTCTGGAGTGAGCATTGGAGGTCTATCAGTGATCGACTTCATGAATTGATTGTTGGTGCTTAAAGCTTCACACATCTTTGCAAACCAAGTGGGTTCCTTCATAGTGTTCCTTGATGGATGTTGATTGTAATCATTTGTGTAGGGTTGAACTTGAAGACTTGGCGGTGGTTGAACCATTTGTGGTGGGGAATTGCACCAAGTTGTGGAGTATGTTGTTGATTAAATTGTTGTTGATAAATAGCTTGTTGTTGATTCCATTGTTGATGTTGTGGACTTAGTTGTTGTTGTCGTTGAGGATAAGTGTAAGGAAATAGTTAGAGTATGGTGGTTGAGACATGTTGAAAACTTGTGTTGGTAAAATGGATCTTTGTAGTCGAATGAACCTTTGTTGATGAAGTGTCCTTAGGCGTAGAAAAGACAAGAACCAAGTAGCACTTATGCGTAAAAACACCAAAGTTACGGCGTAACAATAAGGAGTTCTGGCGTAGGATTTAGCTTCTGGCGTAAGTAGGGAAAAGCACTAAAGTTAGGCGTAGACAAAAGTTAGGCGTAGAAAGTTAGGCGTAGGATTTTCTTATCGTAAGACTAGGCTTAGGCGTAGGAAAAATCTTAGGCGTGGGATTTCTGGCGTAAGCTTATCTTATCGTAATTTTAGGGTTTTGCCCAAATGATCTTTACACTATCACGGTGCAAGAGATATCCAAAGTCGGCGTATTTTCGGACTTATCCAAGTAAGAAAACACGGAATAAACCACGAAAATGAAGATCAAACCAAGGAAGCACTTACGCGTAGTTTTAGGGTTTTACTACGGCGTAGAAATGCTCAAAATTTTGATTACGTCCAAAAGTGTTTCTAAACCGGTTTTGTGTGATAAAATAGCTTCAATAACACCAAAATACACAAAAGTGTGAAACTTGATGAACCAAAGCCTCTAAAAGCAGTTAGCGTAGAATGAAACCCTCGTTCAAAACCAAGCTTAAAAACAACTATCCACGCATAAAGTTTGAAACTTTTGCCAAAAACAAGTATTTTAACACCTTAAAGCGTTGAAAGTACAAGAATCTTGGATTAAAAGTGTAAAAACAAGTTTTAAGCGAACCAAAGTATCACTCGTTAGTTTTAGGCGTGGGACCAAAACCCACTTCAAAAACAAACACGATTCACCCAACTAGTAGGCGATTGATACCTTTGTTAGGTCACTAGTTTTACAAACACAAGCTTATAAGAAAGAGATGAGGCGATTGAACAAGATCTAACACACACACATGATATAATGGAGCGGTTAGGCGTAGGATGTGAATGAAAGAAAAACTTGAACAACCAACCTTCAAATGAAGGTTTACAAGAAGTATTTATAGGAGGAAAGCTAGGGCAACACTCCTAGTTTCCATCCTTTCTTTAATGGGCTTGGGCCTAAGCTCATGGGCCTTCTACATAAGCTTAAGGCTAATAACAAACATAAAGGCCATAATAAAGCTAACTATTACATATTAATTACTAACACTTGATTATGGTTTTAGGAGTGATTCCATTCCCTTGACATCAATTTGTTTTTCCAAATCCATTTGAGACCAATAGCGTAGACCCTGTTGGTCTTTCAACCAGATTCCATACTTCAAGATGTTTGAACCGATTAAGTTCTTCTTGCATGGATTCAATCCGGTGTCTTTTGTCATTGCATCTTTAATGTTTTTAGGTTGATTAGCGAGACGGTGAGTGCATAAATGCAATGTTCACCATCTTTGTGAAGACGTTGTCTAATTCTGTTGGTTGATTTGGGTTTCAATAATGTTCTCAAGAGGATGTTCTTTTGTCCAACGATGTGTAGAGGGTTGATGTTGGTATACATTGTGCGATTTGGAGGATTCAAATGGCTTGTAGATGATTCCGCAACATCGGATGTGGCAATTTCATTAGCAAAAGGGTTGAAGAACGCATTTGGATCAAAATCTGCGGTGGGGTACTTCATTGTTGAACATCATCATTTGGTTCGACTTTGTTGGATCGGTTTGTTTGTGAGTTGTTGTAGAGTCAGCGGTGGTGCTTACTCACGAGTAGTTGTTGTAGCAGTGTATCGGTATTGGAATATGATCGGGTTGAGCGGTGAAACATTGGATACACCTGAAACACGTTTATCAATATCGTCACTAAGCGGAGGAGCAAACAACTTTTCCATTTGTTGTGAGTAAGTCGGGAGCTTGGTTCGGTGATGATGGGGTTTGAGGAAGTTTAAGCGGTTATGACCGGGTTCAATTTGTTATGCTCGAAGCCATCTCTGTAAGCTCATCGAAATTTGCATGAATCATTTCCATAACTTTTGCTTTGTCTGACGATTCTAGATCCGGTAACCTTTAGAATTCTCACGGTATCAATAAAGACTCCAATGTCGACTTTGGCTTTGAGCTTTACATCATCACGATCATTATTTGGATAAGAAAAGGATCCAAATACATGAAAGTGTTTGAGATTCAGTTTATGGTTGTGGATAAGCTCAAAAGGTGTTTTGTTATGGCGCTTGGTAATCATTGATCGATTACGTGTGTAGCATGCGGTTGACACGGCTTGACCACAAGTGTCTGAAGTTTAGCATTGATTAACACTTGTTCTTGCGACTTCCACTAATGTCGGTTTCGTCTTTCAACAACTCCGTTTTGTTACGGTGTACGTGAAATAGATGTTTGATGCTCAATTCCACTTTCTCATAAAATGCACGAAGAGTTTGATTTACAAATCCAGTTCCTTTGTGTGTTACGATTTGTCGACGGTGTTAGGAGTTGAACTTGAATTTTCGTGAGAAGGTGATGATCATATGTGGAGCTTGATCTTTACTTCAAAGAAAATAAACCCAAGTCCATCTTGAGTAGTCATCTACAATTACCAAGATGTAGCGTTTGCCATTAATCGTCTGCGTGCATCGGGCCACACAAATCCATGTGAAGAAGATGAAGCACATGCTGAGAGCTCTGTTCCACCTTTGAAGGAAAATGAGCACGAGTGCTTTTCCCTTGTTCACAAGCTGAACAAAGGTGATCTTTTGAATACCGGAATCTTGGGAGACCTTCAACAAGTTTGTGTCGAGCAAGGTTGGTTATGGTTTGAAAGTTTAAATGTGAGAGACGTCGGTGCCATAGCCAAGATTTTGTTGATGTTGCCTTTGAAAGGAGACAGATGGGAGATGAAGCAATCATGTCTTGCATTGAGATTGTATAGAGACTAGAACTGCGGGTGCCAGAAATAAGATCATTTCCTTGTAGATCACGAATGAAACAAGTTTTCTCCCGAAAAGCAACTTCCAAATCTCCATCACAAAACTGACCAACAGAGAAGAGATTGTGACCGAGGCCTTCCACATAGTAAACCCTGCTAGTTTTGATGTTGCCATTGATGTAATCTCCGTAGCCCATGATAGCGCAAAGTGATCATTCCGAATCTGGCAGTGCCAATGAACTTTGCAACAAAGTTTGATAACATTTGAGATTGCTGTCATGTGTCGGGAACATCCGTATCAACAATCAAAGGATGATCTATATCACTGCATTACACATAGGCGACACAAATGGAATAAGTAGATGTGGAACCCGAAGTGTTAGAGGTTCAAGCGATTATAGTAGAAACACACATATCAATGATTTTGGGTATCCATTTAAATCCTAGTGTATTATGTACCCATTTACGCCATCTCCAACTAGTCTTAGCTTTAGTCTTAGTGAATGAGCTGGGTGGTACTAAGTTCCTTAGAGGTGATAATGGAGCTATAGGTACATCAATGCTTTTCTTAGAATCTAAGGAGGCGGTTTACCAAGCCTGAGACTTAGAAGCGATATTAGGCCTAGAGGTATTCCGTTTCTTAGGATTTTGTAAGCGAGACAAGATAGTTTAGCAACACATTTATCATGACAATCGAAAGCATACTTTTACGACATATAATACAAGAAGCTTGGACTTAATATCAAAAGTACTTAAGGTTGACATTCGTTACATCACTTTTTCCACTACATTTGTCGACGCAATATCTAAAGTGGGTGCAACTTGGGTCTTATTCAAAGTTCTAGGGTGTTCTTCTACTTGACATTCTTTATTGTTCTTTTCTTAGGTCGCAACTTCCTATTCTTCCTTGTATTGCTCTTAGGGTCGTGAAGTGCGGACGTTAGGAAAAGAGGCAACTATTCTGTTTGATGAGGGAAGCACATTAGTATCTTGTGATTTGTCGGTAGGCATACTAGTGTCACTTTTTCTAAGTGTTACAGGTGCAAGTTTCTTAATGTTGCTAAGCTGAACTTGTTCATACTTTCCTAACTTTTCTTTTAACTCAATGATAGTGTGCAACAAATCTTGATTTTCAGAACGAAGATTTCCATAAACATTCATGACTTCTTTAGTGTGTGCAAGATAATGATCAAGTTCGTTAGATGCTTCATCACGAGTCTGTTTGAGTAAATCAAATATGACACCATATTCCTTTTTAACTTTTGCAAGTTCTTGTTCATATTTTGAGATTTGACATTTTAAAGACACGTTTTTATCATCCAGTTGCTCAATTTTTGGATCAGAAGATTTTGCACGCAACTGGGCGATTTTTTTTGAAAAGCAAGTTCACGACTGTGACAATCCTTTTGACACCATTGAAGACGACGTTTTGCATTTGAAAGCTCATTTATCAAAAGTTCATTTTCAGTTTTTAAGGACTCGATCTGAAGCACATTATCAGTATTCTCAACAATTTCAACAGAATCAGCATGGATATAATCAAATGCATCAACAACAGTATGTAACAACACAACATTATGGATATCAACACAGATAACATCTTCCAAGAGTCGATCAACATCTTTTCTTAACAATTTCTTTTTTTCGTTTAGTATTTGAAATCGATGTTTCTGTTTTCTCGAAAACTGTTTTTATTAGTCCAAGATCCTTGTGAAAATCCCTTTCCCAATATAGTACACAGTTTTTAAAATTTTTAACATGGGGTAAAATTATTTTCTGAAGAATATCTCTTTGTTCTCACGCCATACGCGATTGAAAATGTTCAACTTTTATTTCAGAATGAAATTCAATCTCACGTTCCAAAATTTTGAGGTCAGATAAGAAAGTGTCAAAGTATTTGATAACTCGACAACTTTGGCTTTTGTTTTAACCTCACTAAGTGAAGGTAAAGGACCATTAATTTGTGCACCATTGTGTTGGGGATTAACATTAGAAGCGGTGTGATAACCAAAGGTTTGTTAGAAGTATCTGTTGAGTGACAAAAGTTACGGATTTTGAATAGTTAAATGGTTTGTTATAAGCGACATTTTCCATTTTGACCGACTCTCGTCATCGCATCTAATTCTTCTTGACGATTATATTCAAAAACACTCATAATGGAGTCATCAATTCTATGTTACGCCTTTGTAAACTTGAGTTGGTTTGAATGCTCTGTTTGAAAACTTTGGTTTGTAATCGGCAAGATTAGGTCCATATCCATTTGGATTTGGTTTAAAGTAAACTTTTGAATAGTTGTGATTGACTCACCATGTTTATAAACAACATTTGAAACTCTTTGATTTTGTTTTGTAAGTCGACAATTTCTTCAAGATAGTTATCTATTCGTTTCGTTGAATGCTTTTGTATCTGAACTGTTTTGACAAGTTAACAACTCGACCTTGGCTTTTGAGTTTCAAAGTAAGGCGTTAAGTTGTTGTTTATGTTCATGTTTGATTGTTCTATTTGAGACAATAAGGCATTCTTGGATGCGGCTAGATCACGATCCGTCGTTCTAATGATTTTTCGCTTTGATGAGATTTAGCAAAAGCGGCTTCAAAACTTTGTTCACGTTTTCTTGAGTTTTAAAAGCGTTAAGTTGTCTAATTAAGCATTCATTATCCACAGTTATGATGCATTTTATCTTTTAATTGCTTGCAAATTTCCAAGCGAGATTCTTGGTCTTTAATTAAGGTCATGAGCTCAATTTCTATATTAGACATAAGTTCATCTTGTTCAACATGAGTCTCAACATGATCATTATTTATATCCTCAAATATAACTACGAGTCAACTTGATTATCAATATTAACCAAAGGTCATCTTGATCGTCAAATATAACTACGGGATCTATTTGATAATCATCGAATGAGATGTAGATGGCGCATGTTGAACACTCGATCCTTGTCGGATGCGAAATTGGCGGAGATATCGATCGATAAAGATTATAGTTTGATCCGGTGCACGAGACAAGCCGTCTGCTGGGCTGTGTCACTCATGTGGAGAGCTTGCATGTGTGCCATCAACATCACTTCTTTGCATTAACTGCAAGTCCTCCATGTCATCATCAGTCTGCATCGCCATGAAGCTCTGTTCCTTTTTGGTAAGAGTTCCTCCGACTTCATCCTTGAGGGCCAAGAGCAAAGCCTCCTTGTGATAAGCACCGCCTCTTCTCCTCGGCTTAGGGCATGCATTAGCCATATGACCCTTCTCATTATAGTTATAACAACGAAGACCATTAACCCGATTACGAGCATTACCTGTTCAACCACTTGAGCCCTTTGTTGTTCACGGAGCACCCATGTTATTCCTCCCATAGCATTAAACCCTTGACCACCGCCCATCGGCCGAACATTACAACGATTACGAACTTCAACACGTCCATTGTTAACAACGACTGATTCCACTGTGTTAGATGAGTGCGAATGCGATTGTTGGATTTGTTTGAGTATCGGCCGAAGGCTCTAGCAATCATGACAAACCCTTGTTGCAATGCATCGAAAGCTTCTTTATCCTCATTGGATTCACTATAAAGTGCTTGATCATTGTTGTTGTTGTATGGAACCAATTGAGATTCTTGAGATTGGTTACATGCGGATAATATGGTGTAATTGTTGCGGTTGGTTGAGCGGCGGGTTTTGGAGGATTTGTAGGGTTGGAAATTGAGGATAACAAGCTTGAGCCCACAAAGCTAATTGTTGATTATCCGGAAGTGATGGTGAAACAGTTTGTCCTCGGATAATCCTTTCTTTGTCAACTTCTTTTTGATGGAGCTTCAAATAGTCGTACAATAATCCGTATGTAGCATGATGAAGATTTTTTTCTTGACGGATGAAAATGACATACTTTTCCCATTCAGGACGAAGACTACTCAGGAACTTAGTGTTGACTACAATTCTTGGCATAATAATGTTATGTTTATCCAAGTCATTGATGATATCTGAGAATCGATGGTGATATGACTCTAATATCTCTCCTGGTTCAATCATGAAGTGTTCATAGGCCAAGTAGATTTTGGATTCCATGTCTTCTTTGTTGAGTTCAGTGCCTTCCATGAGAAGATGAATATGTTCCCACATTGCCTTAGCAGTCTTTTGAGCATCAACACTTCGAAGGATTGGATTGGGTAATCCCAAAGGATGTATTGCATTGCTAGTTCATCGGCTTCAAAATGTAGAAGTTCATCGATGGTGGTCGATAAGGCGTGTAATGTTGGTAACATCACCTCTTGGTGGATTAGCATCTGGATCTCCGGGTGTAACGACAGTAGGCATCTGAAATGGACCTTCCATAATGACCTTCTTTAAGAACTTTCCATGTGGCTTCTTTAGATCACAGAACCTAAAGAACCTTATCACCCATTGATCATAATTTTCGGGAGTGAGCATTGGAGGTCTATCAAGTGAGCCAGCTTCATGAATTGATTGCTGACTACTTAATACTTCACACATCTTGCCAAACCATGACGGTTCCTTCATAGTATTCCTGGATGGATGTTGATTGTAAACGTTTGTGTAAGGTTGTACTTGAAGACTAGGTGGTGGTTGAACCATTTATTGTGGAATTGCTCCTTGTTGTGGAAAATGTTGTTGAAATTGTTGTTGATAAACTTGTTGTTGTAGATTGAATTGTTGTTGTTGTTGACTGAGTTGTTGTTGTTGTTGTTGTTGAGGATACACGTGAGGAAATGATAAGGTTTTAAAAGGTACCATTTGAGGGTCGTTTAAGTCCTTATTTGATCACTTTTATCCGTTATTATATATCGTTCCTTTTCACTTTTTAGGTCTCTTGAAGGCAAAATGTTGGAATGGCACTTATTTGAATGAAAAGCGCGAATATATGAAGAAAATGGCCAAAGTTGAGACACTCATGATTCTTTGAAATTAGAAGCGGCGGCGTCGGTGCTAATAAGCGGCCGTCCCAAAATTGTTGTGACGGTCCGGAACCCAAAACTCGTATTTTCAAGCGGCGGCGTCCGTTTGTAAAGAGTAGGCCGTCGCTACTCGGGCGGCCTAGATGCAATCGAGACGGCGTCGAAGCGAAAGGGCGGTGTCACGGACATAAGGTGAGCGCCGTCGCAAGGTTAACATGGCCAAGCGAAACCTAATGGCGGCGACACGGCGTCACAAAACATAAGGTGCGCCGTCGCATATGTAATCTTATATATAGAATCCGAATTTTTCGGTCTTGTGTGGAGAGTCTTTGGGTAAAACCTAAAACCGAACCTAAGGTGTCTTATACGGTATTTTAGGGTTTTAAACCTATCTTACATCAAGATAAGTCTTTACTTCATTAATTCAATTATGTCTTTGATTATTTGTGTGTATGCTTGCATGTTCTCCATGTCCAAGCTAATTTATTTGTGTGTTTGCTTAGAAAGTATGAAACTTAATTATTGAATATTGATTGGTTGTTTCTTATCTTAGTTGATTAATGATCTAGTAATGCGATAGGTCATTAGTTGTGAACTTAATGCTCGATTCATCTTTGTGAACCTTAGAATATAATTACGAGTAGTTGTAGGCTAAACCATCCAAAAGCGCCTTAGAGTAGGAGTTTATCATCCACTAGTGGGTTTGTAGGCGAGACCCTTTGGTAAGTTCAAAGAGTTGGGAGAAGCGCATACCCTACAACCTTAGACACACAGCGCAACTAGGAATAAGGACGTGACAACTCAACCATCAATAGGAGATAATTAAGGGTAGTACAACCTAAGTAAACACATCTTTAAACTATCATCGAGCACACATTAATTAGACATAGACTCCCACAACCTTAGTTTAGATAATTAGATAATAGTAGAGTAATCGGTGAAATACCAAAACCCCCAAATCCAATACCGAGATTAGTACCTTTCCATTTTATAAAACATAAAAGATAAAAATAGTCTTCCTCAACCTTAACCTTAGCGTAGTAACTCCTTACTAGCATTCCTATTCCCCAGAGAGCGATATCAATACCGTGGCTTACCCTAATTACTACACTACAGCGATTAGGTTCTTTGCCTGGGGTGTTATAAAACTTGCTCGAAGAAAGGAAGTTTCCTTGACCCCGAGCGACGGCGTGTGGCGTTATCAAGTTTTAGGCGCGTGCGGGAATAGAATAGCTAGTTAGTAGTCCACCTCGTTTAGGTTTCTTTGATTGATTCTATCAAGTAAACTTTTCTCATTTTTAGCTTTCTCTTAGTCTATCCCCTTCTTACGTGACTTTTGTTCGTGACCCCATCACTTTTCATCATGGAAGGTGATAACCCGCTACCATTCATCAACCCACCACCAAATGACCCGCCAAGAGCACGTACTCTTGGTGAATACTCGATACCAAGCCACTAGGCTATAGGAACACCATTGAGCTTCCGGCCAAGCCCGAACTACGGCCTGCGATCCGACACTATCCGGTTGGTGCAAAGCGGATGTGCATTCCATGGACTTCGTTAGAAGATCCGTCGACATCGAGGATTTCCTAAAATCGTCGATTCCATCGACCTTGATCTACTACTCGGAGACCACAGCGCTGCGTCTCTTCCAATTCTCTCTGGGACCAAGCTAGTAATTTGCTTGGCGACTTCCTTGGCTCCATCTCAAGTTGGGATGATCTTACCTCTCGCTTCCTTGCTCAATTTTTCCCCCGGGAGAACCACTAAGCTTAGGAATGACATCTTGATGTTCCAACAACGTCAAGGTGAATCTCTCTCGAATCATGGACCCGATTCAGGACTTACTTCATAAAGTCCCTCATCACGGCATTGATCTTTGGCTCCAAGTCCAAATCTTTTATGATCATGTCAACTTCCCTACTAAGCGATCCATTGACCAAGCGGCGGTGGAAAACTTAGTGATCTCACATGAGAAGAATCATGGGAAATAATAGAGGACCTCGCCTCTATGACAACGAAAGTTGGGATGACCCCGTGAGCTGCCCAAAACCATCAAGGCAATCTCCTTGCCTTCTCCCGACCGTAGGATGATCGAACTTGAAGAACAAGTTAAATTCCTCATGA